>BGKB01000007.1:511556-606624 GCA_003116975.1 Aurantiochytrium sp. KH105
GCCGAGCCGCAGCGCCGCGGCGCGGTCCCGCCGGCGCCGGCGCCCCGGCCCGCTCCCCTCCCGCGCCGCCTCCCGCGCGCGGCGCCGCCGCAGCGGAGCGGAGCGAGGCGAAGCGAGGTCGATCGGCGCGGATCGATCCACTCTCGATCTCCTCTCCTCTCCTCCCCTCTCCTCTCGTCCGTCCCGATCTCCTCTCCCCTCCCCTCGCCTCGCCTCCTCCCCTCCCCTCTCCTCTCGCGGGCGCCAGGCTGCCCGCGCCCCCGCGCCCCGCGCGCGCGGCGCGAGGAGGAGGCGGAGGCGGCGCCGGCCGGGCCACCATGAGCCCCGGGCTCCACCTGAGCCTGCGGCTGCCCGGGAGCCAAATCGAGAAACCCCCGAACGGGGACAAGTTCCTGCTGCCCAAGTGGGCGTGCAAGCCCTCGCAGGGCGCCGCGCTGCACGTGACCAAGAACGGCGAGACGCTGTCCACGCTGCAGCTCGACGACCACACTTACTTTATGTTCGGCCGCTCGCCCAAGGTCTGCGCCGAGGGCCACGGGTACACCATCAACCACCCCTCGCTCTCCAGACAGCACGCGGTCATCGTCCACGGGAACGATGAAACTCTGTATATTATTGACCTCGACTCGCCCGCCGGGACGTGGGTCAACAAGGAGCGGCTCCAGCCGTACTGCCCCAAGCTCCTCGAAAATGCAAACATCCTCAAGCTTGGCCACTCCACGCGTCGCTACGTTGTGCGCCTCTTTCCCATGCAATGCAAGCTCCGGGCGCGCCAACGTGCCGGCTCGTCATGCTCCGCATCCTTTCTGACCGAAGCGAACCTCAACAAACTTCGTGTCAGCACGCCAAGGCGTTCGGGCGCGGGGTGCGCCCCCAACGCCAAGCCTCTCAATGCACCTTGCGAAAGCTTGCAAGGCGCCGCAGACACTGCTCGCGCTGCTCAAGGGGATATGTCTACTGCCCGCGCTTTCGATCTCGGCAGGCCCATTTGCGTCGACGAAAAAGCTGCGCACACCTTTCACGAAAATGCAAAGGATGCAAGCGCTGACGCGTCTCACAACGGCGATGGCGTGCATCCCGATCTTACAAACCAAGTCGGAAATAGTAATGGCGGGGAAGACGATGACGACGACGACGACGATGATGATGACGATGACGACGAAGATGAGGACGATGAAGCGTACAGTCCATGCACGCGCACCGAGCTCAGACAACGCAAAGAAAATCTCCGCCAAGCGCGCTTGCATTCTGGCTTGAACGCTGCCGTCTCATATCCATCGCCAAAGTCCATGCTCGGTCGTCGCGGAAGCGACTCCCCGGTCTCCTCCTCCATTTCGGCCGCCGAGCTTGCAGCCGCCGTGGCTGCCACCTCGAGCCCTGTTGCTTCGCCTGTCATGCGCCCGCAACCCCGTCGCCATGGAAGCTCAGGACTCACCACGACCGTCGAGACGTTTGCCCGTTTGCCACCTTCATCATCATCATCATCATCATCATCGGGACCTGCGCAACGTGCAAGATCGCTATCCACGAGCAGCAACCTATCTGGATTGCATCCCATGTCCATGGGCTCGCCTCGCGAAAGTGTCTGCTCTGTGGGGAGCACCCTCTCCTTGTCTGGCTCCCACTCTGGCCATCCAAATCCATTCACAACCACCTCGCCCATGTGCGCGAGCATGCTCTTGGGCTCGCCCACTCTCCAGGTCTCGCAGAGCTTGCCTACTTCTACGTATATGAGTGCACTCTCGCTCGACCGTATTGGCGGCCAGCCCAGCGACTCTCCCGAGATCCACCACTCCCGTGCTGATCATCCTCATGGGCGCCACATGCGTCAGCACAGTCACCAGCTCATGCAAAGGTCCAAGTCGCCCTTTCATCGGAGTCGGTCCAACTCCACCTCTGCCACAATGAAGCGTCGCGCTTCCTCGCAGCTCATCTCTCATGCGACGCAACGTCGTCGAAGCGTGCTTGGCCCGTGCAGGCGCGTCAGCTTTTCGCAGTCGGGGCCCGAGGTCATTGATGCTGACTGCATGTTTGGAACGGATTCGACGCCGTCTGGAACATTGCCGCCTGCTCGGGGCGCACAGTCTGACTCGCCTCGACGCATGTCCAAAGAATCGTCTCCAGGCTTTGTTCGCCCGCGCTCTTCCACCCCGTTGCCCGGTGACGCTATGTGCACAACCTCGTCTCCGGGAAATGCCAGCCCGCGCGGCGCACAGCATTTGTGCAATGCCGCTTTCAAGAGCATTGGTCTCAGCAGCAGCAGCAGCAGCAGCAGCAACAACAACAACAACAATAACAATAAAATTGACGATGGACCTCAGGACATGATGACACAGGCTAACAACGGCGAATCGGAGTCGGCGCCTTCGCGTCTCTCGCTTGCCTTTGACTCTGATATATCAACCTCTTCAAACATGTCGGAGCGCATTTGCTCTTCCGTCGTCAAGAGCGGCATCATGGAAACAAGTGCTTTTTTGCCCCGTCAGCGCTCATACGAGTCCGTGTCGTCGGACTCTTCCGAGTCAGGGTCGGAGAATGAGGCCCGTCGCACTGTTGAGCGTCGCACAGAGGCCTCCTTTGCTCCTACTTTTGCCACTACTGCTTCTCCTTCTGCTGCTGCTGCAGCTACTGCTGCGTCAAGCACCTCCTCCTCCTCCTCTTCTTCTTCAGCTTCAGCTGCTTCTTCTTCTTCTTCTTTTTCTTCTTCTGCAACGACATCCTGCTCTTCTTTGTCAAAGCGTGTGTCCCCACCGCCACGACTCAGCCTGTCCGAGAGCATCAAGCCTCTCTTCAACGCCCCAGGCGTGGCCTCGATGGGTAACTCGCCTTGTGCTGCCGCCAAGCGGCGCAGCCTTGAGCGGACTCCGAGCGCACAAATGGGCGTGAGCCCGGACTCCTGGCCCACTTCGCCCGCCGCTTTGCGTGGGCACTGGCGTAACCCGCATTCGCATGTTCGCTCGAACCAAGATCAAAATCATCATCGCCACCACCGTCATCATCGCCACGGCCACGATGGACAGTGCAAGGA
The DNA here is from genome assembly GCA_003116975.1 of Aurantiochytrium sp. KH105. NCBI lineage: Eukaryota > Bigyra > Thraustochytrida > Thraustochytriidae > Aurantiochytrium > Aurantiochytrium sp. KH105. The sequence continues at coordinate 514,585 of BGKB01000007.1, forward strand.
GCCTGCTTGCACAGTTAAATTGCACGAGGCTCTTGATAATATTTGTGAAGAGTTTTCTCCTTCGGCTTCGCGAAACGCTTCTTCGCATCGTCATGAGGAAGCGGGCTTGCGCTAATACATGGGCTGCTTTGCTCTTCTTTGCTTTGCTTTCCTTCAAAAGAAAATGTTGTAATGTGTCTTATATTTTTTTCCCTCTCTTCCCAAACTTTTGCAAACCACTGGCAGTGATTTTTTTCTTCTTCTTCAAAGTTTGAGTTTTCAGATCTGGCGGGCGCTGGCAGATAGATACATCGAGTTCTTCTGTGACCAGCTGAATTTGATACGTAAAGAGAAAATGTCAAAAGCTAGGCCTATGTTATGCAAGTAAAGATTCGCGTCATTTCACGAGCAAGCGCTGAAAGGCCTCGTGCGCAAAGGGGAGGACCTGAGACACCTCGCAGCGCAAGTTGACCTTGCAGGCGTCGTGGCCGTCCTTAAAGGTGATTTCTGCCAACACCATGGCGCCTGTGGTGGTCTTGCTGGAAAAGTAGCCGACGCGCTGGTCCGCTGCAGGGTTGCGTGTGGCAATGTGAAAGATGTTGTGCTGCTCGAGCAGCGAAACGACGGCGTCCATCTGGGTGGACACGAGACCACGCAGGGTTGCCGCCTGGCCCTTGGCGTCCCCGAGCGTCTTCCAGGAATCGATGAAACCCTTCTTGTCCGCCCGTCCTTGCTCCGTAAAGAGCACGTAAAAGGGCAACGTGACCTTGAAGTAATTGATCGCGCCCACGGCAACGTTCTTGAGCGCCACGTCAATAACAAGGTTTGGTGCCACGCCCGGCTGCGCCATCTCGGGCCGCGTCACGATTGGCACGCTGAAGCGCGACTTGGGTCCACCCTGCATGAGACTGGTGCCCAGGTCTACATTCACAGAAGAAGGGGCCAGTGCAAAGGTGTTTTTGTTGAACTGAATCGCGAACTTGCCAAAGGGGGTCTGGGAGCTCACATTGGAAAAGTCCAGGTCGAGATAGATGGAACCGTTGCGACGAGCAAAATCCGCATCCAGTTGCAGACCCTCTGCCGCCGCGGGGCTCAGGCGCGACGTGAGAGGCGCGCTTGAAGCGGGAGCCCCCATGCTCGGCGCATCAAAACCGCCCAGGAGGTCGTCGCTCCCGCTGCCGCCTCCGTTGCCGCCGCTCACCGAAAGACCGCCAAATCCGAGGAGGTCCTCGCTATCGTCCTGCTGCTGCTGCTGCTTCTTCTTTTTGCCGCGGCCTTCGTCATCGCTGTCGTCGCTGTCGTCATCGTCATCATCGTCGTCGCTGCTCTCCAGGCCCACGTCGTCGTCATCGTCGTCGCGCATGCCGGAGCCAAGGGGAATTCGTGTGCGCTTGACAAAGGCCGAGGGCGGTTTGTGGTAAATGGAAGCGAGCGTGGCAATATTCTCCACCAAAAGGTCGAGCAGAGCCGGCTCCAGCTGCGACGAGTCGTCCACAATGACGGGCTTGTCCGAAAGAACAACGCGCTTCGCCGCCTCTGGGTCAGTGGACAAAAGTCGCCAATAAATGTAGCCGCGATCGCGCAGATCCGGGTTGTCACTGCTTTCCGTGGCCATGGAAAGAACGGATTCCATGATTTCTTTGGCTCCGTCGGGGCGCTTGAGAAAGAGCTTGACAGTCGCCGTGAGCAGCTGCAGCTGCACGTCAGCCGTCTCGTCCTGAAAAGCGTCCATAAAGGTCTCGAGGAGCTCATCAGCATTGTCGATGCGCTCCGCGTACTCGCCAACGATCCAAATCATGGCCGCCTTGGCCTCCGGCTCGTCAAGCGTCTCGAGGTTCTCGCACAGCGTGGCAATGATGGACTCGTAGCGGTTGGGGAAGCGGCGAAAGATGTAGCTAATCACAATGATGGCCTCTTGCACCACGTAGTTGACCTTGGTCTTGATGAGGTCGAGCAGGACATTAATGCACCGTTCCGCGGACCGCTCGAGCTTGATGGCGACGCGGCCAATTGCACGCACAGAGGACTTGACAAAGTCAATATCGATTTCGGTGGCATACTCTTTCAGCTCCAAGAGGACCTGCTCCGCATTGCGGTCGGTCGCCAGCTTGACGAGGATTTGCAATTTCTCCATCTTGACATAAATGGGGTCCGTGTAGCGGCAAAAGAACACGCGAACGTCGTTCGCGAGGATCGAGGGCCGCTTCTGCACAATGAGATTAATGTTGCGGAGCGCCACGTACTGGATCTCGGGCTCTGCCGACAGCAGCGTCACAAGCGGCGGCGAAAGCTTGCGCGTCAAGGACTTGACGGTCTCCTGCGACTCAATCAGATCCACGTACTTGACAATGATTTTCACGGCCGACATGACAACGGCCGAGTTGCTGTGCTGCAGGCGCGGCGAGACGCGCTCCACGATCGACTCTGCCTCGCGGGCGCTCGACGGCTGGTATGTGGCCAGCGCATCGAGGATAAAGACCTGCGACCACTCGCTGCACTCTGCAAGAGCGGCGAGGAGCTTGCTGAGAACAGACCCGCTCACGGCAAAGACCTTGGACCCGTCCACGCTGAAGCTGGCGATCTCGCTCAGAGCCGCCACGGCGTTGGCGACGACGGTCGGGTTCGAGTCGCTAATCAAGTCGTGCAAAAGCTCGAGAAAGCCCTGCTCCTCGGCAAGCTCGGGGTTGATGTCGTAGAGCTTGGCCACGCAAATGGCTGCCGTCTTGCGCACGTACGGATCATCGTCCGAGAGCGAGCGGCGGAGAGGATCGCACAGGTACTCTGTGATTTTCTCGACGCGGATACAGCCCATCGTGCGAATGGCGAGCGCGCGAATGAGCGGGTTCTGGTCGTTGGCGTCGCGCCGGAAGCAGTTCACGGCCAAAATCGCTACGTCAGGTGCGGACTTGGCATAGTTGATCAGGTACAGGTACACGAGCTTTTTCAGTTCCACGTTGGCCGTTTGCATGCAGTTGAGCATGTCGGGGAACAGCTGCGAGACGTCTTTGCCCACCGTCATTGCCGCAATGACCTTTTTCACGGCCTCCTTGCGCCGGTCTGCCTTTTGGTCATTGAGCTCTTCCTTGAGCTCGTGCATCTCGCCCTTCTTGGTCGTCGAAAAGTACTTGGAGTCGCCGCCTCCTTTCCTCAGCCCTGCAAGGCTCATCATCATCATGGTGTCTGCGCGTCGGCGCTGCTGCTCCTGCTGCTCCTCCTCCTCCTCCTGCTGCTGCTGCTGCTGCTGCTGCTGCCCGCGCCGTCGCGCGTCGCGGCTGCCAGCCTGGGCGCGCGGCGCGCTCGCCCACTCTAAAACCGGCTCCGCGTCGCTCGCTCTCGCGCCCGGCGCGCGGCGGGGGCGCGGCGCGCGGGGGCGCGGGGGCGCGGCGCGCGGGGGCGCGGCGCGCGGGGGCGCGGGGGCTCGGGCCGTGCGGTCGCGGCTCTGCGCGGCGAGCGAGCGAGCGGCCGAGCGAGGCTTCTTTCGTCTCTGCTTGAGCAGGGCGCGAGAGAGAAAGAAACAAGCAGAGGAGGAGCGCCAGAAAATCTTTCAAAATCTTTGGGACAAAGAGGCCTATCTCGCGGGGAAAGAGGCGTAACGGGAGTCCGCGAAGTTCCGGTTGACGCACATTGCGTCAACTTGCTTTGGTTGGTGCACCACGAAGTAGGCCTCCGTGGTCATGCAGAGCAGCAGCGGCGGCAGGAGCAAGAGGAGCAGGAGGAGGAGAGAGAAAAGGTTCTCCGCTCGCGGGCTTCCCCAAGATGACGGTTCATCGTCGTTGCGATAGGGAAGACGGCGACAGCGATGGACGGAAGAGATGAGACGATGACCGGCGGGTTGCGCTCGGCGGGTTGCGCTCGGCGGGTTCTGCAAGCGGGGGTGTCCGACGTCCCGCTCGACAGAGATGGTTTTGAGCGGCGATCGGTAAGCGCAGCCTGAGCAAACCCTGAATCTCGCATCGATCGAGTTCTAGGCGCTCAGGAGACAAGGTCTCGCGCGCATTCCTCGAACATGCCGCTGTCGGTACCCGGACAACATGACGTCACGGCGGCCTTCCTCGCGGTGGATATTTCATCGAGCCGAGAAAACTCTCACATCGCGTGGGATGAAAACTTGCGCTCTCGAGTCAGCGCGCTTTTCGACCCTGAAGATAGGCCTCCGCTGGCACAGGCGACAGAGAGTGACGCTGCCAAGGTTGCGATCGCTGTCGGCGTGGTAACCAAATCGGGGCTTGCCGAGGCAGAAAAGGCCATCAAAAACGGTCGTCTCCGGCCCAAGTGGTCCGGTATGGCCGAAGGTGCCTTCCACGCCCTTGAGACAGGCACCATGTGGCCCACGGGAGCCTTTTGGCTTCGTATTAGCCTCGCCATTGGGGATAGCTCAACTTTTTTGGCCTTAAAATGTCCTCCCTGCGACGAAATTGCACCCCAAGTCGAATCAAGGGCCAGGATCTTTCCCGAGTTCGTGTTGACCAAACTTCTGGAATATTGTGACGAGAAGTCCATTCTCGCGCTGGCGGATACCTGCAAAACCTCTTACTTCTTCATGAACAGCCGTTGGAAGCAGGTGATGAAGTCCTCGTATCTTGTTACGCACTTCATGAAGCCTCGGGCCAACATGCGGGTTCAACTTCCCCCACCGGGCTTTACGCCACGCCAATTTCTCCAGATGCTTGCGTCTGAGGCCTGCGCTGAATGCGGCTCGAAAGACCTCGGTTCTTATTATGCAAAGGAACAATGTGTACCTATTTGTCGTGCGTGCATGCGATACAACTCGGTGCATGCTGTTGCTAACAGCCTAGGCCTGGACAGAATTTCCGTAATTTGCCCAGAATCCATGCTATGTTGTGCTCCCGGAGGGTTTGGTGGTGTGCACTGGTGGCGCGACGTGCGCTGGCTCGCGCGCGATTGTTCTGACGTTATCGCGTATCAAAAAGCAAAGCTTGAAAGGTTGGCGGCTCGCTCCAAGAAACGCGCGCGCGCAGTGAGAAACGCTGCCGAAGACCTTGAGGTAAAGCCAGACTGGCTCAAGGAGCATTCTGTTTTCACAGATGTTGCGATCGGAAGGCTACGCATCGGCAAGGATCGAGATCGTATATTGAGCATAGTACGAGAAGCGATGGCATGCGAGAAGGAGCTGGACGATCTTGAACACAAGCTACACCCACTCACGTTTGAAGCCATCGATCGTCGAAAGCTTTTGCTCGTGGAACAGAGCGTCACGCCTAGTATGGTCTCGAAGGTTCTTAAAAGGATCAGCGAAGCCCTGAGGATGGTCAAAATGCCTGATGTAGCTGTACTGAATAGACTCCGGTGCTTGACGTTCTCATCTTTGACACATTTCGCCGCGAAAGACTGGGCACTGTTATTTCTACCAACGCCGGAAGCACGTGTGGCTTGGATGAAAGCTGACTGTAGCACGCTGGATCCTCAGCGCATGATGTTCTACTTGAAGTGGAGACCGGACTGGAGGAGAGACTACAATGCCATTGTAAGATCAAAATGGAAGGACGACAAGAGTTTTCTTCGAATACCTTGTTGGGACACACGGCGACGAAAAATCATGGCCCTGGCGAAGCGAGAACGTCTTATACGAAGGTACTACGACTCTTTGCGCCCTGAGGGTGTAGATTTCGACGAGATCATCATGGAAGGTGACGTGGAAGAGTATGTTCGCTTCGGCAAGGTTTTTGATGGCAGGCCCGTGACTTTCTTGAGCAAGAATTCCGATGATGTTCACAATTTCCCTCGGGACATCTTTGATCTTCATGTTGAGCGACTCCGCAGCCAAAAGCAACCGAAGCGAGCCTTAGAGGGCCATGCAAAAGATCACGTCGAGACTGCGCCGAAGAGTGTCCGAGACAATCTTAGACGACGGAAGTGTAACGACAAGAGAAATTAAGGATTAGAATTGGAATGAGAACAAACAAACAAACAAACAAACAAACAAACAAACAAACAAACAAACAAACAAACAAACAAACAAACAAACAAACAAACAAACAAACAAACAAACAAACAAACAAACAAACAAACAAACAAACAAACAAACAAACAAACAAACAAACAAACAAACAAACAAACAAACAAACAAACAAACAAACAAACAAACAAACAAACAAAAAGTATGGTTGAAGGAACCCGAATTCCAAGTTGGCTGTCGTTTTAGCCTCGGGTTAGTTTTTGTGACTTGCAGACACAGCAACGGTGCAAAGGCCGACTCAGGAAAGGACTCAGCACAAGGTTTACCTTACTCGACGCCGCTCAGTCAGTGCAGGTTCTTTGATAGCATACACGGAACTCCTTGTCTCAACATGGTTTTCCTGCTCGGCCTTTCCGCACTAGTTTTCGCGATCGTCTTTGTGTCTTCGCTTCAAATTCTTTTGATTATATCTGCAGCTCCTTGTAATTAAAGCGGGAAATACACCATCTTCACAACGCACCTTTCGAAGTTAATCGGCCCAAGCAACGCATCGCTCGTGCCACGGACGCTCGCTAGTGGCCATGGTGGCTTCCGATTTGGCTTGCGAGCCTCACTTCGTCTCCACACATCGCAACTCTTCTGAAAATCAAGCAAACAGTAAAATAGCAGTAGTTCTTGGCGACGCTCTTGCTGCGCGATCAGCTTCCAGTTTGAAAACCGTAGTTATACCTCGTCTTCAAGCTCAACTTCAACAAGATCAGATCAATACACCGAATGAGGAATGATCCCCAAGTTCGAGACGCAATACGAAAAACACAAGTTCCCAGGACGATAATCGATTAGATTTCCCGGTAGGCGTTCCTAGCATCCACCACATGAATGTGCAGCCTCCAGCGTGATGGAAAGCTTCGCTAATGGCGTCTTTGGTCCTCGTCGCCGATCGTGTGCGGCTCGATTTTGAATGGCGAATTTGAATATGTGGCCTCGTTTGCACCTAGTATCTCCAAGTCTTGCCTCACATCCTCCAGCCAAAACAGATCGCCGCGCGACGAGCTCGGCGCGCCGCGCGCCGCGCGCGTCCCTTCCCTCGATTTCTTTCCGCCTCCCTCTCTTCTCCCAGCTGCAGACGCCGCGTGAGACCAGAACCCTAGGACCAGAACCCGCTTGACGCGGCCAACTTGAAGTTGGTCTCGGCGCGCTCTCCGTCGGCACGAGGCGCTCTGCAGCGCAGAACCCACCGGCAGTCATGCGAGCTTCATGGCTTTCGGGCGAGGCTCGGAGCTAGCTATACGTTCGTGGCGACAAGTTCTTCGGTTCACGCGTTGGGCGACGGACGGCCCTGCGACTTGGCTTGTCTGGCGGGTGCGTTCCGCACCACACCGCGGGTTCTGCTTGGCAGCTCAGCAAAGAAGAGAGCGATAGCTACCCGGCCGGTGACTGGGCGGGCGAGCTCGCCGCAAACCACAATCACCAGCACCATGAGTTACTTTAGGCGCCTGAACCAGCCGAAGGAGCTACTGATTCCCTCTTCGTTCGATGTGACTGCCGCATTTCGCTTCGCTAATACAGGGTCGCGTCGAACGGCCTACCAGTTCAACTTAGGATCCTCAGTGGTATTGCGCAGGCAGTTATCTGCCATCTTCGACCCGGATGATAGGCCTCCACTGACGGGACACTCGGCACGACAACTTGCCAAGATAGCTATTGCCGTTGGGCTGCTATCCCAAACGATGATCAACTTGGCCGAAGTTGCTGTCGAGAAGGGCCATCCACGAGCCAAGTGGTCCGGAACTGCCGAAACTGCTTTCGAGGCCCTGAAGAATAATACTCCTTGGCCCGTGAACGCCTTTTGGCCTCGGCTAGGTCTCGCCCAAGAAGAGAGCTCACCCTCAACAAGCTTAGCAGCACCTACCGCAGACGCAGGGACGTCCCGGTCAAAAGGTCTCGGCAAGCCGTTTCCCGAGTTTGTTCTGACCAGGATGATGGATTTTTGTGATGAAAAGTCGTTTCTCGCGCTTGTAAAGACCTGCAAAGCGCACAGCGGCTTTGCAGATACCCATGGGAAGGAAATCATGCTGTCCTCACGCCTTGTGTCAATCTTCATGAGGGAGCGGAACTGGATGGGGGTTCAGCTTCCTCCGCCCGGCTTTACACCATGCGGGTTTCTCGAAATGCTAGCGTCCGGCGCTTGCGCAGAGTGTGGGGGGAAAGGCTTCGACACTGCTTGCGCTGCTGGCGTGCAAATGCCTCTGTGCTTTCAGTGCAGGAAATTCGGCTCTCGCCACCTCGTTGATTGCAAGAGCGAGATCCGGTCAATCTGCATGTTGACTGTAGGCCTGATGGCGCCTTCCTTCAAGACATGTCCCGGTCTCTCTGGATATACCTGGGGAACATTGCGCAACGCGCGCTGGCGACGTGACCTGCTCTGGCTTGCACGTGATAACGCAAAGGCTAAAACACACAAGGAAAATGAAAGTCGAAGGGAGTCAGCTCGCGCAAAGAAGCGCGCGCGCGCAGTGAATCGCTATGCAAAGGTCTTCGAGGCCGAGCCTGATTGGCTCAAGGAGCATCACGTCTTTGACCGAATTGCTGCCGGGGAACTGGGCGTTGTCAAGGATCACGATGAGATCCTCAGCGAGCTTCAATACACCATGGCGCGCGACAAGGCTCTGCATGATCTGAAAGATCAGCTGCATCCGCTCGCAAAGAGAGCCATCGATCGGAAAAGGTTATTACTCTCGAAGGCCGACGTTGCGCCAAACTTGGTTCGCGAAGCCTTGGAGAGGTTCAGTGAAGCTTTGTACAAGTCAAAGGCGTCGGATGAAGCTTTTGTGGAGCGCTTGCGGCGTTTTGATTTCTTGCGTGCCGCGCGACTTGCGGTGGATGACTGGATTGTACTTTTGCTACCAACGCGAGATGAGCGTCTGGCGTGGATGAAAGCTGACTGCAATTCTATCGATTTTGATAAGATAGTCACATACTGCAGGTACACTGATTCAGTCAATCAGATTGCGGACCCGCGCAGGGACGATAGTATCTTCAGAGATCGCACTGGTTTCTCGATTTACAGACCAATTTTGTGGACTGAGACCAGGAAAAAGATTATGGATGCAGTGGAGCGTCTAAATTTTGTACGCGAGTGCTTTGAGGAAACGCATTTCGGTTCAGAGAAACTCTCCTTTGACGAGGTCACCAACAACTTCCAAATACGGCATTTCACGACTGGTTTAAAGTTGCATCTAGGCTTGCACGGCACTTCCGAAGCTGAAAGAATTCGGAAATGGATCCGTCAACTGCGAGACTTGGTTGCGCAGAGGAAGGCCTGTGATGTAGCTGAGCTCAACAAGGGAATTTGCTATGTGAAACGTGAAGGAGGATCTTCTTCTGCAACGCTTCAAAACATTGGGTCTAGCTCTCAAGCAAGCTTGAAGCGGGAGCGAGAAAGCGAAGATGAAAGCAAAGACGACGACGGATGCTGTCGCCGCAAACGTAGTCATCCATCCCGCTGATTCTGCGTGATCATTTTTTTTGGAATAAAAGCATTTATTGTTGTTGTTGAAAGTCTTTGCAAGCAAGAGTCGTGTCTTAAGCAGCGCTTACTTTGCAGATTTGATCGCAGAACACAGACCACCCACCGTGATCTTTACGTGTCACCCAAAATTCATACGTGCTTCTATCCATATAAACAACGTGAGCGTGCTCACAATTTTGTTGTTTTTTTTCAACTAGGCCTAGGCCTACTGTCCGGCATTATTTATTTCTCTCCCATCAGGCTAAGAAGTCACCACTTTTCAATAAAAACTAAACCTAACCTCCTCACGGAATGCAGTCTGTGACAAGTTCAACGCGACCAAGTTGGGAAAACCTCGAGTCTCAGTAGTATGGCGTCCAGAGAAATAAGCTAAGTATGCAATCGATCCACCTTAAAATTTTTCTAATCCTCCGTTCGCCCGAAGTTCGTCGGCACCTCTCCAAACAGTGTGAGCTAAGTCTATCTAACTGTATGCCAAAAGACTGCAGATCACGTGAGCGGAGGGCCGCACCAGAAGAGTGTTGCGCTCACGCTCGACTGGGCGTGCGCTACGACGAGCGCGTGCGCTACGTGTGCGCTTGTGGCCTGATGGACTCTACCCAGGATGAGCCAGCGCAACATGCTGAGATTGAGAGTCCGCATGAGACAACACTGCAAGATGCTGCGACAAAGCGTGGGCGTGCTCCGTCGTTGAACGATTACTATGACGATCTGCAGGTTTGTGTGCGCCACGCTCCTTTGCACATACAAAAGATCATAGCTGCAGTTCCTCCAGAGCGAGCTTTATCCTTCCTTGAGCACGTTTATAAAAGTCTTGAGCAATATGCGGACAAGGAGGTTCAACCTGCAAGTGATCCACATGAACAATCTCCCACGGAGCGGCTCATTACAGCTGAAAGCGGACTGACGCCGCACTTGGGGTTTCAGAATGACTCCCCAGTGCCGGGCTCTGACATGGCGCAACCTACAGAGAGGAGTCAAGTGCCCGATCAACTCGTTTCCGATTGTCGAAACCTTGAAATAATTGAGCAAGGTGCAGTGTTGTCCCTAACTCGCACAGATGAAGTGCACAGGCTGCCAGGAAATCGATTCCTTGAGACCACCAAACAATTCTGCACTCGCGCCGAACTCGATCAGCTCGGCGACATTGTGAAAGACTTCATTGGAAGCCCAGCGAAGATGTTGTATCATGGTGATCCAGATTGGCTTCTCACTGTCTGTTCTGGCATCGAAGCTCATGGCCTCCGCCTCTGCTTCGCTGAAGGCCATCGTTGTGGAATTGTGCTGCCTTCTCTCACCGAGGCGATGGAGGTCGCAGCATGCTTTGAGGCCCCTGCAGCCGAAATTCAGAAGAGTGAGTACCTCGGCTTCTGGCAAAGTGGTACGCCAGCAGCACGTCGTCGATTTGCCGCATGGTTTCTTCACCTCGCAATCATGCAACACGACAGTGACTCGCTCGAGCCTGCGATTGTGCTGCAAACTGGTCTTTACCTGAAGGCCGCGCGACCTCTCCTTCCCGGCAGGCGGGATCCGAATCAAGATGGTCGCGTTCTCTGGAGAAGGCGAATGGAGATGTCAAAGAATAAAGACTCATGCCCCTCTTGCGGAGAAAACCCGTGNTCGTGCTTGCAATCAGAATGTGGTACCCCGGGCCACCAGTCACAGGCTTCAGGCTAAAGAAGACATCGACTGTCAACCAGAGTGAAACGACAACGGATGATCGCAATGTGCTTCCTGAGTAGTCTTAAAGGTCGATTTTCCTAGCTCATATTATCGAAGAATGGTGTTGTTCATGTTTCATGACCTTGGGCGCAAATAAAAATGATAGGCACATTCTAGGCGATACTTCAATTCAAAGCTCCACACTTGCTTCCAGCAACGCATGAGCGGGTCCAAGAGCAACTAGATTTATCTCAAACTGACTTATTGCAAAGAGTTACAATCCTCCTCGCACCATGAGCCGATATCGAACGGCTCGTCGAGCTCCTCTTGAATGCTCCTTTCGCATAGTGATTGTTGCAATTCTGAGGCTGGTGGCCAGTCCTTGGCTTCAATGCTGCTGAAGCAATCATAGATATTCTGAAGTCTTGCTTGTTCGACTTCGCTTCTGCGCGAGCCGGACTGCAGCCACTTTGCGAACACATCCGGAGAAACAAGCCCTGTAAAGTCTGGCTTGAATACACCCCACGCCCGTATCGCTCGAGTGTTCTTCATCATGAGCTCATAGTGGACGCGACTACAGGAGGTGGCAGCCATGAATCGCTGCTTCGGAAGATTCATGTGGATTGCAGCGTTGATTGCCTCATTCACGCTGGTGTTGCACTCGGCGACCACAAACTTGAATAAGACATGTTCGGGTATGTAAGCTCCCTTGCGCTTTCCGAATCCGTAAAAGAGCCATTGCACAGCTTTCTTTCGAAGCTCCAAAGAGTAGTTTTTGCTGCTGCGCAGGTCATCTTCCAAAGCGTGCCACATCTCATAAATCGACGCGTAGGAACCATCATTGTATGTAGCAGCGTCGCGGAGGGCGTTTTCGACGTGTGTGACGAGACTGCGAGCATTCATAATGTCATCCTTAGCGGCTCCAGATTTGACAAGGTAGTCAATGAGAAGATCACGAAGTTTCTTGCCCTTGTGCCAGAGGTCGTGACCGTGATATATCACATCGTCTAACCTAGTCAAGATTCTGACTTTATCACCGACCGCGAGCTTCATGAACGGCCTGAAAGGCTCGAACGTTTGTTCCTTCTTATTGAATCGTCCAATCACGTGGTCTATTTCGAGGGAGACGCTTGCCCGTGAATTCTGTGCCGCTTCATCAGTGAAGCAAAGGTCAACCTGTGGTGGTCGAAACCTGTCTCGTCTATCTTCACATCCGCTACAGTGGCATCGATTGAATTTTTCATATTGAATTCGCGGACTGCTGCTTCCAATAAAAGGTCACCTCATCGTTCTGATCGTCACAGAACGCACGAATCAGAGGAAACGTCTCGCCGCGATTGCAATCTTTGATCATGGCATCCTTCGCACGGTCGATCATGGCTTTACAAGCCACGGCCTCCATTTGATTTGAGCTTCGGATATCTAACTCAGACTTGCTAACGACCTCAGCGTCCAAGATCAGTCGTGACCTGTTGCCGACGAACAGAGAGAAGGCTTACGCGGCGTTTCGTCGCTGGCTAAAGCTGTTGTCGAGGCCCAGGGTCTTATCCTCGACCACTGCACTTATCCACTGCACGATAGTGAACTGCTTCCGCAGCATACTTTCAGTACTCGAATCGAAGAGTCGTATCGAAATATGCCGGTACAAACGTTCGCTTAGCACCCTCATGTTGAGTCCATGACCACCCCACAAATTACAGTACTGGGAGTATCGAAGGTGGCAACGGTGCGCCGCAATGGCTGCAGCAATATCTACGCGAGACCATAGTTGGCGGAATTTGGTAGAAGGGTCGTATGTTGCCTGGGGACTGCCAAGGTCGCATTCGTGGTCGGAGTTCTCCATAGTCTCCATTTCACTCGCGCACAGTGCTGCGCTAGTTGCACTCAAGGTTGCCGATCGATTCGATGGACGGACTATCGCTTCGCGAGAGCCGTGCAAGCGGACCTTCCATGCACAGCGAGGCGCGTCTGAGCGGGGGTTATACCTGTCGCTTTCGTAAGCATGAAGACATTCGAAGGCAAAAGTGGCCGTCAAACTCCTTGTTGCATAGCTCACCTTTATATTGCCCGAGCACATTTTGCACGGCATAATTGCTTCAAGTTCTTCTGCAAAGTGTGAGAGCTCTATGAGAGCAAAATCAGCGACTTCATCCTCAGATTCATGTCTTAGAAGAGTGAGCGGTCGATCTATCGTCCAGGCGTTCCCGTGGTCAGCCGAAGGGTCCATACACCGGGTCCTTCTTTTACCAATCTGCACGTGTTCGAATCTTGTTTTCTTAGCAGCACGTGAAGGACGAGGACGGATGATGTGTTGCCGATCATTCCGATGAAGCAAGGTCGGTGTGATAACATTGCGACGCGAAAGCTTGCTCACGCGAAATTTTATCTGTCGTTGCAGTCGGGATCTTCTTCCCACGTTGGGCGCGATATTTGGAGTTTCAATCTCACTTTCGTGGCAAAGGTGATCAAAGTGAAGCCTCCCTTGGAAAGGGGACACCGGGGAAGCTTGTTCGTGTGGGCTGGTGCACGATGCATCAGCCAACACGGGTGTTCCATCAGTTTGAAGTCTTGTGCTCATTGGCGTGTTGAACAGCGTCGACGTGTTGGACGGCGTGTTCAACGTCACGCTTGTCGCGCTCGAACTAAGCGTGCTCGAACTGCGTTTGCTCTGGGGCGTTGCTGAGATCGATCGCACCTTGTTCCACGGGCTGCGCGTTGTGCCCTCCGGAGACGTCGCGATCGGCGGAGGCCCCTGTCTGTTACGGTACTCTTTCAATCTATACGCAGCAGGAGACCGAGTATAAGTATCCATTGGGTTCAGATCGTTTTCCTTGAAGACCTTCAGGGCAGACTCGATGAAGTGCTTGAGGCGCCCAGGAAGGGTTGCTTCAGGATCGTGGGGCGCCTTGCAGGCTTCATTGATCAAGTCATACGTGGTGGGGGTGACTTTGAAAGATCTGTATTTTGCAGAATCTGTAGTTATCATCGACAGTGACAACGAGTTGAAATTCTGCGAGACCATCGCGAGCCCATGTGGCAGTCTCGGTTTTTTCCCATCCCATATAAATCACACAACCAGTTCGGGACTAGTTCGGGTAAATTATTCCCATGCCGGAAAAATAAACAGCATGACACACTCTATCATAATTTTATCCGTCACTGACTCAGGTTGTGGAGGTAAATACCACTTTAAGGTGACAACTTTGCAGCCTCCGTAGCTGAGGTATAGTACCCCTAGTTCTCTGCAAATTATTCCGTGGGGAGATTGACCCAGTTAAGGTGGTTAAAAATTTAAGAAATGTACAATTGCGGCAATCGTACAAATCTGGTTGCGTTGAGGTCACGAGAGCTTTAAGGTGACAACTTCGCAACCTACATAGCTGTGCTCTAGTACTCCTAGACCTCTGTAAATTCTTCCGTGGGGAGATATACCCAGTTAAGGTGAATTAGAAATTAAGGAATGTACATTTCTATAGAATCGTACAAATCTGGTCGCGTTGAGGTCACGAGAGCTTTAAAACCCGAACTTGCTTGAACTCGCTTGAACCTGAGAGAAAGTCCAAAAGCGCGTATCCTAGCACTCCACGGAGCGCTTTGACGTCTCTGCGTCGGCCGTTCGGATATCGCGCTTGCGCGCAGAGTACGGCGCGCGCGCGCGTCTTGAAGACGGCGAAATCAGGACTTCGCGCCCCATTCGTACGGGAGCGAGGAAATCCAAAGACCTCTTACGCAGCCACAGTTTCCGAGCAAGCTCACGCAATGCTGACGCCTCCGAGCACGGATGCCGTCGCGGCTACCTTTTCCACTGCGTCAACGATGCGCAAGGGCCGGTCGCAGATGATTTTTCTTCAAGACGGCGAGTTCATTCCCGCGCGGATTCTGGGCGAGCGTGTGAGAGGTCTCTTCGATCCTCGAGACGGACCCTTCTCGAAGCTTCCAACGGCAAAGGCGGCTGTCAAGGCGGCCTTGGCCGTCGGCCTCACGACGGGGCCTATGATTTCTCTTGCAGAAAAGGCAATTGCCGATGGCCACCCTCGGCCTGCATGGTCCGGTCCCGCTGAGGCCGCTCTGGAGGCCTTGGAAAAGGGCGAAACCTGGCCCTCGAGCGCCTTTTGGCCAAAACTCGGTGCGAACTCACAAGAAGAGGCAGTGCCGTCCAGTCCCAATTGCCCCGCGCTTGCAAAGAGGCCGGTGAGCTCTGATTGCCCCACGCCTGCGAAGAGAGTCAAAACGGCACCAACCCTCTCCCCATCAACCACATCGTTTCCAGAATTCCTTCTCTCGAAGCTGCTCGACCTCTGCAATGTGGAAAGTATATTGGCTTTCGCCGATACCTGCAAGTTGCACGCCAAATTCCTGGATAGACACTGGCAAAAGATCATGGAAAATGCTGGTGTCGTAAAAGTGTTCATGTCGTGTCGTCTGAACATGCAAGTTCGTTTACCCCCGCCTGGATTTACACCCCGTGCATTCATCACGATGCTCGCAACGAATGCTTGCGCAGGATGCGGGCGCGAGGCGTCTGACGCTGAGTATATTCATGTGCCTGCCTGCAAAGCTTGTTCAGGTCTGTACGCCGGTATCTTCGTGCCGCAAAAGGACATTTCCAAGTTCTGCATGGAGCGAGTGGGTAAGCTCGCTCCAGCCTACACAGTACAGATACGCCGTCGGCCTTACGAGGTGTACGCCAATATGCGATGGTCGGGGGATCTTCGGTGGCTTGCGCGCGACAACCCTGATCAGCTCGCGCATGAGGAAAGCAAGGCCCGGCGCGGAAAGACCCGAGTAGAGAAGCGCTCTCGTGCCGTTGATCGCTTTGTGAAACTTCTCGATAGGGTACCTGACTGGCTTGCAGACCATCCTGTGTTTGATCAAATAATGACCGGGAAACTTGGGGTTGTCAAAGATAAAGAATTAATACTTGAGGAATTGCGTAGTGCAATGCTTCGCGAGGATGAGACAAAGACTGCAGGTGACACGCTGCATCCACTGACGTGGAAAGTCCTGGACAAAAGAAAGTACATCTTCTCGGGAGGCTCTGTGGCTTGCACAACAGTAAGTGATGCTTTGAAAGAGATGAACACGACAGATGAGGCCTCCGCAAAAGTCCTCCGTGACATGCCAGCGGATGCAACCGTCTCTGATTGTGTTCATTTTCTTCTTCCCGACCCTGAGCGGCGCGAGAAGATTCTTGCAGCATGCAACAACTTGCAGCCTTCTACGTTCGCTCATAGGTATCTTTCAGACCACGCGTCACGTTCTGGTTTGCTGTGCGCCCTAGAAGGCCGGCCGGAGCCGACGATGATGGTGTGGAGCCAACTCCGCCCCAGATTGGAAAAGATAACAGCTCGTGTGCAACTATATCGAAACGTCTTCAACAAAGTACAGACAGAGATGCACACAGAGTATGATTGGGCACAGTGTGAACTGGCATTGAAACGGTACTTTGACGTCGAGGAACACGATGAGCCACTTCGTGAGCAAGATTGTATGAAAGTTGTTCAATCGTGGGTTGAAAACCGGCAGAATATTGAAAGCCGGCGGAATATGAGAAATCTTGTATGCCAATGCGGCAGACCTGCTGCGGTTGCATGTGTATTGGGCAAGTGCGGTCACTGCTGCCGTAATCAACTACCAATCGATCATACGTGCCCAAGGCATGAAAGATACTGATATTGATTTTATCGCGATGAGGGGTTTCGTAAAGATTTCAGATGCTCTTATCTGCCAGCGAGGACTAGAACGCAGCGGTCATGGGAAAAGGATCCAAACACGCCAAGGGCGGCTGGGTGACTTTGGCGAAATTCACGGCGGCAGCCCACACTGCCGCTGCCGCACCGATCATTTCCTTTCCAATGAATCTCCTCGCCACAATCGCTCAACGAGCTCCTTCGCCCGCATCAGCAGTGCAGCTGCAGCAGCAACTTGGCAGTAGAAATCCTGGTCGCAGTGCAGTTTGGACTTGCGCAACCCAGACCCACGAAGCAGTGCGTGCATGCCCGACACTGCCATTAATTGCTCCAGTGGCCGCGGCCGCGGCGCGCCGCGACGCGACGCGGAGAGTGCCCCCTCCGAGGTTCCGCCGGTTTCCCCGCAAGCGTTCGCGCACAGCTCCGCCTCGGCGGCCGCGACGCGCAACGGACCTCATTGGGGGGCACCGCGCGAGTCTCTCTCGGCCCCTTCTGACCGAGTCCTTCTCCTCTTTTGCATCAGCCAATCAATAGCAGGGTCTGAAAAGCGACATAAAAAGCCTGGCCCGAGTCCACGATCGATCGATCGGCCGACCGACCGACCGATCGCCGCGGGCCCGCCTCCGACGGTCCTCCGGCCCCGCCTCGCCCCGCCTGAAGCGCGCAGTACCTCGCCGCGGCAAAGCCGCCCTTCCCCCGCGAGCACGGGTGCGCAGCACAGCGCAGGACAGCGGCACAGCACCGCACGGTGGGACCCGGGAGTTGCTAGCACGCTTTGGAGCAGGGCGGATTCTTTTCTTTCTGTTATGTTAGTTACTGAATGGCGAGGCGGGGAAGCGGCATGTGCATGCTTTCTTTCACCCGCTGCATGCAGTGCTTCGAGGCACTGCACAGCTCAGCTCGATGTGCGCGAAGCGTGAAGATGCACGCACGAGGAGAAGGCGCAGGTCGTCGACCGTGCGAGCGGCCCGAGCAAGCAAAACCTGAATAGCGAGCATCCTGATCTCGAAGAAGGAAAAGAAGAAGAAGAAGAAGAAGAGTTCGAAGGAGAGAAGCACGAGTGAAGAGGGAGAGAAAGACCGTGAGCCTGGCAGCGTTGAGAGCGATGCCGGCAGGACGAGAAGCGATTCGGACGACGGTGGCGCGCATGAACTCGAGGGCGCAGCCACGACGCCTCGCCGCTGCGCGGGGCTCTGTGGAGCGGGAGCAGAAGACGCGCGCAGCTTCGGTCTTCATCGGCAAGAAACAGCACTCCGTGCAGGCTTCGGCGCTGCCCGTGGATACGCGCGGCGAGTTCATGTTCTCCAAGACCGAGGAAGTCGCTGAGTCTCCGCGAAGCAAAGAGCAGCGCGCTGCCGACGAGGACGACCTCTTGCACCTCTAAAGAGTAGGACATCAGCATGAGCGCCATCCGCGTCGCGATGTTGCCTCTAGTAGCATAGTTCGTACCACGTACACTACTACCTATACGTGCCTGTCTCTCAAGGCGTTCACTATGCATAGACATGTGATGATGCATGCGATCGATGCTCATGTGCATTCCATTGCGCTGTCGATGCAAGAAAACCACAACTGCCACTCCACTCCATCATCGTCGCCCTACCGTTCTCGCACCCCGATAGGCCAGGCTAGGCTTGCAGCCACGCTCGCTCGCACGCACGCACGCGATAGACTAGCATCCGCTCGTGCGTCGCTTTGCTTGCTGGCCGCCCACTGGCACCTCTTGTACACACTATACATAACATTCACAGTCAATTTATCTATCACCTAGGCTAATTCACCACTGTGCCCTCGCATCCACCCGAGCAAGCCGCCCTCCCCGGCACGTGTCGTGTCTCGTGGCCTCTCTCCGTCCCGCCCGGGCCGGCCTCCAGCAGCAGCACCTGGCTTGTGCCGCCGCCGCCGCTGCTACAAAAAACCCTCGCCGTCGACGTGCACCGGTCCCGGCGCTGCTTCTTTCTGCCAGGTCGCACCAGGCGCAGGCGCAGGCGCCGCTGCTCTGCTTGCTCTGCTCCTTGCTCTGCACTGCTCGCGCTGCGCTGCCTCCCGCGGTTCGCGGCCGCGCGCTGCGTCCCAAGCTCGACGCAGGCCACGGCAGCGGCAGCGAGGCTGCAGGCGGCGACGTCTCGCGCGGCTCCGCGAGCCGCAGCTGGAGCTGGCGCGGCTGGAGCTGCAGCTGCTGCTTGCAGGCGCTGCGCTGCGCTGGTGCTGGCGCCGCTGGGGCTCGCGCGCGTGCGTCATTGGCCGCTGCAATTGCGAAGGTGTGCCCGCTGCAGAGCAGGGAAGAGCGGGGCAGGAGAGCCGCAGAGCAGCAGCAAACCGTGAACGCGCGACGCGGCGGCTGCAAGAGAGGACGCCGGGCGCAGCGAGCGGGGGCAGGGAGAGCGAGGAGGGGGAGCGGGCGAGAGAGCGAGAGAGCGCACGAAGCGCCCGACGTCGACGACCATGGACACGAGCTTCCAGGATGTCTTTGCCAGGTTCGCCTGCGACGCCACCGCAGGGTAAGTTGCTCGTCGCTCGACCTGGCGGAGCGGTAGCAGAAGGGCGAGGCACGCCGCGGAGCGAGCGGTAAACCATGGCTCTTCAGCGCGAGAACCCGGTGGCTCATATTTCGCATGTGCATGCTCGAGCGAACAGACCGAACTGACGAAATGTAAAATCTTGATGGCACAGTGCAATTGCGGGCGCGACAGTGACCCCCGTCGTGAGTGCCGTAGATCGCGCCCTGGCAGAGAGCGCATCCGGCAAGGGAAGCCTTTGGCCCAGCTTCTTTGCCGCTCTACGCGAGTACGCTGCCCGGCCCATCGCTTACCTCAAAGGTCCCCAGTTCTTTTACGTTTGGGCCGTCTATGGCGGCACGTACTGTGCGGCCAACTTGGTCGACACCGTGTGCGGCTTGCGCAAGGTATGTTGTTGCCCTGAAATTCACTTGCTTTGCTCACACCAGACGCTCCATACTCCTCCCTCTCCCGACACTTGATGCGTTCTCCTGTTCTCGCAATCACCTGAAAGGTCCAGCCAGCTGACTCGCCTCCTCTCGATCCGTAATTCTGATCGCTTTCATCAACACTTCTTGCACAGGTTGACCCGGCCATGCCCAAGCTTGCCACCACGACCGCAACCAACACTGTTGCCTCCATGATGAAGGATCGCGCCTTTGCGCAGCTCTTTGGCACCTCGGTGGCCTCTGGCGTTCCACCGGCAGCTTACGCTGCCTGGCTCAGCCGTGATGCCGTCTCGATGAGTTGCTTCTTCACCTTGCCGCCCATCGTTGGCGGCATGCTCAGCGAGTACACCGAGAATGGATACTATTACGCGCAGGTCACACTTCCGCTCGCTGTGCAATTCCTCACGAGTCCGATTCACTTGCTCGGATACAACATTTACAACCAGCCAAACGCCACCGTCGCGAGCAGGATTGCTTTCATGCGCAAGGACTACTTGCGAAGCGTCGCCTTGCGTTGCGTGCGCCAGGCCCCGCCTTGGTCGTTCGGTACCATTGGAAACACCGAGATCAAGGGCAAACTTCAGCGGGCTGCTGGCCTCAAGCCTCTCGTGCCCAGCACTCCTGTTTACCATGTTAGCGGATAAGCGAGAAGCGTTGTCGCTCTCGATTGGTGCTTCTGCTGTCGCAATTAGGTCCGTAATGAAAAACATGAAGAGATACATGTACGATGAAAATCCTAAAGGGAGGGAGGCCTGTGTATTCGGACGAGACACACGAAGAGAGATGCATACCTTTCTTTGAACACTAGGTTACTGAACCTGTCGAGAGTCGACCGCCCCATTTCATTTCTGCGCTTGTCTTTCTGCACGTCTTTCCGCCAGTGAAGTGCACTGACTGCATGAAGCTGCAGCGCTTCTGTTGGGGTAATTGAAAATAAACCGTACTTGGCCCTGCAACCGAACTCTCATTCTTTTTCCAATTCAAGCTACGTTCATTTTCTTTTCTCTTCTTTTCTCTTGGTTGGCGAGTCTTACAACTCAAGCTAGGGCCTACGTACGTTCTTCACCAGCCTGCGTTCACCTTTTTTCCTTTCTTGGACACTCTTAAGCTGAAGACTATCCAACTGGAAAAGACCATACTCGCGGCTCGCAAAGGCAATCGAAAAATGGCAAATGGGCCCAAAGATTGTCACCGAAAGCAAATCCCGCCACTGGAGCGCGCCCTCTACGTACGTTCTTCACCAGCCTGCGTTCACCTTTTTTCCTTTCTTAGACACTCTTAAGCTGAAGACTATCCAACTGGAAAAGACCATACTCGCGGCTCGCAAAGGCAATCGAAAAATGGCAAATGGGCCCAAAGATTGTCACCGAAAGCAAATCCCGCCACTGGAGCGGGCCCTGCCGTGACGACGTGCGAATCGAGCTCGCTGACCGAACCGGACGCATCGCCTCCACCTCAAGCCAAAGGTATGCCGCAATAACGAGAATAATGTAGTCCACCAGCATGAACGTGATGGCCGAATTGGCCGTCAGCTCATCCCACAACACCACGAGAGAGCCACATTGCAGGATACATGCCCAAGCATACAGGTGCACAAAGAGGCCCACCACCGCCGTGAGCCCGGCGTTCACCATGATTAGATAGTGCGCAAACTCACGGTCCGGCAACCGTCCGCCTCGCGACTCGTGCGAGCTTGAATCCGGTTCTTTCCATTGTAGACTGCGCGTTCCGTCAAATGGCAACGCCAGCGGAGGCGCAACAGCTGCAATGCCCACCACCGCCAAAACGGTAGGGTCAAACTTGCCGCCGGGCCACGCCGACGCTGTGCCTGGCAGGACCAGTACAATGCCAGTAAGCCACATGAGATTGAAAAAAACAATGTTAAAAGCTCGCGAGGCCCCGAGTTCGTATTGCGGTACGCCTCGAGGCACTTCTCGTGGGGCGGAGCGCTGTACAAGCGCCAAAAAACCTGGCACAGCACCGCAGGCTGCCAGCACAATCGAGAGCAGAGGGACAACCGCGGGTGCGACAGAGGGAACCTGGCATCTGCGACGACTTGACTCTGCAACAAAGCTCCACAGCGTTGCGCACGTAAACGTAAAGATACTATAGTAAACGGCAACGCCCATTGGGTTTGCAACAGCGTCGTTGAAGAATCGCGTAAATAGCGAGAGCGGATCAGACGGCTGGCGCAGCATAGCATCCTCTTCGAGCCATTTGTACAGATACCAGTGCGTCCACACGATACCCACAACCGCTAGTGTCGCGTACGCAAGCCACACCGAGCTCTTCATCGTTCTTATTGCGCGTAAAACGCCCCGTCGCCACGGTGGCCTCCTCTGTCTCCGTCTGCGTCTTCGTGTACGTCTCTTGCACTTTCAACCCTGACCTCGGGAGACGACCGCTCGCGGCCCAGATTCGCGCTCTGTCAGCAGGCCTCTGCCCGCCGCCGCCGCGCAGTCGACCTGCTCAAAGCCGCTCTGCCGCCGTGCTCCGGGCAGCGCACGCGGCCGTGCTCGCGCGTGCACGCTTTGCTTGGGGTGCGAAAAAGGGTTCTAGTATGCGACGCTAATGATGGGCAAAACTAGGACTCGAGGCGACGCGGGCGAGGGCCGAGAGCTGCAGCGCAGCCGCGCATTTCTGCGCTCTCGGCACGCCTGTCGCGCCGCCGAGATCTTGTTGTCCCAGCTGTTGTTCTTGTTGTTATTCTTCGCGGCGGTTGGTGCGCCACCATGGGCGGCGTAGACGCCGAGTGCATGGCCTGGACCATCATCGACAGCGGCCTTCCGACCGGCGGGTTTGCGCACTCGCTGGGGCTCGAGGCCGCCGCGGCATCGGGCCACGTCCTCGGCAGGAAAGGTGAAGGCGTCCGCGCAGCCCCAGGCGGCGCCCGAGGCCATTGCGAAGCAGCCACATGGGCAGCGACCGAGGCACGCCCAGATGCAGTCGCCTCTACGAGAGACGCCCCCATGGACCTTACGACCTACGTGGATGCGCAAATTTCCTCGCTTGCCGCCTTGGAGCTTCCTTTCGTGTTTGAGGCCCATGCCAGCACTGATATCGACGCTTGGAAAAGACTCGATGCGCTCCTGCAAGCCCAACTCGTCTCGAATCCGATCGCACGGCGCGCTTCTGCAACGCAGGGAGCAGCCTTCCTGCGTGTGGCTGCGACAGGGCTCGCATCCAACACGGACATGCTCGCCAGAATCGAGGCAATGCGCACGGCAGTCTCCAAGGGCGAAGCTGCAGGTTTGCTTGCGCCAGTCTTTGGCCAAGTCTTGGCCATGCTCGGCGTTGATGCGCGCAAGGCCCAGAAAATGTATCTCTTTATTGCGCTGCGCGACATGCTTTCGGCCGCGAAGCGTCTCGCGCTCATTGGACCCATGGCCGCCGTTCGAGTCCAGAGTAATCTCAGTGCTCGCGTCGAATCGCTTGCGGCACGGTACCAAGATCGTCCTGTCTCGGACGCGCACCAAACTTTTATGCTCGGTGACATTCTCCACTCTACGCACGATAACCTCTTTCGCCGCTTATTTTTATCCTAAAGAATACCTCTTCATCTCTACAAAAGAAATGGTCCATGGGCAGCAACACCTCGGCCTTTACTTGCTGGCTGGCTGACTATTTTAGATTTGCGCGAGCACTGACTTGCTCGCTCAAAGATCGTGCTCAATAGGGAAAAGTAAGTGTGGTACGACATGCGCCAAAAGGCCGGCGTTCAGAAATCGACTACGAGTATACGCTACTCGGTCTCCTTCTTTTAGCCCAACGTCTCTTGCGCCAAAACATCAGCCGCCGTCTTTGAAGCGTACGTCTTTCCGCCCGTTGTTGACTCCAAGGCCCATACATTGGGCGGCCTATTATTCGCCTATTATGCACACCAAAAACCCTCAGAAGGTGCCTGGTGCAACCAAACACGCGCCACGAGGCAAGGTTTGCAGTGCTGCAACAACGCGGCGCGGAGGGGACGCATAGGCGGTAGGGGCCGCGCGTGAGGAGCGCAAGGGCAGAAAGGCATGGGCGAGCAGGTGGAACTGGACGGACGGCTAGCGGTAGAGTATGTCGGCAACGTGTCAGAGGTGACCTCACGCTATGCGCGATACCCATTGCGGTTCATGTTCCTGCCGTGCCAGGGAGACTTGGGCGCCGCCTGGGTCTTCACCATCACGTACGGAGGAGGTTTCGTGTCAGGGGACAAGGTCGCCTTCTCGACGAGCGTGGGGCCCGACGCAACCTGCGTGCTCACCACGCAAGCCTCAACAAAGTCATACAAGAAAAAATCTGAACATGCTACTGCGTATCAAGAGACCCGAAACACTATTTCTACAGGGGGCTTGCTCATTCTCGCACCCGATGCCGTGGCATGCTTCACAAACTCGCGCTTCCGCCAGCTACAGCGCTTCCACCTCGAAGCAGGCGCCTCGCTCGTTTTTGTCGACTGGGTCACCTGCGGTCGCGCACACGAATTTTGGGACATGGATCTCTACAGCAATCGCACAGAGATCTTTCTCGACGGCACACCTATCCTCGTTGAGGACATGCGTCTCGAGGCCGGCGTCGCAAATCAAATGGGAAAAGTGAGTGTCTTTGCAACGGTTGTCATCGTCGGCGCTAGAGCTCTGTCCGCGCTCAAACCACCAGCCCCGATGGCCGACGTCGAGGAGGCAACCCAGGTCGTCGTTGCGACCGCAGAGCTGCCTGGGGGCGTCGGATTTGTCACGCGACTCGCAGGCGTCGGCGTCGAGCAAATTACGCGAATCCTCGCCAAAATGCTTGACCCCCTCAACAAAGACCTTGGCGGCAACCCCTATCGTTCGCAGTGAGCCGGCGCAGTCTGGACAGCGAGCAGACGCTGGGCCTCTCGACTCCACGCCTCCACAGTCGGGTCCACGTCAAATGTCCACGCTGCTTGCTTTATAGTAATGAGACATCCGCTCTCGTAAAAGAGCGTCTTCAGTGAGTCTCGAGATTCATCAAAACTCGAGGCCGGCTCCAGCAACGTCGAGCTCTTTGCCGAGCTCGCCGACATGTCCATCACAGGCCGCGCCGCAGCCCGCAGCCCGTTCACAATCGACATGAGTCCGTATTGCAGAATATTTAAGGTTTCTGAAAAGTTGCGCATCGCCGCGAGCACACACTTGACATAAAGTTCAAAGTCCCACTTGCATCCCGGGCACACCAGCATTGTATTGGCGAGCGCATTCAAGGCGCGCGCTTGAACCGATCCGGCAAGAGCGTAGTTTTTCATGTTGTCCAGGGTTGATTCAACGGCAATGGTAAAGTCTCCCACGTCTAAACATCCTCCACACTGTATCGCTGGCGTCACCGCCCCCGGTGCCGCCGCAAATTCGTGCGCAAGGTTTGCCACGGCCCCGAGCGCAGCCTCGACAAGGAAACGGTCATCGTTCAGATCAGTACTGTGCAGCGCTTCTGCGGCAAACCGGTAACACCCCTTTCCTGTCAGGACTTGGCGCACTCGCTCGATACATGCTAAATTCGTTGCCGCGCGCAGACCCTCGCGCTGTAAGACGCGATCGCGCGGAAAGTGCTCAAGAACAAAGCTTATCAGGAGAGCTGCACCCATTTCTTCGCGCAGAGCATTCATCTCGAGCTGCGTCAACGTTGAGGCCGTACTCAGGTCCATGATGGCATGCGTCACGACTCGCAAGAGCGGAACGTTTACGAGGTACTTGCCGACTGCGCCAGCGCGTAGAATACCGCCCCACGTCAGGTCGATGTGCACTTCGTGCGAACGCGCGGTTCTTGCGAGCTTGACCTTGTCGAGCTCCATTCTTCGCGCAGCCTCGGCCTTGACCAGCCATTGCCGGGTCTTTTCTGCCGCAATGCGCACTGCCGAGGCTGGCGCTCGCTCGTCTTCGATCGCAGAGTCAAGATCTTGCAGGAGCTTCTGCAGCACTTCGGCCTGGTGTCGCTCCTTTTCCAGCTCTGCCTTTTCACGAGCTTCCGCTGCTTTGCCGTGGGAGTCGTCGTCCGTGTCGCCGACCTTGTTCTCGTCCTCTGCTGCATCGTTTCCACCGTCCCCGGCGACCGCCTTCGCCTCAACCTTGGCTTCCTCCTCCTCCTCCTCCATGAACTCTCCCTCCGCCTCCTCCTCCTCCTCCATCTCAATCGCCTCGCCGGCCTTCCCGCGCGCCCCTCGCGAGTGCGTGCAACACTGCGCGACGATTGTGAGTCGAGTCGAGTCGAGTCGAGCGAGGCCGGTCAAGCCTGACCCTCGTCGGGGCGCGGCGCATAACGGCCGCGGCGGCCGGCTTCCGGCGCCCGGGCGCGCCGAAGTCGCGCGGGCCCAGGCCAAAAAAAATCTAAAGCAAAGCCACGAGCCGCAGGCGACTGGAGCGGCGGCGAAGCGAGCGCGGCCGCGCCCGGAGCGCGAGAGGCTCGCGCGCGGGCGGAGAGCAGCGCAGCGCGCGCGGCGACCGGCAGGGCCGCCGTAGTCCCCAGCCCCCCCCTCCCCGCACAGGCCGCGCGGGGCGGCGCGAGCGGCGGCGGAAGCGACGAGGAGGTTTTGAAATCGCGCTTCTGGTGGCCGCCGCGACAGTTTGACTCACGGTCGCCGAGCTCGCTCGCGCGGGAGGCAGACGCGCCAGAGCGCAGGCGCGAGCGCGAGCTAGCGAGGAAGGAGCCACAGGGAGGAGCAGGCGGAGGAGGAAAGCAAGCTAGGCTTGTTTGTCTGTGCGTGAGTGCTCAGGATAGCTGGCACGTAGAGAAAGGCATCATGTTCTCGAACGCGGCCACGCCGCAGCAAGGCAGCCAGGGAGGTGGTCTCTTTGGCAACCAGACGCCGGCAAACAGTGGGGGTGGTCTTTTTGGCGCGCAGACGCCACAGCAAGGCAATAATAACAGTGGCGGTCTTTTTGGCGGCGGGGCCTCGACAAGTCTCTTTGGAGCCCAAACTCCGCAGCAGCAATCGCACCAGAGTGGCAGTCTCTTTGGCTCGACATCCAATACCAGCGGTGGGGGTCTCTTTGGCTCGCAAACGCCCCAGCAGCAACAGCAGCAGCAGCAGCCACAACAACAACAACAACAACAAGGTGGGGGTCTCTTTTGCGGAAGTAATACCGGCATGTTTGGTTCCTCAGCAGCAACGACCACAACCATGACGGCGCCTGGGGCCTCCACGTCGACTGCAGGGGGCCTCTTTGGAAGCGGGTCCCAGGCACAGGGTCAGCAAATGCAGCAACAACAACAGCAACAGCTCGTTCCTTCCAGCACGGCAGATCCCACAACCGAAAGCTCGCGAGCGCTCATTGATAAAACGCTGCAAGGCGTGCGTCGCTTCAGCAACGTCCTGAGCGAACTCAAAGGCTGGATCCGCGATCTCGATCATGTTGTACGTGTTTCCTCGGGCCACGAAGAAGAGTGCGAAAACTTCATCGAGACCCTACGAAGCAAGTTTGTTCCCCGTTGCGCTCAACTTTTGCAGCATCCGCCAAGAAACTCTAGCGAAAAGGACACCGTCTCCAACTTGGATCGCAACGCTGCTGATGTTGTCCTGATTCTTCGACTTGCAGAGGAACTCGAGCTTTCCGAGCTGGAGGCTCTCAATCTCTGGGATTGCGCGGCGCGCTTCCGGGCACTCCCAGCTGAGGTCGATTTTGAGCCCTCGAGCACCGACACCTTTTCTGTCGCTGTCGAGCTCTTTTACTACAAACGCGACCTTGAACTGGTCCTCTTGCTCGACCTCATCCGGTGCTACTCGGCCAAACCTGGTAGTAACGTCAATGTAGACCTCGCCCGAGGCATCGTCGACGAGCTCCTTGTGAACCACAAGCTCGGCGAGCTCATGATTCGACGCGTTCGAGGACACAACGATCGAATTGCAGCGATCCTTGCGCCGCAGCACCGCAACATGGCTAGTCTTTCAATTCAGATTAGCGCACTGCAACTCGAGCGCCGCCGTCTTGCCGACGCGGTCTTCATTCTTCTCATCGGAACTTTTGCCACAGACGAGGAGACGCTCGCACTCTTCGCCATCGTGCGAGACATGTCAAATCGTTGGCTTGACGTGCACGAGGTTGCCGCGAATGAACAGGAGGCCATGTCTTCATACGAGTCTCACTTGGTCCTCGTGCTCGCCTTGGCTTCGGCGCTCGACCGCACGGATGCGCTCTATGATCGCACCTCGGCGCGAATGCAGAATAAGCCGGTGAGATCAGAGTCTCTGAACTTTATCGAGGCATGCGAACGCGAAGTCGAAAGCAACGTGAGCGACGCAGAGTCACAAAACGGGTCATTTGGGCAACAAACCAGCACGCGCGGCTCGTCGAACACTGCAGGAAGCACGAAATGGAAGCATCAGGGCGTTCACGGCGTCGTGACTCTTTTCTGGGCCTCTTTCATTGGTGATTTGCGTCCCGAAGACTTTCCACGCTCTTCGCTTGCCTCCAAACAGCACCGAAATGACGTGCTCAATCAAGGCTACAAGTTGCGTGGCCTCGCTTATTTGCGTGGCCTCGTACGCAGCGCAGAGTTTTTGCAAGACGAACTTCGCGACAGCTACATGAGCATTCTCACAATTTTTGTGCAAAAGCTTGTCACGGCCAACGTCGAGACGGTGCTCGGCACCGAAATGTTAGTCGATCTCTACACCACCAACTCCCGCGAAGCTCTCCGGGCACACGAGGAAAAATCAAATTATGCCGGCGCGAACTCCACGACCGGGGGTGTCTTGCCCCATCACGGTCAATCCATGCTGGCGGGAGCACATGGACGCGGGCCTCATCACAACATGGGCGGCCCTGGTGGCGTTTCGTCAAAGTCACTCGTCTCCGACAAGGACGCGTCCCCAGACACCCTTGAGGATCTCTTGGGTCTCTTACGCGCACTTCGCGTGCTCGAGCCGGAGAACGGTGCAAGTCTTTGGCAGAGCCAAGATACCCTCAGAGAATTTCTTTTTTCTGTCGAGCGTGTTGTGGACCAGGATAACGACCCGACGTCCCTGTACGTGTCCTATTTGGGATTCCTCGGTAGTCTTGCAAAATCAAGGCAAGACGTCGACTTTCTATTGCATCGTCGCTACAACAGATCCACCAGCATGTCCTCCCCGTTGCTTGACTTTGGCATGCTCTTTGACGTTTTGCGGCAATTTCTTAGTGAGATGCAGGCTCAGCAACAGCAGCAACAGCAACAGCAGCAACAGCCCTTTCCGGATGCTCTCGTCGCGCAGCAAGGCCACCAACACTACATGCACCAGCAACAAGCTCATCAGGGCTACCCATACCAGCATGCCTCGCAGGCAGTTTCCCTCGTGCAGGAAATTATGCCGCTCGCGGATCAGCTTGTCCTTACATGCTGGCTGGAGGCCCTGTGCTCTTGCCTTGCCTTCGTGTCTCCGAGCGAGGTTTTCGGTGACACGCCAGTCGAGGAGTTCATTAGCATAGCAGTCGCCATGCTTCGGTGCCGCCTCGAACCGGCCCTCAAGGGCCAGCTCGTTCGCGCGCTCTCTCTTATGGCGGTTCAACTCCCAAAGGATCGCAACCTCTGGAGTCGACTCGAAGGGGACTCTCCCGGAGCCGCGGCGGACCAGTCGGTCGTTTCCCACACAATGAATGGGTTTGGAAGCTCTTCTATGTTGTCGCAGGGCGGCCAAGCCTTGCAGTCGGGTTACGGTGCCCCCGCGGGATTCTTTGATGGTGGGCCCACCATGATGGAAGCCATTCGGCTTGACCTCAACCACAGTGAGGCTGTCAACAATGTGTATCCGCTCACGGCCAACTATCTGGAACTCATTTGGAAGCTTCTCCGTGATGTGCAGGATGATGATTATCGCTACCTGGAGGCTCGGACCAATGAAACTGCCCCCGAGGTAGCATCGTCAGCTAAAGGGCCTATGCAGACGTCCTTTAATGGGGGCAACAACGCCTTTTCTTCAAACGCGCAAGGCGCGCAGCCCTCTTCTCCTCCCAAGGTAGGTCTTCTTCCATACCTCGAGTATGTTCTATTCGAAGTTTTCCTCAAGCTCGATCACCGTAAATTTCGCGACTCTGGAGAGAAATGGCGTTTGGCAGCGGGCTGCTTGCGCATTTTCGTACAAATCCTCGAGGAATACAAGGTCGACAGCGAATCTGCGAGAAATGACTTTGCCGCCTCTCAGACATATAGCACTGGGTTTTGGGTTATGGCCAAGCTTCTCGAGGGGAGCGCTTTCTTTCGCCAGCTTGTCGACCTCTTGCAAGAGGCCGGGGGAGAAGAGGGCGTGCGCGCACGCCGCGAGAGCACTTCAACTGTAGACTTGCAACAGTATGCCAGCGCCATGGACTCGTACTTGCACGATGCGAGCGCTGCTAGCTTGCAGCAGCAGCAACAGCAAATGTCGCATCAGCAGGGCCCCTTCTTACTCCACCAACAATTGCAACAACAACAGACAGCTGCTGGGAGCCAGGGTAAAAAACCATGGTTCGTCGTCTCTTCGCATCGGGCCAACGTTGATGTGCGCAACTCAAGTGTATCACAGGGCGATGCCTCTGGCGCACCCTTTGGCATGTCGCTTATGCGGCCGAGCGGCGCGAGCTCCACGTTGCCGACGTACGATGGTGGACGATTCGCCTCGTGGCTTTCCCAGCCGCACGCGGCCGGTTGGGCGTCCGCCCTACGGTTTGCAGGGACGAAGCCCGTACGGTCGGGGGACCCGGACTCTCCGCTACTCCCATTTTACGAGCAGGTCGAGGGAAAATGGTATGGCTGGGACGATGGAGATCTTGGCGGACGTTGGCGCGAACACACGGTGCGCCTTGCACTGCGGCTGCTCAAGCAAGTGTCTGAGCGAGAAAGCTGGTTTTTTGAGGGTATCCATGCTTCTGATGTTTCCCTCGAGAGCCGCCTCGAGCGTCTGCATCGACTCTTTACGCACCAAAAAGACCGTCTGCCCACGGTCGCTGCCTTTTGCGGCTATCCATACTCTGCGGAAATGCGTCTCAACGCGATCGAGCTCGTCTTTCGCCTCTCTGAGCAGTCACCGACGGGTTCGGTCGTCAAGACCTTGCGCAGACACGGTGAGCTGCTCGTGCGCAACTTAACGCTCTGCTTTACGGATCAGTTCAATGGACTCGACGATCCGGACCGTAAGGTGACCAATTTCAATCCGAATGCCGCGACTCCAATCGATGACAGCCCTTTTCGCGTGAATGCGAACGCGAATGTGAACGCGAATGTCGATGTAATGGACCTCGACGTTGCAGCGAATGCCAAGATGCGCAAGCGCATTCTTCTTTTGCTCATCCAAGGCCTAACGCCCTCGCGCGGCAACGTCTCGGAGCTCGTGCTTGGCCTCGATGAGATTTCCACGCGCAATGCTCCTGTGGAGTCGATCGATCTGCGACCGGGACGACGATGCTGCCTAAATGCCGTGCTTGATGCGCTCGACGATCTCGACAACGAATTTCCTGCTGACACTAGCCAAGCCAGTCTCATGGAACTCATGTACCGACTAGTGCTGCTCCTTTGCCATCGACGACCAACCGAGATCGCTCTCTCTTACGGGCTCAATGCGCAGCGCGACAATTTTTGGCTCCGCCACTTCCAGCGTGTGGCCACGGAGGGACCGCGAAGCGATGACGCGCGAAATGTGCAATGCGTGGCGTGGGTGATGAACGGCGTGTACCTGGATTTGCGCATCGCCCGGGCGCAAATCTTGCCCGTTGTGTCTCTCAACAAGATCCTCCCGCACCTCTTTTCTGGAAGCCTCATTCGTGGTGAAATGGACGAGGCGGACGCGCGCATTCGCGAAGTCCTATTGGCGCTGAAGGGCGCGTTTTCTCCTGATGCTGCACTCTCGTCTCACCTTCCCGATCTGGTGCGCCAATTGCAGCAAGATGCGCAAGCCGCACAGTCTCTCTGGATTCCGTTCCAGGAATACTATGGACTGACTCTCCACAAGGTGAACGAGTCGATTGTCCGGAGCGCCGTCAAGAGCGAGCACGATGAGGCACTCTTATGGGCCGAAAGCAGGAACCGTGCGATTGACCTCTTGGCCGCTCGCGCAGAGGTTGTGGCATCGTGGCGGGCCATCGTACAGCTCGCCTTTGTGGACTGCCGCGAGGACCTGATTCGCAGCTGCGCGCCCAAACGAGGTGATCAAGAGCTCCTTGTGCAGTTCACGCTGTCGCTTCTGGCCCAACTGCGTCGCTCTCCTGACGCCCACGTGGTCTTGGCGTACCCGCTGGCTTCGTTGGTGCCCACGCTTGTTGCGCAGATGCGGCACGGCGACGAGAGTGCGCGAGATGACGCATCTGCGAATGAAATGGCGCTTGCGGCGGCGACGGGAAGCTACACGTCTGCCTTTTCACGGGGTCAGCAGCCGCGGGCCAAGATTGAAACCCAAGGCTTGGCGAGACTCTCACGAGAGGAACAGCGGACTCTTCTCGCGGGCATGCTCGAGGCCTTGCGTAGCCGCGCGCGCATGGGCGCAAGCGCGGACTCCGTCTCCCCCGAGCTGCGCGCCGCTCTGTACACCGGGATTTGTGTTCTCATCAATGGCATGCGGCGACACTACGCAACGAATTTGTCAAACCAGGTGAGCCAGTTGCCACTATCTATCACAGAACGCGAATTTCTTGCTGGCGCAAAAGAGTTTGGCAGCGATGAGCTCCAGGAACTGCGAAAGCGCGCGAAGTCCGTGCTCGATACGCTTCACGGTGGTGAAAGGTCAACGATTCTGGAAATCGTCGTTCCGGACGCACTCGAGTCCGAATCTCCCATGGCGCGCGCAACGGGCTTGGCCACACTCAAGATTCTTCTCGAGTGCGATAGCGACGACGGCGACTGGTTGCGTCGTTTGCGGCGCGTTGGCGTCTTGCGCCAGCTGTTGTCAGCCATCGTAGACCGCGTCTGCGCGGACAGGTTGCTTGCAAACGCGCAGGTCGAAAAGATCTATGAGCTTTCCATGACCGCGCTTTGCACGGCAGCGCAATCTGTGCACGGCGCGCAGGCCATCGTCAAGAGCGACTTTCTTCAGCGTCTCGCAAGCGAACCTCTTGTCGTACTTTGCGACAAGCGCGCCCTCGATGCTTGGGCCGGCTCCATGGGGGATACGGAAATGCACATGGCAACAGATGCTGCTGGTGGATCTGGACTGGGCGGTCCTGGCGAGGCATCTTCCCCGTCCGGCGAGAACTTGCAGGAACGCCGCCACGATCTTGTTCTCCCCTTGTTGCGGCTCCTCTCGACGTTGTTCACGACGCTCCGGGAAAACAGGCAGCACGGTGGCAACGCAGACCTCGCGCAGCTGCAAAAAGACGTCTTGTTGTTCTTCCGTGTGCAGCGCCGGATGGTCAGTTCCAGCCTGGGCTTCCCACCATCGTCCATCAATGACATCGAGGAGAGTTCGTTGCTTCTCGCTCTTTTGGCGCATGCTACACGTGATAATGCCCAAACCGTCATGCAAGAGCTCGGTGGGACGGCGGACGAGTTCGACACGCTCGTGTTCGACCTTATTCGCGAGGTATGTAATCCGCAGCCTCAGCGTGGCGAGTGGAAGGATGTCTTGGCACCGGCGCCGGGGCCCGAGTCTGCGCGTCACAAGGAAGTGGTTGCCGCGCCGCCGGATCTGTCACCAACAAAACCCGCGGCCAATGCTTCCCTCTTTCAGCTCGATGTATTTGCGCAACAGCGACGTCTCCTGCAAAATTCCATCATGTACACGCGGGCACGCCGGGATGCTGTGCAACTCAAGGAGAACCCGTCGATGGGGCGCAACGACTCGCACGCGCACTCTCTCATCCTTTGTCTCGACTACGCGGCACACTGCCTTGCATGCTTGTCGCGAAACTCGCCAACGGTCTTTGAAGATGCGCTGTCAGAGCCCCGCAAGCCGCATCGCAACCTGGACGCTAACGCGGCCAGCATGATTGCCTCTTGGAGCCAGCATCCGCAGTACGCGCAATGGTCCTGCTCGACGCTTCTCTTTGTTCTCGAAGGTGCGCTCGTGGTCTTGTATGCGCGTCTGAAACAAATTCGTCGCTGGAGCGTTTCGGAGAAAAGCTCCAAGCAGTCTAATTTTGGCGCTCAGTCGCCGAACGCCGTGCGTGCCTGGCTGGCGCACGACAAGCTGCTGGCAAACCATTTCGAGCCTGCCCGGGACAAGTCGGCAATCGAGCAGCTCGAGGAGGTTGTGCAGTCCAATTCGTCAAGCAGCCAGTTTGTACACTTGATCCTGCGTCGCATGCGCGAGCTCGTATAAGTTGTGGCTGCGCAAGGGCTCGTCATGTGCTGTCTGCCGATGAAGAAAGGGGCACGAAAGAGGTATAAAAACACACAGAGGATTTCAGCTCTTCGGAATAGCAACGAAGAAACCCTCTTTATAAAAATGCATGGGGAATACTTTTACTTCAGAACTCGTACAGCAAGCAAACTTTTATCGATAGCCTTTTTTTTATGAGTCTCAAATCTCTACATTCACGCTGTCGGTCCTACTCCACCCTTGAGATTGATTTTGATGGTTGTGCGCTTTGCACCAGGCTTGGCGCTACGCATCTTGGGCGGAGGCAGGCCTCCGAAGGAATTGAAACCAATTCCGGCAGGACGCTTGTTGTTTTTGCGCAAATGGCCGCGAATTTCAGGGCGCGCGCCTGACGAGAAATATTCAACATCGTCGCTCCAGCCATCGAGAAAATGGCCAAGATTGGAGACGGTGGTCATAGAGTGCTCGATAATGGGCGGCGTTTTGAGACGCCAGATCGCACGCCACAACTGCGCCCACGCGAGACGCATGCGACCGTCATACTCTGTTGACTCGTTGATGGTTGCCCATAGTGAGGCCACAATATCTGTGGTTGGCACACGAGCGCGCTGGTCAATATCATCTGGCGCGTCAGATAGAGGGTAAAAGAGCCCCGAGGGCGAGTTGTGATCATCCAGCTCTGGATAGGTGCGCGTGATGGTATCTGCGTGCATCTCGAGCATGAATTTGACGACATTCCAGCGGAGCTGTGGACACGGGTCGATTGCCACAGAGTTAATGAGCCACTTGACAACTTGAAGCCATTCGATGCTGCAGTTCACGGCTGCCGAGGCCTTGAAGATGGTGGGTCGTCCTCGCTGGTTTATATAGGCAACCACAATGGCCTTGAAGGCCTCCTCGCGCACATTGGCCCCCCAGTCGTGCGCGGCAATTACGGCAGCCGTCTTGTTCTCTGGCCTCACGGGCGCGCGAAAAACCGCATAGGCAAAGTACGGCGTGCTGCCCTCCAGAATGCCCTCTGCCTCGAGCAGACTGAGCGCTCTCAAACAGCCGACGGTGACGACATGCTGCGCGCTCGGCTCGATGGCGTCATAGTGCATGTATCGGTGAATATGGTCGATGATGGCGTAATATTTGCCGAGAACTTGACGGATGGTGCGCTTGGAACCAATGCTCTCGGCGACCTTGTCGAGGCCCTTTTCCTCCTCATTGTAAGTTCCGGCAACGTAGTTTACCACGACCTCTGCGGCCGCGACCATGAGGTCCTGCAGGTAGTCGCCGTCGTCAAACTTGTTGATGGAGTTGTCGTTGTCGCGCAAAAGCACAAGAACGAGGTCGCAGACCTCGCCAGGGGGTTTCAAAGAGCGCGCACGCATTCGCGCGAGCGCACGAACTACGGCGCGCTTCATGGCGTACTCGCCGGGCACACCAAAATCATTGGGCAGGAGCTTTCCAGTTTGTGGATGAAACATCATTTTGCGAATCGCCAAGAGGGCAAGATTGAGAGCAACCCAAGGATGCGACCCAGGCCGTTTTTCCAAGGGCATGCCCGCAAACTGAGCCTGATATGCTTTCTTCGGAGCGTGTTGTGATTGCCACTCGGCCAGGGCAAGCATTGCCTCGGCGCGAACACGTGCGGGCCGCCGATAGTCCATGATGCAGGCAGCGATCGCGCACAGATTCCGCAAGTCAAAAGCGGACTCTGCTGGGGCAGCACTGTCCCCCCCGGTGCCTGATCCGCCAGCACTAGTGCCGCCCGCTGTCCCGCTGCCGCCTCCAGACTGAGCCTGGCCGCCGGGGCGTGACACGAGATTATCGGTGGCCGTTTTCGGCAAGCTCAGATCGCGGAGAGCCTGCACCTGCGCAAGCACATCCGTTTTGAGGTTGGTGTCGCTGAGAAGCTCGAGATTCATGATCTCTGTCTGCCGCCAGATGATCTGCCGCGGCCAGATGTAATCCGGGTCAACGACGACATATTTGACGGGATTCTCGTTATGCCAGACCTGATCATCGCCCTCTGCGGCCATGAGGTAAAGGAGGTCCTTGGTGGGTAGCGCGGCTGGGTTCTCCCACTTACTGATACGCTCCTTTTCCGTGCGCGCCTTGCGGCCACCACGTTGACGCTGTCGGGTGGTGTGCATTTGGATTGTTTCCTTTTGCGGATCCCGAGCAGTACCCTTTGTGATTCGCCTCTTGTACTGCCAGGTATCATCCTCTTCGACTACTCGAATATCGAGAGGGAATTTGACGGTCTGGAAGCGGTCATCGCCGCGCTGGGCAAACATAAAGTCGAGCTCATTCGTGGCAACCTTGTACTCGACAGCTGCGCGCATCTCGATGAACGTGCAACGTTTCAGCCAGTATGCCGCGAAATTGTCTCGATCACCGGCGCGAAAATCTGCCGGCTTGAACGCCGAGATGCGACACATGGACAGCAAAAAATCGTACTCGGTGAGGCCGCTCCAGCCATGCTGCTCTTTACTGAGCTGTTTCTGCAGATCGTCACCAAGATCGATGTCGCTAAACTCGCCGAGAGCGACTCGAGAGGGGCCCTGGTCGTCTGGCGCAGGGGGTTCGCCAGTGCGAAGCCAGGTCTTGAAGGCTTCGTCCTCGGCAAAAGTGCGGCGCAGGTAGTGGCAGAGGAGGCCTGCAAAAGGATCATCGCGACCCAAGTCATCTTCCTCGAGGCTATCCATGTTGGCGGCCTTGTCGAGCATATGGACCGTTGTAGCAGCTCGCTGTGCAAGGAGGCAGTCCAGGTCAATGCCACGGGCTCCCCACAGACAGCTATTGACGGGATCTGAGACGGAGGAGGGGCGCTGCAAGGGGCGCTGCAAAACGTTGCCACTGGGTCCGTGCCACTGCAAGACTACCTCGTGACGGCGCTTGGCGCGCTTCATCCGACCAAAGGCTTGGGTAAGAAGCTCGCGAGGATCGGTGCTTCCCGTGAAAATCTGCTCTTCCCTGCTCATGGCGGTAGCTTGGCTCGTGGCTGGCGGCGCTGTCGACGCATTCTTGTTTTTCTTTTTCTTGTTCGCTTGCTTGACAGGCTTCGGTGGCTTGTACTCGGCTTGTTTCCATGTCGCATCGGCGTAGCGGTACGCCAAAAATCCCGCCAGGCCAGCAACGAGCCAAACGTCGCCCTCCTCCTTGGGCCCAACACGCCCACCAAAAAAGCTATAAGCTGCAGCCCGAGCCTGCTCAAAGTGCAAGTGCTTCTCAAACATGAGCCCAGCGCCTGCTGGTGAGTCTGCGCTCGGTGATCGGTCAGAACGCAAGAGGCCGCCCGATACAAAGCTCACGCATCCTGAAGGGGCCACGTCGACATGCGCGTCTTCCTGGTCGATGAAAACCTGCGAATACGTGGGGAAAGGGAACTTTTCCAGTCGCATATAGCGCATCATGTGGAAGATGGCGGCCTTGAGATGGGCCGTGGCCTTGCGCAGGGCCGTCTTTGGTGCTGCGTCGGGGAGGTGATACATCCGGATCCAATCCGCCTGCAGCGCGCGCCGTTCGATGAAGGGTCCTACGCAGAGACCAATGTTGTACGGAGCAACGGGGTCCTCGTATTCGAACCGGACCGTTTGCTCCCCTCGGACCTCGTTTACGGTTGCCTCGTGCTGAAGGCCGCCTGAAATGATTGTCAGGCCGAGAGGTGCTGTCACTTCGAGCTCAAAGGGACACTTTGCACTCAGCGTATCAACACAGGGGAACCAGCAACGGGCCCCGCAGCCGGACCCCAATGTCTCGGCTGCACACAGCGACGAGTACGTGTAGACGTAAGAGAAGTACCTCTTGTCGTTGGTGCCGCGCGCGTACGACCACTTGTTGTTGGCATTGTGAGGCCCACATCCCACGAAACGCAATCCTGCCTGAGGCTTGTCGAGGTGATATTCGATGCGGATCGTCAACCTTTTCGCTGCCACTTGCGCGGCTGGGATCTCGATGGAAAGCTCGCCGTCTTTACTCGCAAGGAGATTCTCGGTGAGGAATGCATAAAAGGTCTTGAGATCGCGAACATTGTCTTCGACAACGACCTTTTTCATGTATTCGCTCAATTTCCATTGTGCAGGCTCTCCGTTCACGTAGACGTTTTCCACTGCGCACTGTCTGCAGTTCAAGAGGAGCTTTTTGCTCGTGTCCCAGTCGAGCACGCGGTTCATCTCAAAGGGCGATGACACGAGACCGTTGACGGTTGGCGCGGGCGCTGGCGCCGCGGGCGCTGGGGTAGCGTCTCCATTCGCCCCCGACGTGTCCACGGCCGCTGCGTCGCCGCCGGCCTTGGCCTTGGCCTTGGCTGCTGCCGCGGCGGCGGCAGCCTCGTTGGCCTTGGCCCTCTCGGCGTGGAAGCCATCCTTGCGCCGGCACACGACCAGCTCTGTGCAGCCTTCGACGCGCTCGCGCGCGAGGTCCAGCCGCACGGCCAGCCGCTGCCGCAGCACCTCCATCGCCGCGCGCTGCCGCCCCGCGCTCGGCCCGGCTGCCGCAGACGATGGATGGATGTTCAATCTCTGCCTTCGTTCAAGTTGGCTTGCTGTTTGTTTGTTTTGAAAATTCAAAAGTTTTCAAAAAATCCTGCGGCGGGCCCTTTGCGGCACTTGCCGCGGCCGTAACCCCGACTGTAGCCGGGGGCTATAGCTGACTTGCGCGGGCCCATTCTTCTGTGGCCCGGCGCTCCACGAACAGCCGCGGCCAAAAGACGAAGGACCCGGGCGCCGCAGAACGCGAACTCCGACGCGGGCGAGGTCGGGCGCGAGCGGGACTCGCGAGACGTCGACGCGGAAACCGGGCTGCAGGGCTACGCGCGGGGGCTAGGCCTGGCTGGGCTGGGCTGTGCTGTGCTGTGCTGTGCGGTGCTCGGCGCCAGAGACGGAGAATAGGCATCGATTGAAGGGCGAGCGACGCTCTCGACGACGCTCACCGACGGCGAGTGAGTGAGCGAGCTAGCTAGTTGGAGACGTCTTGCTTTCTTGCGGAAAATGTCCTCGGCGGGAAAATGCAAAGTGGCCATCGTGGGCGGCGGCATCGTTGGCGTGTCGACGGCGTACTTTCTCGCGAGTCGCGGATTGGGAGAAGGTGTGGTCCTCATTGAGTCGACGCGCATTGCTGCAGCTGCATCTGGCAAGGCCGGAGGCTTTCTCGCTAGAGACTGGGGCACGCCCGGCTCGACGCAGGAACTCCACGAACGCGGCTTCGATCTTCACGAAGAACTTGCAAAGGTATTTGGACTTGCCTCGTACCGCAAACTCCCGACGCTCCAGGTCGACGTGAAAGCCCGGGCGTCCAAGGCGTCCAAGAAGCTCAAGG
This sequence comes from Aurantiochytrium sp. KH105, assembly GCA_003116975.1. Taxonomy (NCBI): domain Eukaryota; class Bigyra; order Thraustochytrida; family Thraustochytriidae; genus Aurantiochytrium; species Aurantiochytrium sp. KH105. Next base: position 553,816 of record BGKB01000007.1, read on the forward strand.
CGTCCGATGACGCAAAAGATGAGGTGCTCCTTGATCCGGCGACGACAAAGTCGCGTATGATGGACTCTGACACGGCGCAAGTGACCCCACCTGAGCTCATTGACAACATGTGGTCCAAGGCCCAACAGGCCGGTGTCGAGCTGATCAATGCCAAGGCGACGGGTCTCGAGCGTCTTGAAGGCGGTGGTTTTGCGATCAAGCTCGTAGAGAATGGGAAGAGCACGGCTGATCAAACAAGCAGCGAGCGCACTGTTGAAGCCGAAAAGGTGGTTCTCGCGATGGGTCCTTGGACCGTGGACGCTGAAGACTGGCTCGGAAAGTCGAAGCTCACGGTACCCATGGTTGGGATCGCCAGCAGTAGCATGGTGGTCCATGCAGGCGAAGGCACAAAGATTGCTGCAACGGCCTGCTTCTGTGGGGATGATGCCCAAGGATGCCATCTCGAAATGTACCCTCGTCCGGACAATTCAGTTTACGTGTGCGGCTTTGGTGGCAGCCCGCATCTTGACAAGGCTACTTTGCAGCAGACAGGACCGGACGACGTCAAGCCGAATGAGGACCGTGTCCCGCTGGCGCAAAAATCGTTTGCGCATCTTACAACTGGCCTCAGTGAGGGCAACGAGCGCGTCGATCTGCAATGCTGTCTTCGCCCCTGTACAGATGACGCAACGCCAATGATTGGACCCGTTGAACCCGGCAAGTACGACCTGCTCATTGGCACTGGGCACAACTGCTGGGGTATTCTTTGGGGTCCCATCACAGGCAGCATCCTCGCTGACCTTGTGGAAAAACAGGCCACAGATGTTGATCTTCGTCCCTTCAACCCGCTGCGCTTCACGCGTGCTGCCTGATGTGTTTGCTTTCGCTCCCACTTCTGATTCGCATGAAAAAGGGCAATCTTTTTGCATCCTAATGAGCTCCTCATCCTCATGGAAAACACTCGGGCGATGCATTGTCTGGCCGAATCGAACTAGACAATAGACACGCGATGCGTGCTTGGGTGTTGCTTCAGGGACAAGAGATTGAATACTGCGCGCATCAGGGATCGTGAGCGTGTGTGATCGACGAAAGTTGTCGACTGAATGACGAAGACGATGAGGATGGATGATCAGCGAAAGTAGTAGGCCCAGTCCTAGTCAGTAATGAATGAAGATAAAAGATGGTGATGACAATGACAATGACAATGACAACGACAATGGTGATGAACAGTTCACTCGTCAGGCACTAGCCCTATGCCTAGCTAGAAGGATAAGCAAAGCGACATCCTCGCACGAAGATACCGTACACTATATCGTACTCTCCAGCGTGATCTCAAATCCCGATCGTCTGTGATCAGACTGAAGATCGATCTCCGAGTAGAGTCCCGATGACGGCAATGCGGCGTGCGACGTGGACCGCAGCGACGCTGGCAGCCATTGCCGCCGCCCTTGTGCTGGCCCTGGTTGCTCTCGCGACTCCTGCGCAGGCCCGCGCGGTGGTACGTGAGGCACTGGTGGACATTGACGAGGGCCTGTCCGTACACGAAAAGATATCGACGCAGCCCCTGCGCGACGGTGGAGTTTGGGTCGTGAGCGGGGCAACTGGACGTACGGGCACCCTTGCGTACCATGCGCTGCAGGCCAGCGGCAACGTGGATGTCCGAGCGCTCATTCGTAATGCCACCAAGGCAAAGTCAGAGCTAAATTGTGGTGAGTGCACCGAAAGCGAGGGGATCTTCATTGGCGATGTCACCAAGAGAAAGACTTTGACTCGCGCCATGAAAGGCGCTGACGGTCTCGTGATTCTTACGGGGTCGTACCCTCTCCAGGACAGCTCAGGCCATTACTATTACCCATCAGGTGCGACACCCAAAGATATTGATTGGCGTGGCACGGTCAATCAAATCCTCGAGGCCAAGGCGAACGGGGTCAAGCACATCGTTCTCGTCTCTTCGCTGGGAACAACGATCCCAGACGGCGCGCTCGACAAGCTTGGTAATGGGCACGCTCTTTTCTACAAGCTCAACGCGGAAGCAACATTGATGCAGTCCGGTTTGACATTTTCCATTATCAAGCCATGCGGTCTTACAAACCAATCACTCCATCTTGGCACACAAGTGGGCCACTGTGATAATTTCAAGCACATCCCGGTAGCTCCCCTCATCTCGAGGGCGAGCATCGCCTCGTATGTCAAGGCCATCGTTTTCGCCACGGGAGATTTAGGTCGCAACGTACGATTTGGTGTTTGCTCCGATCCACTCCGGCCCTTTGGCAAGGACGACATGAACAAGCTGTTGGCGGCGGCTGCGGACATGAGCGACTGCTAAAAGGAACAAAGAAACAACGAAAGAAGTAAAAGGTATTCAGCAAAGTCTTGGTGGGGTGTGGACATGAAGAAGAAAAGAAACCAAGCAGGTCTTATAAGCGAATTTTCGTTTTCTATTTATGAAGAACCAAAGTGTGTTGTCTCGGAACGAAGTAAGAAATGAAAACGGAAATAAACAATCGAAGATGGTTGGGAGACGACTGTACGTAGGATCAAAAAAAGGAGAACGAAAAGGCCATGTCTTCGGGTGCTCTTGAAATGGTTCGGGCCTTTTTACGGCGTTCCAACTCCTCTTCATCATCGTCAAATGCGGCAACAAGGTCCGCGTGACGCTTTAGCAGAGCCTGGCGAAACTCTTGATATAGTGCGTCGCGCGCGCGGCTGGCAGGAAGCCCGGAAACCTGGTGCGGACGGTCTCGCATGAGTCGCAGGGCCGAACGCAAGTTTGAACTTGAAATGTAGTTTTGTGTCATGGCCACACACGCGTCGAGATTAAGAACACAATGCCACCAGCGAGAGGGGACGAAGACAAGATCCCCCGCATGGGCCGTAAATTCGATGGGGGCCTGCTGCCTCTCGTAAAACTGAACATACCACTCCATAAGGGAGACGGGCTGTGTAACATCGGCGCCGTCCGAGCTCGGCGTGACGCCTGGCGGAGGCGTGTTTGGCGGATACATGATCCAGCGTTTCGAGCCAGAAATGACACCATTCCAGGCATGCGTTCCATTGGGGTCAACGTGCCACTTGCTGCCGCTCCGCGCCGCGCCGGCAATGAGCCAGCGGTAGTCGGGTCGTCGATCGGGCCCTATGGCTTCGAGCAGATCCCGCGCCGGGTGCTCGGCAGTGTTGCGAAAATAAATCGGCACATCATAGTCAGAGCCAAGGCGCTCAGCGCGCTGTGCAAATTTGCAATCGAATAGGTACAGCGGGTCTTCCTCGTTCTGCATCTCCGAATAAGTGAGAAAGTCGCAGAGACGCATGTCGACAGGTCCCACGCGAAAGGGCGCCTCACTGCCTTCGAGGACGCGCAGACTGGGACGACGGCCATCGGCAAGCGGGGCATCGCCCCAGGCTTCGAATGCCGGCCAGTTGGGGCGCAGGGCGCCCTTGATGAGCACGGGGCGATTGGCCAGCTCAAAGTCCTTGACAAAGTCGTCGACGCTCAGGTCGCTGGCCTCGCGGGTCTCGACGACCTCGCGCTCGAGCCAGGCCGGGTTGGGATCGAGGTTTCCATAGTGAAAGGGCCGGAACAGCGCGTCCGACAGCACGATGGCGCCCCTCGCCGGGTGATACTTGGCGTCGGTGCGCAGAACGCTGAGCCGCCAGGACCCACCTCGAAAGTCGAAGGCTTCCGCGCGAGTCCACGTCGCCAGCGCCAGATCTCGCCACAGAAAGTCCGCGGTGGCGTACGCGTAGGCTATCCTGCTCACGCAGGAGAACCTCCCCAGCGAAGCTGCGTCGAGAAGCCCGAGCACGCGCAGCAGCAAGTCCTCGTCCGCGAGCGCCACCCGTCCGAGCGTCCGGGGCCCGAGTCCCGCGGCCGGGTCCAGAACAGCGGCACGGTCGGCCTCGCCGAGCAGCAGCGCGTTGGACGCGGGTTTCACGCCCAGCGGGTGCGCCGCCGCCACGCCCAGGACCTCGCGCGTCCCTGTCGCCACCGCCGCCTCCTCGCCGCCCGCGCTCGCGCGCCCTCCGCCGCCCATGCTGGCTGGGTTTTTGCTTTGCATTCTATTCTGCACGATGGACGCATGCTTGCATGCATCGCATGGCATGCGTGTATGCACGCAAGGTGGACAGCGACACCTACCTGTACTCCAGAATCCGCGACGTTTTTCCGTCGCGACTGGCTGCAGCCATAGGTCCAGGTTCCAGTCGGATACGATCTTGAAGACGGGCGACGGCTTTGGCCACGTCCGGAAGCGCCTTCCCTATCTTACGTCAATACTCTTACGCCACTCTTCTCTTTCTTTTACCCGCGTTTACTCGCGTTTACCCGACAAAGAATTTCCATTGATTCACCCACGCAAACGAGGATGCCTGCGTTACTACGGCAGACACGCAACGCCGAAGCCGCGCTCCATGACGGCGCGCCGTTGCGGCCGCGCGGGCTCGCGCCTGGGCGCGGCGCTGACGGCGCTGGCGGCGCTGGCGGCGCTGGCGGCGCTGGCGGCGCTGGTGCTGGGCGATGCGGCGCGGGCCGATGCGGCGGCCGGCGAGTCGTGCCTCGACGGCGGCGTGGCGGCCTGGCGCAGCGGGGGCCTCGCGCTGTGCTCGAGGTTCGCGCGCAAGACGTGCTGCTCGCGGGAGCAGGCGGCGGCGCTGTACGCCTCGTGGGTGGGCACGCAGCGCGCCGGGTTCGCGCCGCGGTGCGCTGAAATGTTTGAGACGGTCATGTGCATGCCGTGCGACCCGGAGGTCGGTCTCGGCCGCAAACGGATCATCTGCAAGAGCACCTGCGACGCTTGGTTCGACGCATGCAAGGACGAGTTCTTTGCGACCACGAGCGCCGTCGCGGGCGATACTCTTGTTCCCTGCTTGCAGGACGCCGTTGTGTGCTCCCAGCTTGCAGACTTTGTGCCGTCTGGCACAGCACTTTGTGCCACCTACGGGTTGTCACTCGGAGAGGATTTTTGCTATGATGGTAGCGTAGATCCTGAGGCGGTAGGCGTCAAAGATGTCAGCAAATCTTCGTCCCCCTCGAGTTCTCGTTCCTTCGCAAACTTTCGGCGCAAACTTTACCGGTACCTGCAGTCGCAAGGCAAGGCTTTCATGCGGCTTCCTCCGTTCCAGCAAGGCCTCGCGTTTGCTGCGCTATTTCTTGCCCTGGGTGTGCTTGTGCGCACAATCCGTGCATGTTATCACTTTGTGTTTTCATCCTTTTCATCATCGAGAGGCCGCGCGACAGGCTATAGAAGCCTTCATGAGGACTGACTGTGCGAGAGGCTTTGAACATCTCGCACAAATACCTTGTCCGCCAGTCAATCGACAGACCGGCCGACATTGCGCTTCCGCTCAGCTTGAACGACATTAGTATATTCTGTATCCGTGCATAGATTACGGGGAAATCCCGTACGGATCTATTTATTGTTTTTCTGATCCAGGATACATCACAAGCGTCTCCTTCTTTTCCGCAAGGGGCATCAGCGACTCACTGAATGCTCAAACACACAGCATTCAAACTCTTCGCTTCTTGATCCCTTTCACTTAGGATCTGGACTGAAGCTCTTTCTGCCATGGTATAACAGCCGCTATCTTTTTGTAAGGGCTTTCAAGACAACAGCCGAGGAAGAGAGATTTGGTCTCGTTGCTGCAATGGGTTTCAATGTTTGAATGCAGCAGCGAACCGCTGTCTTCTTGGTGGTCAATTGGCGCTCATTCCTGTATGGCAACACTTCGTCGATGAACTTCAAAATGATAAGAGAAGAAATAGAGAAAAAGATGAATTTTAAGCTTGCAAACGAGGAAGACACCATGAAATTTTACAAAGCACCCGCGAGGCGCATCATTTCGTCGTACTGGGCACGCTCACTTGGCCCAAGGGCAGCCACCTGATCTGGTGTGAGGGACTTGAGCTGCTCCACGAGCTCAGAAGTCTCATCACCGGCCATGGCGTCAAAGCCATGCGCTGGCTCTTGCGCAGCAGGAGCCGCAGATGAGGTTGCTTGGGCCATGCCCAGCATAAGCTGAGAAGTGAGAAGGGCTTGTGCGAGCACAGGCTTGCTCTTGAGCAGGTTCATGGCGTGTTCGCGGTCGCGCTGGATCAAGAGCTTCATCTCGGAGACGACATCGTATACCTCGCTGAGAGTGAGCTTGCGCAGCGCCTGCTCGATTTCCTTCTTTGTTTCCATGCTGATTCGGGATCCCCAGGCTCCGTCCTCTTCGTCTTCACCTTCGCGGTTGTTCTCGGTCGTGTCTACCTTGAGTCTTCTACCATTCATTTCTTGGCCGTCCAGGCTATTAATGGCGGCGACGGCATGCTCATCCTCATGATACTCGACAAACCCGAATCCCTTTGGTTGCCCAGTTGTCTTGTCAAGCGCCATGCGAAAGCCCTTAATCGGGCCGATTTGCTCAAAGACTTGTCGCACAGTCTTTTCGTCCGTGCCAAACGGCAGGTTGCCCACTGCGCCCGTCCCACGTTCATTCGTTCGTTCGTTCGTTCGTTCGTCAGTCAATCAGTCAATTAGCCCGGGCGGTTCACTTTATTCGCGTCCGTCGGTCGCGCATCCGTCGCCCTCCATCTTCACCGTCGCTGTCGTCGCTCAAGCTCGAGCTCGAGCTCCAAGTTATGGCGCCCAGCGAGCGAGCCACGCTTGCTCGCCGTTCCCGAGCGCAAGGCCGCCTGTGTTTGTTGTTCCCGCGCGTCTCGCGGGCGGAGGCAGGGCGCATCGAGCGCCACGCCCGGCGGCGCCGCGCGTCTCGCGGGCAGTTCGCTTACCGTAGACCGTGCGCTTGCTCGTGCTCATGGTGCCGTCGTTGCTGGGCTTTTTGAAAAAGAGGTCTGTCTGCGTCTGTCTGTCTGTCTGTCTGTCTATTAGCCTGTCTGTCTCTGCCGTCTATCTATAGCTAGCTAGCACACGAGGAGGGCAAAAACACAATAACGCGGCAGCGGCCTCGCGCGCGCAGGCCAGGCCAGCAGCAGCCGCCGCGGCGGCGGGCTGCAGGCCGCTGGAGGGACCGGCGGCGGGACGCACGGAAGCGAGGCTTCGTCTCGACGGGCTGACCGCCTCGGCTGCCTCGGCGCGCAGGCTCGCTCGAGCGGAGCGAACCTCGAGGGGAAGGGAGCGCCTGCCGGTGCGGCGACTGCGAGCGCGAAGCGAGCAGCGCCAAGAGGCACGGGGACACTGACCGGCAGACAAGGCTCGCGACATGAAGGCGCCGGCGCTATGCTTGAGCACGCACGTGCTTGATTTTCTTGACGTAGGTTTCGCGACGAATAGCAAAGCTTTCCTTCCCCATGGCTGCCTGCGTGACGACTGACAAAACATGCCCAAATGGCCCGCTACGCGCGTGCAACCTGGGGCGGACGTCTTTTGCGTACACAGTTTCGAGACCTGTATATCGCCAGGACGGTGTGCTGGGAGTGGAATGCAGTTTTTGGTAATCGTGATGTAGAGAAACACTGTCTGCGAAAACGAGGCCTCCCCCCGACACTTCGATTTCGGTTTTGGAGCTGGCACTCGTCCGCAGATGCTCTAGAGCGTGTAGGAGGCTCGCTTTCCACCTACAGATCCTCGCTTGCGAAAAGCAAGTTCAAGACAGACCATGAAAACGCCTCATGGTTTGTGCTCACGCAACAGCCCGGAGTAGAGGGCGAAATTGCCCGCGATGTGCGGCGCACCTTTCCCAATCGAGCTCTCTTTCGAGTCAAGAACGGTCTCGGGCAGCGCATGCTCTTTAATATCCTTATTGCGCTGGCCGTGCACGAGCCAAGGGTGGGGTACTGTCAGGGTATGAACTTTGTTGTGGCGGTAATGATTTCCGTGTCGCTTGGCTGCGACTCGAGGGTCCCCGACGCTGCCGAAGATCTCGCTCTCGCAAGCGAAGGGTTGTCCCCAGAGCAGCAAGAGAGCGCCGAAAACAAGGTCTTTTGGCTCATGGTTGCCTTTTTGAATCGTTTCGATATGCGAGAACTTTGGCGTCCGGGCGTGCCTCAGCTCAAGCTGCGTATTTATCAATTCGACCGTCTCATTTCGTCCAAGTTGCCACTCATGCATGCTCACTTCCGTGAGATCGGCCTCGCGCCCGACTTTTTCGCCTCGCAGTGGTTCCTTACACTCATGTCATACAACATGTCCATGACCCAGCTTCTTCGTGTTTGGGATGTCCTCATATTTGACGGGTGGAAGACCATCTTTCGTGTCGGTATTGCTGTCCTTCAAAGGTGCGAGAAAGACATCCTCGGCATGAGTCTCGAACAACTCAGCCATTTCTTCCGTCACGAAAGAGGATCTACGCAGAGCTCGACAGGACTGCAAGACGGCGAAAAGCCCGGGTCCTCCATCTATGTTAGCGACTCGGAAATGCTCGCCTCAGCTTTTGAGGTTAAGATTAGCACGCGCGAACTTGCTGATCTTGAAAGCGATTACATTACACACATTTTGTTCCGCGGCTTTGCGAATAACGGTGAGGGCACTGGGGCACGCCCTCGAACAGCGCCTCAGGCGATAGCGCATCAGTCGTCTCAGTCATCGCACGAGAAACCAGCGCGGGATCAAGCGGACGATCTGGCGGCAGCTGCTTTCGGGAACGACGACGTCTTCGTCGACCACCGGCTCGCGGCCATGTTCCGCGAGGAAATCGACCACCTCGACATGGACACCAAGAACGATGTTCAGTACCTGCGTGCGAAAATTGAGCAAGCCGAGCGTCTCTTTCAGGAAAGAGAAGCATCCTTTCGTAAGGCTGCGCAAGAATATATGGAAATCAAGACGACGCGTGACGAATTGCAGCTATCCAAACGCGCCGTCTCGGACCAGCTTTTCGAGCTCACACGAGACGAAAAGAGTCTCGATCAGGACTGCGAGGCTCTTCTCGACAAAGTTGAATTCATTGACGCCAGGATACGAGCCATCTCGGACCGTTTTCGCGATGCGTTGTGGAAAACATCGCAAGCACAGGTCGAGCTCGAAGAAGTTGTCGAGCAAAAACATGCCTTTTCACAGCAGCTTCACGCAGTCTTGGACCACACCGAGCAAGTCAAGACCCAGGCCATCAAGAATCTCTGGAGCACCTTTTCGCTCTCGTGATACGACTTGTCCTGTGGTTACGTCTTGGGTCCAAGAGCGACTCCAACCTTGCAGATAAATCGGTCGTAGGCATGCATACATGCACGTGACTCGGAGGAGTCGAACCAATCCCACTTGGTCACTTTTCGCGCAATGTGGGACACGGATGATATTGTCGCCATGATGGTAGAAATTTACAGTATTAGTGTGCATTTGAAAATTGAATTTGGTGTGTGCGCAGCTCTAGCTACTCGCCATGTTTCGCTTGAAGCAGGGCCATGAGTTTATCGAGCTTAGCCTCTGCAGATTGTCGTCGCTGCCGCTCTTCTTCAAGCGCGCGTTCAAATTCCTCAAATTTTTGACTTGCATAGGCGGTAAAACCGCTGTCATTCGTCCCAAACGATGACAGTGACAGGCCAGCCGAGCTACGCGCGCTTCCTTGCGATGTTATGCTCCTTGAAGACCTCCGTGAAGCCTGCGAGCTTGAACTTGAAAAGCTTGATACTGAATACGAGCTTGACGATCTTGAAAATGTAGAGCTTGAAGATCGTGCGCTTGATCGGTCACTCGACATGGCCGATTCGGGTCGCTGCTCTGCTAGCAAAAGTCGCTTGACGCCGGGTTTATTGCTGCGGTATCGTTTGTCAGCACGGGCATCGACATTATTATTGTTGGCTTGCCTGGAGTTTACATTTGGCTGTGGACGAGTAAGCACATACGGAGGGTTTTGCGGATTATCTCGAGTATCATGGGAAGCACGTCCGCCTGGATGCCGTGGTGCTGCCGAGCTCAAAGCTGGTTTCGGCTCCGCGTCTCTCGCCTTGACACGATCGCCTTTCGACGCGTGCTTTGACTCCTCGGTTCGTTCGGATGTCGGCTCCTCGCGGACACATCTGCGCTGCCACAAGAGTCGCTCCTGCTCTGGATTTTGCCGCGCCACCGTCGGTCGCGGAGGTCCTATGCGCAGCATTCTGCGTTCCGCCACAAAAGTAAAGGAGAGAAAAGCTCGCGCACGCGGTTGTGATTTCGATGGTCGTACCGACGACTTTGACGTATGTCGTTCGCCGCTGCAAGATCTAGAGATCTACTCCAGATGTGCTCGCCTGCCAGTCAGCTTGTGCGTTTGCTTATACCTTCTTCACGCTGCCAAGACGTCCGAGTGAAAGAAGTGATCGTGCAATCGCAAGATAACCCGCTTGTGCTCGCCTTGCAGGCTGGCTGTGAGACAGATAAGCCGTCCGCCTCGGCCTGTGCCACGTCCGTCTCGTGGAAAGACAGAATAGTACAAGACCGCCGGAGAGGCTGCGCTTGACCGCAAAGCCTAGCGGCCCGACCAACCTCCGGGCTGTCGGCCACGTCGCAAATTCTTACTGCGTGCGAACTCCCCTCCGCGGCCTCTCTCTCGTCAGTCGATTCGTCCGCCAGTCGACCAAGCTGGCTGGCTGGCCGTCCTCTTCGAGCCGCCCCAGCTCCATCTCTCGCGCTCTCGCTCTCTCTCTTTACTGCGACACATCTGAGGCCGAGTCCCGGCCGCGAGGACTCCTCGCCAACGGATCGTTTTTTTTGTTCCCGTCTTTTGGGACGCATCTCGCCTGTCGTTCGCACCGACGATCGATCTCGTGGGTCGTCGTCCCACGACAGCGCCGGCGTGGAGGCGCGGCGGGGGCGAGGCGCGGCGGATGCTGCCTGTCGTGGTCGTGGCCGCCGGGAAGTATGTACATGCACGGCAGGAAAAGACATGATCATGCTAAGTTCTCTTCTGGTGCCGGGAGCTCTGTCGTGCGCTTTACGACAGAGTCTGAATCCGCCGGTGGTGGACGGACGGAATGCGCAGACATTCATGTCAGTCAGCCAGGGCAGAGCAAAGCCGCATCGCAGCAGCGTAAGCAAAACCGCATCAACGCCACGAAACAAGAACAAAGCTGGAGTGCCGGAGTTGGGTGAGCTTGGAGAATAGTGAAACATGAGCGCCAAGGCGTGGGATGGACGCGCGCCTGCGGGCCCCGTGCTGGGCACGATGACGTGGGGACGCGAGGCCCAGGTTCGCGAAAAGGAGGCTGGAGAGATGCTCGCGAACCTGGTCGAAGCCTGTGAGGAAATTGGCTGCGACCCGATCCTCGACACCGCCCGCGTGTACCAGGCCGGGCAAACGGAGGAGCTTATTGGCACGCTTCTCAAGCAAGAGGGTCAGCCCTGGTCTGGAAAGAACATTCAAGTCCATACCAAGGCTGCGCCGGTTGTGACCCCCCTCTCCGCGGAAGGTGTCCGCAAGCAGCTTGAGGATAGCCTCGAGGCCTTGCAAATGGACTGCGTGCACGTGTTCTATCTTCACCTGCCGGAAATGCGCGTCGACGTCGAAGAGACGCTTGAGGCCTGCAACGAGCTCTACAAGGAGGGCAAATTCGAGGAGCTCGGCCTTTCGAACTTTGCCGCGTGGGACGTTGTTCGCATCGTGCACCTTTGCGAAACACGGGGCTGGGTTGCCCCCACCGTGTACCAAGGCGTGTACAGCGGGCTGAACCGTACCCTTGAGCCGGAGCTCTTTCCTGCTCTGCGGACGCTCGGTATGCGCATTTACGCGTACAACCCGCTCGCTGGAGGCCTCCTCACGGGCCGCTATTCTAGCATGGAGGACATTACGGAGGCCAAGGAGGGCCGCTTTTCAAGTCAGTTTGATTTCGTGCCTTCTTCCATCAAGACGCCAATGAGTGGCCAGGGTCACAAGTTGTACCGCGCGCGATATGGCCACGAACTGAACATTGACGCCTGTAACTTGATTGCGGAGACCGTCGGCAAGGAGAAAATGGTGGAAAAGGCCTTTGCTTGGATTCGCCACCACTCGTACGTTTCGGGATCGGATGGTATCATTTTTGGCGCGAGCAAGCCGTCTCATTGCGCGTCGAACCTGGCATGCTTTTGTGACAGCGAGCCGCTGTCTGAAAATGAAGTTGCCGCCTTCAAAGAGGCAGCAAAGATCTGCTTCGCCGCGCAAGAAAGTTACACTCGCAGTTACGGTAGGCTCCCTGGAGGCAGTGAAGTGTACATGGAGAAGTTTACGCTCGGCGGCAGCAACTAAAACATGTGAGAAGGGATGCAGGTTGGTAGCCCTTTCTCTTCCAATACCCTGATAAAGAGCACAACCATTGACAAAAAAGAAAATTGCATGCATGAGAAAAAATGTAAAAAGCGAACGTGACGTACCAGCCTGAGATTGATCAGGCCATGCGAACAGCAGCCTGCTTGGCCGACCGCCTCCTCCTATCCCGTCCGTTAGCTGCATCGTTTTCGTCCTCGGCGTCGCTGACATCACCATCGCCCCCTTCATCATCAGATTCACGGGTCGGGTACATGTCTGCAAAGGAAACCGATGGCGCTTGATGACGGAGAGCTCTGGCAAAATCGAAGCCGTTGACGTCGTTGCCCTCGTCACTGACGACGAATTTGTCGTTCTTGATGGCTTGCGAGGTCGCAGTCGCTTCATGGCCCGTGACTTGCTTGGATTTCTGCACCACGCGCTCGGCACGTTGTCGCACCAAGCGAATCTTGGGAACCATGACGAGCGCTGCCAGCACAAAGTTGTTGATGACAATGAGACCGCCAAAGACGAGAAAACGGACTGTGGTCTGCTTGAGCTCGATTGCAAACATAATGGGCACTCCAAGGGTGTAGAGCTGAAGCATGCTAGCGACAGCCATGAAAATGTACGCACTTTCCTGGAACTGCTTGTCAACGTGCCGGCACTTGTACGCCATGTATGTCGTTCCGGCAAACTTGAGGCCGTTCTTGCAAAAGACGATGGCTAAAAAGATGGTTGACAGTCCACGGTGATCGGTACACAAGCCATAGGACTCGAGGAGATTTCCATACGAATCAACTTCGACGCCAGAGTATATGGGGTCGACGCGGCGCTCGTAGTACATTGGATCGAGCGAAAACCAAAGGGTGAGGATGGAAGAGGTAAGGGCGAGCATGGCCAAAATGCGAAGGTAGAGATCCTTGTTCGAGATTTTCATTGTGCGGAGAGAAGGGTTTTCAAAGATGCGAAGAATACGGTACAATTTCGTGATAAGAGCACCGTAGAGAATGGTGTTTCCAAAGGTCCACAGGAGAATCCATGCGTTGCACGAGACATCGAGGCCCAGGGAAGAGTGCAAGATACCGTCGTCCATACCAAGAGGAATCACTGCGGCGGTGGAGATCATCACGCCAACCAGGGAAATGACCAGGAACTCGGGCTGTGACTTGACCACCACTCGGCTCTTTTTGTTCATGAATGTCCAGATGATAAAGTAAATGCACGAAACTTCCGTGACCACCATGAGAGAAAACATGAGTCCGCGCACGCCTGGGTGAATCTGGTTGAGATCTTCTATCACCGTCTCAGTTGCCAAGGGCACCTCCGTGGTGTCGCCGGGAAAGATGAGGTCTCCGTTAGTTGTCGACCACTTGTCGCTGGACCACACTGCGACCTCTTCAAGAGTGAAGGTGCTGTTGTTGGTTGCGTCGAGCGCGAGGGAGCTCAGAGAATACGACACGGAGCTGATGTTGCGCGACCCGGTCGACGCATCCAGAACCATGCTGCCCGTGAGCCCAGAAAAGACAAAATCCTCGCTGGATATCATGTCAATCACGTTTTGCATATTTGAGATCGTTCCGTGCTTTTCATAAGCCATGCACAACGCTCGGCACGACGCAACGACGGCATCAAAGTGCAGCGAGACGGTCTGCACGAGCGAGTCCGTCGTATACGTCTCGAAGAAATCCACATCAACCTGTCGCGACGCATACGTGCCTTTGCTTGGGACCCGAAAGAGCTGACCGCCGGGAAGACGTTCATTGACATACGTCATGAAAGAGCTGTCGTATTGGAGGTCTGCCCAGCTGTGGCGAAAATTTTTAGTCCTCGTCGTCTCGAACGCCGTTTTTACCGAAAGGCGCTGGTGACGCACAAGCGCAGTTGCGAGAGCCTCGGACCGCGCCGCCAGGGCATCGAGGTTGGCATCAGTGACCGCGTCCAGGAAAATGAGTAGCTTGCCCTCGCCCATCATGCCATTGTTCAGTGCGTAGTCCGCAATCGCCAAAATGTCCTCGTCCCATGCGAGAAGCAGAATGACATTGAGCTTTTCATTCCCAAGAGTGGCCATTGCGTTCGCGGCTCCGGTGGTGTCGCCCACACGAAATCCCTCGGAATGCAGCGTCACACCAGCTTCCTCGCATGCTTCTTCGAGGTCATCACGGAACGATGACCCAAAGGAGTCGTCGGCGTGGACGAGTCCGATATGCTTAAGATCGTACCAGCTTGCGAGCTGCGCGGCGACCTTGGTCGTACCTTTGTCAGATGGAATGACACGCACAAACTTGCTGTACTCGGCACGATCCGAAAGGTCTTGCGAGCTTGCTGTCGCCGAGATGACACCGACATTTTCCGAACCGGCCACGAGTGCAACCGGAAGGGCGGAGGCCGAACGTGTGGGGCCAATAACAAAATTGGTAGGATTCGAAGAGTGAATTCCGTCCAGCAGAACTTGAACGGCAGACGCTGGGTCAAACTGAGAGTCCGAGGCCGTAAAGTTAAAGTGCAACCCGGGACACTGCGTCGATCGAGACGCCAGCTCGGAGATCACCGAGCCGTCACCATCCTCGCACATGCGAGCAGCCATAAGCATGGCTACGTGCGGAACTTCTGCCTCCATATCGTACTGGGTGAAGACGTCGTCGGAGAGGACGCCATGGAGGCCCATAAGCTGGATATTGGCATAGTGCGCGCGGACATCTGTCAATAGGACAAGGCAGAGAGCTGCGCACAAAAAAGACTTCATCGCGTACGCGACGCGCCTATGATGCGGTCTATTTCAGTCGATCTACTCCTCTCCGAATGATTGTTAATTGGCCTCTTCTACAGACAAGCCTTCAACCTTTTTCTGCTGCTACTTGCACAATATTCGGACGCGAGTGGCACACGCGCGTGCGATCGAGCGGACGTACAGCAGCACCGGGCGATCCGGGACTGTTGAATGTTTGTGACACTTTTGGGGGCCGTCTCGGTGTCAAGGGGACCCTCGGTGGTTGTAAGTAAAGGATCCCTCCTTTTTTGAGCGTGACTGCTCTAGAGGGCGGTGAATCGTGACGGCCCAAGCATCCGGGACATTGTATATTGCCCCTCGGGGCAATCTGCATAGGACAAAGATATAGGCAATTCAGTCTGGCCCGCCCTGTCTCCGAACTGCATTTCGTCGCCCTTGTGGACGTCAGCTGCTTCCCGGGCTCGATCACATGATCGGCTTACTTGGCTGGCAAGGTGCGGCTAGCATGCGTTCCAGAAGGAGTTTCCCTGCACTTCGCGCTTGATTATCGCGTCCTCGGGTGTCATCTGGCGGCAAGGCAACTTTTCCGCGCGCAGTCACTGGCGTTCACAATCCGGAGTTCTCGCGCGTCGGCTGTGGCGGGCATTCCCTCCATCTTGAGGCCCGTGCAGAGTGTAGTGGCGCACAAGGTCAGGCAAAATGCCCGCCTTGCTTGCCCTGCAGTGCTTTGCAAAGCTCAAAGAAGACCTCTCCGACTTGCGAAGTTGTGGAAGTATTCGAGGTTAGCGGGGCTGGGACACTTGGCGCTTGTCAAATGACGACGACAAGGACGATTGAGATGAAGGTCCGCCTCGCAAATCAGCTTCGATCCGGCATCGGCGAGCGCGCGCCCGGAGACCGCGTAGAGGCTTGCAGAGGGACGGGACAGGCATCCCTCGCCCGGGGCTGCACGTGTCTGAACCCCATCGCCCGCCGAGGGCCAAAGCGCTGGTGGTCAGTCGGTCTGCCTGACGGCCGTGCACGGAGTCATGGCGCCGTTAGCACGAGCGACTCCGACGGGTGCGGCAACCTCGGGCGGCCACAAGCTGCAGCGGCGGTCGCCGCAGCTGCTGCTTCCGCTGCTTGTGCTAGCGCTTGCGCTCGAGCTGTTGCCCGCCTGGACAGCTGGATCGGCCGCAAATGTGGCCGAGGCGTTTGGCGAGGAGCGTCTAAATGTACGGAGCACCGAGGTCTTGACGGCTGCACAGGTCGCCCTCCAGGAGCTGAGGTCCGCCTCAGATTCAGGCGTTTACGAAACACTCGAGCTTGCGGCAGTTCGGGGGGCGACCGCCCATCAGGAACGCTTTCATCGCGTGCTGAAGTTGACGGTGGACCTGACCAGCCAACATTTCGAGGCCAGCAAGCACTTTGAGACGGAGCTTACCGTATTCAAAGACCCTGGCGAGAATGGACCCATTCGTAGCGTCGCGGTAACAAAACTGCCCGAATTTGCACCGGACGTCATGGAACGTTTTCGTAGGTCCAAAGTGCGTGATGCAATGGCCCGGCGTGAGCGTCTGTTTCAGGAAATCGAGCAAGACTATTTGCGCGCACAGAGACTATCGGCTGAAGTTGAAACCGAATCAAGCTCGATGGACTTCGCCTCAGAGGATCACAACAACAAAGTGTTAGCCGCGCTTGCCACCAAGACACTCATTGATATGAAAGCGTTACCAGACACATCTGCCCAGACTGCCGACATAATCGATGAAATTATTCAGAAGAGGTTGGACCGTCTTCTGGCGCTCGAGGCCGGCACCTTTAGCACGAGTTCAAGCCTGTAAGGCTGGAACATGTATACTATTACTCGATTTCCTGTTTTCAACAATCGAAATGCGAAGGTGTCGAGCACAGACGACTTGCGATCTTCCCTTGGGTATCTGAAACATTTATAGAGACCCTTTTATCAAGGTCAAGTGGGAGCACGTTCTTTGTTGGTGGCTTCGTGGCGTTCTGCTTCAGCCGCTTGAAACATTTTGGTTTGGTTTGGCATCTCTCTCGCACAAACACATGCGCATATACCTCGTGAGAGAAAGAATGGAGGGCACAAGTGAGAGTCTTGAAGAAGTTATCAAGACAAAAAGAGTTTCAAGCTCCCCGCCTTGACCGCTGGTGAACGCCTTCCGTCATTTGATCAAAAGAATGCTTTATACCTCTTTATATCCATGTGTTGATTCGATCTGAAATTCAAAGATCGTGCGTGCTACTCGACTTGACATCGATCACTCATCTTCATCACCATCTTCTTCCGCTCGGGATCCGCCGGTGACGGCCTTTGAATCCCTGGGGTCTACGGGAGTGATTTTGTCAGACCCAAAGAAGCTGCTGAGATCAACGGTGTCCTCTGAGGCCGCAACAATGCCCCCGGCACTGTTGATAACAATGTGGAAAGGGTAGACGCTTGCGCGCATGCCATAAAAGGTCGGGAGTGTTCCCGTAAAGCTCTCGCAATGCGTAATGTCTTGATCTCCCAGAAGATCCTGCGCAGTTGCGGCATCATCAGCGTTGTTGAGTACGATGCAGCGCACCTCTGGTTTCGCAAGTGCAAAGTCTTCGAGCGCTTGCAAGAAGGGCACGCATTCTGAAGCAAAATCGTTCGCGACGACGAGGATGACAACGGAGGTTCCCTTGCCAGCCATGGAACTGAGCTTCCGGCGCGAGCCGTCCTCGGCCGACGTCATCGTAAAGTCCTTGAACTGCTTGCCCACGATTGGCGCCATTGTGCTTGTGCTTGTGCTTGCTCGCCTGGGACAACCTTGTTCCTTTTTTCGCGAAAGGGGGATGCGCTAGAACCGGCGGTCCTCGCGGAGGATAGGGAGACGGGAGGAGGGGGGGGGGGGGGTCGCGACGAGGGGCCGAGGGCAACGCAACGCCGGAGAACGCCGTACAGGGAGTGACGACTGTGTCGCGCGGCGGTTCGAGCAGTCCCCAGAGATTCTCGTTTGCATGCTCGAACACGCGGCCTTGCACGCGCTGACGACATTGGTTTGCAAATAATACCAGACACAAGTCTTGTGCAATTTTTTGGTGGTTGGATTGGCATTAGGTCTGATACAGTCAAAACACGTAAAGTCAAGTGTATAGAGAGGGGGCGGGGGGAGAGGAAAATGGTTTCGCACGTCGCTGAAGCCGCTATCTTGGGCGTTCTACTTTACTGTCAATCAGTAGGTGGCAGAAGATCCCTGAAGAAAATCCAGTTGATTGTGGCATGTGGCCCACGAGGCGATGGGTCTAGGAAAAGAAGATCCAGCGCGAATCACTGCCAGGAAGAATCGCACGGTCTGCGCAGGAGGACCTATCTATTATCAGCCAAGCAGCAGGTGCAGCGTGTATTTCTTGGAAGGTATCTCCTACGTACTTGTAAGCATGGCAGTAGTAGTACTATCAAGCACCCGAGCGATACCTTGTGTTGCGAGTCCCACGTGATAGATGTGTCCGCTGGACGACAGAAAACTCGTTTCGCCATTGTCGGGATCCGGGGATACAGCAATGATACGACATTCAGGAGCTAGACTAGGTCGAGGCGTGAAAGCTACTTCGAGATCCTGGTGCTCATTGAGACCAAGTTGATTGAAACGATTTTGGCCCCAAGCGAAGACTCGCCCCGTTGTGGTAATAGCAAAGGTACAAAGGCGACCGCACGTGACGTAAAGTACGTTACGTAGGCAGATTTGCTCAGACGGCGTGAATTTGCATGTGGACTCGACGTCTGCGCGGAGACCGAGCTGCCCATACAGATTGCTTCCGGCAGAGCGTATAACTCCGTGCTCGAGAAGAACACACGTGTGATAAAGGCCCGCTGAGGCGCTCCGTACAATCTCATGTGCAAGACTTTTTACACGGGTCGGAGCAGGAACAAATGCGGGCGTTCCAGCACCTAGCCCGAGTTGTCCTTCGGAATTATCGCCCTGTACAAAAAGAGCCCCATTTTCGGTGACAATACAGCAATGACATCTCCCAAAACTTAGTGACCTCACTGCGACGAGGTCGCCACCCAAATGCCGTGGAATCTGGAAATGCGCAAGAGCGACATCTTGCGCAGACGGCCGATCTCGACGCAAGTGGCGTATCGTTCGTAATGCCCCAGAAGCAATTAAGTGCGCTTCTTTGATTCCAAAGAAGCGGCCGTGTTGCTCCTCGAGGTCAACATCATGCTGCGCTCGAAGTGGCTCTGATGCCTCAAAAACGTCATAAAAACGAAGCAGATCAAAAAATCCAGCCTTTTCGACTTTATCACCTTCCACGGGCAGTCCGATGCGTTGTTGTATCGCGAGCGGGACTGCCCGATCGATCACAAGACGGCGGAACCCCTGGCTCGTGCTTGCCAACGCCTCGAGGTCGCGCGCCGCGAGGCAGCCACAAACGTGCTGGGCCAGCGCCGCTTCTGGGAGTGTAGCCAGCATGTCTTGTTTCGTGCCAGTAGCTGTCTGCCTGTCTTGTTTGTTTGATGCTGCGCGAGGGACAATTTCTATCTCTTTAGGTGTAGAGACTCCTACGATTCACAGGTGGGTTCTCACCTCTTGGGACACCGAGCCGTTAATGTACGGAATTCCGGGGAAGCCGTAAACGCTGGAAACGAATTTCCGGGACGACCGCTACGTGTGTCGAAGGCCCAAAATCGTAAAACTTGACCCGCGGCGAGAGCAAGCCGGCGCTCGCCGTGCTCGCGATCGCGCGGGGCCCTTGAGGCCCTCTGCTGCTCGGAACACAGCGCAGCGCAGCGCGACGGAGCACAGCGTAGGCCGATCTCTTTGGATCGTGCGAGCGAGCGAGTCTGTTTTCCGGACCAGCGAAGGTTTTAGCTTGACTGAAGCGCAGAATACGTAGCTTCGGCACCGAGAACCGTGGAGAGACGACCGACCGGCTGATAGGATCAAGTCGCTTCGAGATTATTGATCATGGTTCGCAGCGTGCTTTCCGGAGGGCTCTTCTTCGCCTTCTTCGCGAGCCTTGCCTTTGTGCTGGCCTCTGCACTTCCGCTATGGTGGTACACGACGACGGAACTTGAGGGCGAGATGTGCGCTTGTGGGACTGGTCTTTGGCGAGCCAATTTCACATGGGGAGACGACCTCACACAGGAAAACCTTCTAGACGGGCCGTATCGCTGTTCCGCGGACTCCTTGCGCATGACAAAGGGCTGTGATGCGGCTGCAGCGCAGCAGCCAGAGACACGCCTCAAGGGTCAGATCGCCGGCGGAGTCTCCATCGCGGCCGTTGCGGCGTCGTTGTGCTCTGTTGCTTTCGCGTTTCTGTGCGTCATCGAAGGCTCCGATCCTTCCCGCTTTCGCCGTCAGCATGTCTTGTGGGCCGCCGCCTCTGCAACTGCTGCAACTATTCTGGAGATTGTTGTCATCGCCGTCTTCATGAGCGCTCCTCTCTTCGACAACCTCGCCTACAATTTTCAGTGCCACTTTGTCTTTGACCATGCGCTCAATTCGAACCCCCTGCGCTGCCAGGCGCTTGGGCCCTCTTTTGGTCTCGCACTTGGTGGCTGTATTCTCAATAGCTTTGCATGTGCCACGTTCTACATTGCGCTCACCGATCCTCTTTACATTGACCCCACGACCGGACGCTACTCCATGTTTGAGCACACACTCCTAGGCGCACGGCCCTTGGACCCAAATCCAGTCACTGTCAAGCCCCTCGAGCAGGAAGAGATCACGTCGAGACGAAGCGTAGCAGGAAGTGCGGGCACCGGTGCAAGTGCGACACATTCGCCACTCCGGACGTCCATTGCGGACGATGGCAACGATCGAGGCGTAAACGGCGGCAAGAAAGAAATTCGAACAGTGTCGTCTCGCGAAGATGGGGCGACGGCTCACCTGCTGGGTGGTGGTTCAACGCAAGAGACGCAAGAGAATACCAACGCGTTCGCTACCATAGCAGCACGAGACGAAGAGCAAGACTCTCAACAGGAAATGATTGATCTTGATGGTTCCGCGCCCCGTCCAGCCTTTCGTCAACCATCATTGTCGCCACAATCCTTTATCAAAGTGTTTGGCGTTCCAACGCTCCTCATCTTCAACGCTGCGCTTTTCACATGGTCGAACTGCTCGACCGGCGCAACGGTTGAGCCGGCGGTTGTCATTTCGTTTCCACCCGAACTTCGCTGGCTCGGTCACAAAATTTTTCCACATCAAGTGGACGCTCACGGCGTGGTGGCGCTCAAAGATGATGTTTTCAACTTCACAATCCTCACCTCGTTGCGACACTTCTGGAATGGTCATGCGTACGCTTTGGCAATTCTCATTGGCACCTTTTCCGGTTGCTGGCCGTACATCAAGATCTTTACTATGCTGTGTCTCTGGTTTATCCCTGCGCGAGAGAAGCTTCGCGGTAAGCTGCTACATTGGCTCGATGTATTGGGCAAGTGGAGCCTTGTCGACGCGTATGTCCTTTGCCTTATGGCCGTGGCCTTTGGGTTCAACGCAGACAAGACGATTGCTGGGGTCAGCGTGCACGTGGACATGTCGGTGCGACCGGGCTGGGGCGTGTACTCTTTTGTGCTGGCAACAATGTGGAGCTTGTGCATGTCGCACTTCATGACCTACCTTCACCGGCACGCTATGGAGAGACGCGCGAATCCACCTTCCCTCACCAAGGCAATGGAGCGACCACCACGCGAGGCGCTAGCATCACGTCCTTTTGCTCCGTTCCCTCGACGTCGACGCTTTACGTGCTCGCAATTTGGCCAAGGAGCAATGTGGTTTGTTCTCCTTGTCACTTTGGCAACGACCATTCTTGGTCAGCTTGTGCGTACCTTTGAGTTTCGCTTTTCCGGTCTCGCGGATCTTATTCTTGTGCCAGAGCGTCGAAACACCACGTACTCTCTGGTCAGCAATGGTCTTTTGCTGCCCGAAGCTTGCAGCAAAGGGGGTTTTCTCTCGGGGGGTGACTGGGCGTGGTTCATGACGATCATGTACTTTATCTTTGCCATGGTCATCCCAATCGTAATGTTGATCGCTCTGGCGATTCTCTGGGGCGTTCCCATGACACTCCGATCAACAAAGAGGGTCTTTCACGTATGCCAAATTCTCCAGGCATGGAGCGCGCTTGACGTCTTCATCGTCAGCATTGTAGCGGCGGTTCTCGAAATTGGGAGTCTGTCAGAAGCCATTCTTTCCAACAGCTTTGCTGCGCAGCAAGAAGGACTCTGTTCATTTCTCAAAGGCATGCCTCGCTGGATGTTAGACCATGTGCTGCACTCCCTCGGCCTTCCATCGATTGACGCAGAGCTTGAGCACTGCGCGCTCTTTCGTGTCGATGCTGTGCTTCTCGAAGGCACCTGGATGCTGCTTTCAGGCATTGTAGCCTGGGCCATTTGTACCCAGCTTGTCATGGAATTTGCAGATGCCAGCATTGTCGAACGCACGCGTATCCTACGCGTCCTAAGTTTTGACGACGGGACTGACGACGAAGGTGGACTCGCGTTACGCGCCGAGCCGGGCGATGAATCCCTGGATCCCTATGAGCGACTTCGCATGCAAGGCAATGACGAGGACCTTTCGGGAAGCGCCGAGGATGAGGCAGAAAATGCCTTTGATCGAGCAAACGATACGACGCAGCGTCATCAGGAAGTCTCCCTCATCCAGCACGACGATTCAGTCTTGGAGGAACTTGACGGGCCGCAGGCGCCGCTGTTACGGCCTCTCCGAGAGAATGGCGCAGCTCCCAATGGGCCTCCCACGAGCGTGTACCTTGCCCGCATTCTGCGGGCCCAAGAGGAAGGCGCGCGGAGGTATATGGGATCCTTTGGTGATGGCATGTATGGTCCTTTTCCGCGAACATGGTGGCCATTTTTCAAACAAATTGGTCTTCTCGAAAAAGTTGCATGGGACCAGGTAGGGTTTGACATCCATGCAGCCCTTCTCATGAATGCGTTTGCAGAAAGGGATAACAATCGAGCAACCGAGAATAGCGCGCTCAACATGGTTCCGTGGACGCCAAGGTCTCCTTATGCTGAGGCATCTCCTGCTCAAGACCCTCGAGTGTCGGCATCGAGACGGTGACGGAGAGTGCTCCGGGTTTCAGAAAGTATATTTTATCGATTTTGCCCTGCCTTGGACGAGGATCCGCGTTTCTGCTGCTGCATGCCTATCTTTGAATCACGTCTCATGGTTGGTAAAAAGCAAAGTGCAGATGCCATGCCAACTTCTGTTTTCATCACGTCAAGCTGTTGCGTTTTGCAAAAGAGGAAAGAAAATGATTTGAGGAAAGGGAAAAGGACGAAAATTGGCTGTTGGTGTTAAAGCGCAAAGGATGCGCCAGTGCATGTGATCCCATTAAAGACGTATATGTTGGAAAGTACCACGTATTGATGCGTAATGAGTTTGACTGCTTCCTGAGAGGCAATGCCACCGAGGATGGCGGCCATATTGTGCATCTCGACTGCAGCGTATCGGACGAACTCCTTGGCGTGGTCGCTCGAGAGATTGAGCGGCGAATCGAGGCTGAGTTCAGTCCCGATCTCTTGTGCAAGGGCGAGGAGGAGCTGGATATCAGTCTCGTCACTGTCAGCAAGCTCGAGCCTTCCATTTTGGCCAGGGAAACGGCCGTGCTTGCTGTGGAATCGGTCGCATGCTCGCAACATTATATACATGAGTAGGGGCGACTGGGGGCCGCTGTCACCGACGCCTTCCATCACTGCCATTTCGAGATCTTCCTTGTTCACCTTTGCTGGATCAATTTCATCACTAATTCGGGAATTTTGAGTGACGCGAATATAATATGCGTTCTTGCAAAACTCCTTGACATCCTCGCGCGAGATAATAGCCATGTCCAGACCTTGGGCTTGCAAAATACCGAGGCATCGGTCGTAGACTGCATTCGCGTCCGCATTCGCCTTGGCCTTATAAATGCGTTGCATGTCCACATACATTCCCGTAGTTGCCGTCATGTCGGGAAGCTTGCCTGACAGAGGGAGCTTGGGATGCGAGCCTTGGTCCTCGACGAAAGCCTTTAAAGCTCGCGCGAGAACCCAAAAGCGCATATTGAAAGGTCCGAGACCGCTAGGGAGAGCTTCCGTGCCGCAATAGGGGTGCGAAAAGACTTCTTCGGAAACCTCGGGAGGAATTTCCTTGGGGGTGTAGGCCAGAAAAGCGTTATCAAAGGCCTCGAGAAGGTTCTCCTCCTCGCCCCATGATTTGCGCGCTTGTTGCTTCACGAGCTCTTTGAACTCTTTCTTTTCCGCCATAGTTGTCGGTAGTTTGTTGTCGTGTTCAGCGCGCCACTTTTTCATGAGCTGGACGAGAACGACAACAAACGGGGTGTGCATAAAATCTTTGCTGTCCATCGCAGCAAGGTCGATCCCGTCTACAAAGGCTTCCAGTTCGGGAAAAGGATCAGCGATGCGAAGATCCTCCATGGGTTCTGGCGAGGGTTTTGACTCAATGACGCAGTGGGTATGCGAAACGATGCGGCACACGCCAATGAAACCATATGTGCGCGCGACGACCATGGGCACGTTGTGCGGCAAAAGGGCTTCTTCGATGGCGAGGAGGTTTTGCTCGGGCATTTCTGTTGCAATTACAAGGGTAAACGTGTTCAACACCGTGGAATCTCGCGTGACGAATTCTACCGGGTCGCTCACGACAAACTCTCCCTTGACGTCTGGGTTGAGCTCCTGCAGGAGCTCGCACGTCGTTTCTGCGCGGCCTTTGCCAAGATATTCCTGCGTCACGAAGAAGTTGTTGCTCACGTCCGCTTCCCCGACATTCTCGTCGTCTACGACTGTGAACTTGCCAATTCCAGGAAGCACCAGGTTTTTTAGCGTTTCCGTGCCCGTAGGCCCTGCCTGAATTCATGCAATGGGTTGCGTCGCTTCACGTCAGCTAACTCTCTCTCTCACGCACTCATTCACTCTGTCTCTTGATCAAGTACGAGTGGCTGCGATACCAGGATTTGCTAGATCGCGCACTCGACAACGCTCGCCACTTACCTTGAGCAAGAGGATGTGCGCCTCAGCCAAGCTCTTTTGCCCGTGGCTGCCCCAGAGTCGCAGCTGGCGGTCGTACTTGGCGCCAGCTTCGTCCATCGTGCTTGCTTGCTTGCTTGCTCGCTTGCTTGCTTGCTTGCTTGCTTGCTTGCAACCTCGTTCTTATCCCTTCAGTTCGCCGCAGAGAGGTTTCCTTCACTTCGCGTGCAATACGCTCGCTCACGCGGTACCGCTCGACCTCTGCATCCACGCGCCGCGCGGCCTCGCGTTTCCCGCTTTTCCTTTTGCCTTGCTTGGCCGACCGAGTGGAATGAAAGATACACGTCGGAATTTGCGTTGCGGACCCGGAGTCATTCGTTTCGGTGATGTGGACTTGCGATATGGGATCCGGTCCAACGGTCGCCTTTCATTTTCTTTCCTTTTTATTTTTTCCCGCCTCCTCCTGCACAGTCTCTGGAGCCGCGCCGATAACGCGCGCGCGATCGTACGAGGCTGGCTGCTGGCTGCTCTGCTGCCGCGCGTCCGCGATCTTTCCAGAACCTGCAGACGAGCGCGAAGAACGCCTTGCGATCCATCTCCGCGCACGCGTGCCTGTCGTGGAAGGCGAGCCTGACTGATCCCACGCGGCAATTTGGCCCTGGCGGGTTGGCGACTCTTCAGCGGAAGCGGCGTCTACCGCGCATAGACTACTTGCGAAGGGCGCGGGCAAGTGGAGAATGGGCCGCCCGAACTGCCTATCGCGTCTACTAAACCCACCATAACAACTCGAGGCGAAACAGAGCAAGCGAGACAAGACGAGCCCTCTTCACCAAAAGCCCAACCACCGGACGCAGCGCCGCGCAAGAGCTTGCCCGCGCGCGGCGGCGTCTGCGCGCAGAAGGCGCTCTTGGCGTCGAGCCCGGGCTCCCCGGCGGACGCGCGCGCGGGAGGACCGTCGGCCGCCGGGCGCGGAGGCGGAGACCGGGCAGGAGGGCCTCGAGACGCCGGCGCAACCGTCGCCGGCGCGAGCTTGGCGAGATGGACCTGCGCGAAGAGTCGAGCGCTCGGCCTCGCGGCGGCGGGCTTGCGCAGCAGGACGGGCGACGGCAGCAGGGACCGGACGGGGGCGGGAAGATGGGCTCGCGGGCCTATCAGTACCAGAACCAGGACCCGGACCAGCAGTACGTGCAGCAGCAGCAGCAGCAGCAGCAGCAGCAGCAGGCCAAGTCGCGCGCCTCGGCGCCGGGCAAAAATGCGGCGCCAGGCAAAGGCCCAAAGCAAGTCAAGTTCGAGGTGGTGTACTGCTCAGGGGAAGATCCAGAGTTCCCTGCGTCGGAGCTTAACGTGCACTCGCCGCAGACGCAAGGATGGCAATCACCGCCATTCTGCGCATACCCGCAAGAGATTGGCCTCGGCTTCTTGGTGGGCGAGGTCGACCTTGCCCAGCTGCAAATCCTTTCGCATCAATCGAAAATTGCAACCAAAATTGACGTCTACGTGGGGCGAGGGAACTCGTATGAGTCATGCAACTTTCGGCGACTTGGACATCTGAGCCTCGACAGCAATGAGCGCAGCAACTTTGCCGCCCGCGAGCTCAAATCCGTGTACATTGGTAAACAGGGAAGCTTCCTCAAACTTCTCATCCACAAGTGCCACCTGAACAGCCTCAATATTTACAATCAGGTCGGTGTCATGGCCATCAACGTTCTCGGGCACGCCATCGCAAATGGAAATGGGCACCCAGGGCGCGACGGATACCTCGCAGCAGAGTCCAACCAGAGAATGAGTGAAGGCCGAGGGGGATCAGATCGGGCCTATCCGACTGCTGCCTCCAGACAAGTACCCCCGCTCCAGGATCTTGCAGTGGATATGCAATTTGATCCCGTGACCGCCAAGCTGCTCCGCGAAGTGCACGATGCAAAGGAACGCGCAGTCGAGGAAGAAGAGTACGAGCTTGCCAAACAACTCAAAGAGGCTGAGGGCCGTCTTAAGCATGTCGGTGTAAAGCTTGCCCGTCTCGAGGCTGCCAAACGGGATGCCGTCGCATGTGAGGATTATGACCAGGCTGCAGTTGTCAAACGAGACATGCAAGCGATTCGGGCAGACCTCGAGGCAGAAGTCTCTCCCCTCTTGTACCGTCGTCCCTCTGCGCGCCAGCCAGCTGGACCGCCTCAGCAGCGGCACTCTGGTTCGCATCAGTCTGCCGGCCCGCATTCTTTTGCTCAGCCCCAGCAGCCGCACGATAGTCATTTCAATGCAGGATACGGTCCTTCTGGCGGACCCGCTCCCCCATACGGAGAGCCGCACGCCTCGCATTACAACAACAACGAAGCAATGCCCGAAGACGCGCACATGCACAACAATGGTCTTGGTGGCGGACCTGCGGCAGATGGGCCCCAGACTCATCATGGTGGACATCAGCACACATTCTCGCCGCAAATGCCTGCGCAGCCTGGTCCTGTCGAGGACGAACGCCCGCTTCCCGTGCTTCAGCATCAAGAGCAGCAACGGCAGCATTCACCCTCGGGAGCGGCGAATGGCATGAACTCTGCACGATCTGCCGGCCGCCTTCCTGGCGACGAGCCGACAATGGGCGGCATGGGCGGCGCCAATGGGATGTACGAGGACGACGAGGCCGCTGGGCCGGCCACCGACCCAGCAGTCATCGCCGAGGCTCTAGACGGTGTCGCAGGCGCTGATGAGCTCCCGGAGGCCGAGCCGCTACCGAAAGGCCTGGGCAATGAGGTTCAGCCACTGATTGATGCCTTTGGGGAGTATCTCGTTCGCTGTCTCTACAGTCGTCAGGTGCGTCTCCGTGCCGCGGCTATGAGCAAGCTGGAGATTGACCTCGAGCGAAAGTTCGACATGAGTGACGCTCGCATCTTTGGCGCGATCTGCACCGTCTGTCGTATGTCAGCCACCGACAAGATTGCCAATATTTACATGCAAGGCGTAAAGCTTCTCGAAACAGCGAGCACACGAGCGAATGACGCCGGCGGACTCAGACGTCATGATGTGCACCCGCTTGTGGAGCCGCTTATGCCACTCATCATTGACAAGCTAGGAAATAATGCAGCGCGCATTCGGGACGCAACAACACAGCTGCTCCAACACTTGGCACGTCTCAAGGTCGTCGGCGTACATACTGTAGCAGGCGCCGTGCTTAAACTATTGCGGCCTGGAAAGTCAATGCTATGGCGCCAGCTCTTGGGTCGCCTCAAGCTCCTCGCGGACCTCATTGCAGAGTTTGAGATGAAGGATGCAAATGGTCTCAGTCTTGAGGCAGTCATGAGCCTTATTACCGCGTATAGTGGTCATGTTCACCCCAATGCAGAGGTGCGCGAATGTGCCAAAGAGGTTGTTCTCCAGGTTTATGCACAGGTTGGCGATGCGGTCATGCCGTATCTCAAAGACTTGCGTCCCAAACAAATGGAAGAGTACGAGGCTGGCTTTGATCAGATTGATCGATCGCAGGGGCGATCGCCAGTCAAGCGAGCCGCTCGGGCAGACACAGAGAACAAGCCCACTGCGCGCTCAGCCCGTTCCACCCGTTCCCATGGGTCGCCAACGCCCGGCAAGGCCAAAAAGGGCGCGCATAGTTCAAAGTCTGGCGCAGCAGGCGGTGGCAATTCCCCCGGAGCAAGGACGGATCGAAGCCGCAGGGCGGGCTCCAACGAGCTTGACGAAGGCTCGCCACGCTCGCAAGAAGTTAATATCAACATCAATGTGTCTCATGGCAGACGTCACGAAAATGAAGAAGAACTCCTGCCCGAACGCAACGGGTCTCATATGAATGGAGGCCGTCATGCTGTTGAAGATGACGACGACGACGTCTCGTACGAGGAAGAGCCGTTTACTTGCCAATTTTGCGGCCGCCACGATCCCGAATTTACGGATGATGCGCTGGACATTCATTACTGGAAGGAGTGCCCCATGCTCACAAGTTGTCTTCAATGCGAGCAAGTCATTGAGGTGGCGATGCTCAATGATCACCTTTTGAACGAGTGCGAAATGAAACACAACCACGAACGATGCCCTCGCTGTGGTGAGGCGATTGCTGCGCAGTATTTTAACCAGCACGTAAAGCGTGCCTCTTGTCGCCCGTCGCAGTCTGTCTCCAAGGCAAATCGTTGCCCACTGTGTCACGAAGACGTCAAGCCTGGCGAGGACGGTTGGCGCGAGCACATTCTTATCGAGCCTGGCTGCAACAAGAACCCACGAACCGAGCATCTCCGTGGCTGAGCGTACACTACAAACCGTCCTTCACAAGAAGATTCATTTCTTATTGGGAAAATGGAAAACCTGGCTGGGCTTCTGTCGCACCTTCGTCTCTCTCTCTCTCTCTCTCTCTCTCTCTCTCTCTGTGTGTGCGCGGCAGTACAAGTCCCGGCATAAGCAGGCTTTCAAGAAAAGGGTGGGGGGCTGGTGGGTAAAAGTATGGTTAAGGAGAACCTTAGATCCATGACTGATAGACTTAGCAAAGGCAAGCAAAACCCCCATAAAGACGAACTTTCTTTTTCTCTCTGTACCTGTACTGGCTGAGCCTGGACATGTGTTTGCGAAAAGCAAAAG
The DNA here is from genome assembly GCA_003116975.1 of Aurantiochytrium sp. KH105. Lineage (NCBI taxonomy): Eukaryota > Bigyra > Thraustochytrida > Thraustochytriidae > Aurantiochytrium > Aurantiochytrium sp. KH105. The sequence continues at coordinate 583,179 of BGKB01000007.1, forward strand.
ACATGCCTGACAAGAAATGAAACACCTCCTTCTTTTATTAAGATTATACAACCTGTGATTCGTTGTGCGGCGCGCCAGCAGCGTCTAGGAGAGAGCGATAGAAGTCCACTTGTTCCCAAGAAACGACAAGGGGCTTGATCTGGCCAAGTCGCACGAGAATGACTCGAGACTTGGGTGCTACAACCACGGCCTGTTCCTCAAATCCGTGTGCGACGAATGTCCCGCGCGGAAACGCCTCGTGGTACCAGTCCTTTCGCGGATTGACGCGACTCGAAAAGCGCTCGTCGCACGTTGCGAGGTCGCTTTCACTCTCGTCAGGTCCCAGGGCAGGACCGAGATTTCCCCAAAAGTGAGCGCCATGAACTCCCCTTGACGTCGGCGTTGGCGACGTGGAAAAAAGCATCCAATTCTCTGGCAAAAGGCGCGTGTTGTTCCAAACACCGTCCTGAAGCAGAAATGTGCCAAACCTCGCCCAGTCTCGAGCCGTGGCCCATCCAAACGAAGAACCGATGAAAGTTCCGCTTGGATCGGTTTCCATGACGGCGCTATGCATGCCAAGTTTTTCGAAAAGGGCTTCCGTGGGGAATCGCAAGTACTCTTTGTGCGTTGCAAAGGTTCCTTGAAGGAACTTTGAAGCCACGTTGGAGGCGTGACTAGAATATCGAAAGCACTTGCTCGCGTTTTGCGGGGCGCGAAAGCCAAGATGCGCTTGCACAAGTGAGCTATCCGTAAATAACATTTTCGTCGTGTCTGCCATTGGTGTGTAGTACTCGTCAAGATCGAGACCATCGATCATGCGCAGCACTTCCTCGAGACGAAGCTTTCCGCGATCGTCGTGCGCGTACTCTGGCATGTACGTCCCCAGCTGGGCGTCGAGACCCTGAGGAATTCCGCCTTCGTGGACACGACGGCCGAGGAGGATGTTGAGCCAGCTCTTGGTCATCGACCAGCCGAGGAGCCGCGTCGTAGCGTTGCACCCGTCTCCATACCTTTCGTAGATGATTTGACCGTCTTTAATGACAAGCAGTGCACGTGTATGAAGACGGGCGTCGTCAACGTGCGTGTCTGCTATTCTACGCAGGCGCTCAATATCAATATTTGCTTGGGCCTTTGCAACTGCCTTGTGATCGAGGCTGTCACCAAGAGGGAACGCGTCAGAGCGTCGGGAAGTCGTCTGGGCAGCAGGGAACCCCTTCGAGAGTGCCGCAGCGCCATCAGGTCGGGCGTCAGCATGCTCGAGTGCGCACCCAAGACGCGGCGATTTCCAGCATGCCCGTTTCTCGAGTCCCGGGAAAAATCGTGAAGTCGCCACGACGCATTTCGATTCTGGCTCAACATCGAGGCGCGAGAAAAGTCGAATTGGCGGGAACACAAACTCGGCTTCGAGCGCGCTCGTCAGACTCCTCCCTGCGACGAAGACCACTGAGCAGCCGATCTTGGCGCCATAGCCATTGCTCATTTGCAGGCCTTGCTTGACCTCTTCTTCGAAGTGGACCACGAACACGCCGAGCGCCACAGCCAGCACCACTACCAGCGAGGTTGTCCAAGCAAGGCAGCCCATCGTCTTGCTCTATTCGCGTCGCCGCCGCTTCGTTTGCAATGTCGATCGATCTATACCTACCTGCTCTTCTTTTCCGGCCGTCCCCCAAAATCCTCGACTGCGCAACCCTTTTTTTTGATTTTCTATGTATCCGTTGGAAAGCATAAAGCACTGTGGCACTGGCACCATGCCTGGCGGTCACGGTCCCCGTGACTTGGACCGTGATCGTGACTGTCACTCGTCCGTAGCCTCGCCACATCTAGAGCCGGACTTCGAGTCTTCCTCCGCGTCTATACAGGAGTACAGGAGTATGCATACCTTGGTATGGGGATAATTTTCAGAACAATGTGATGCGATGCGATGCGCCCATGAGAGAAAGGCGAATCGTCGCCCACTCTATTGCCCCTCGGCATCGTTCGACCCAAGAGAGAAAAAAAAAAAAAAGGAGGTGTGCGCTAGAACGCACGCATCCTGGAGACGTTGAGAAGCAGGACGTTTGACGGTCAAGAAGAGTCTCAATTTGCCTTTGGGCGCTGTCTTGACTTGGCGGGCAGAGACAAACGTCGAATATAAAGCACGCGAGCCGGTTGGGCCGGGCCCGCCGTGCAAGGAGCGATGGCGTCCATGCAGCCGGCGTCAGAGATGCGACAAGGGCCATCATCCTCGAGCAGCGTGATGCCGCTCGAAGTAGTGATCGCACCTTCGACGTCCGAAGGCGCACTGGGCCCGCCAGCCACTAATAGTGTGCTTGCCAATCCACATGCAGGGGATGAACGCGACGGACTACTCGAGTCTCAAGGGCCCGGATTACACCGTGCCAAAAGAATCCATCCGACACCACTCGAGCCCGCACGCAGAGACTGGTTAGGTCCAGCAAGGACGCAAGTATGTGTGCCTTTTGCACCTCTTTCCGGAGGGAATCAGAATGAAGCCACCGGTCCAGCAGAGCTAGAATCATCTCAAGGCTCTCAATTCATCCACACTGATCCGAATCACTCTCGCATTCTCCAAGAAAGTGTTCTCCAAGAGCCTAGTCTCACCGAGCCCGCGATGCATCCAGATCCAGGGCCGGCAATCGATATTCATGTTGAGAACGAAACACAACATCTTGATTCAGTCCCTGTGCCAATGATGAATCCTGCGCCTGCACCAGCTCCGCATATGGCTCCTCCGGCTTTGGTTTCTCCTCGCCAGCCAATGGTAATGTATAACGAGCCTCAACCCGATCTCGTGCTTTCCAAACCTGCGCCCAAGCTCAAGCCCACGGTGAAAGACGAGGATCTTTCTCCCGCGGAGCTTCTCATGCGAGGTGGATCCCTCTGGAAGATTGCCTGTAACCCCACTGTCCACACGGGCATCGCGAAACGAAAATGGTTCAAAATTGTTATCCCTCGGGGTGCAGGGCCAGATGAGGCCTTGCTCGAGTGGCACGATCCCGAGCGCGCTCACAAGAGACCTCGATCAATACCCATGAACCGCGTTGTCAAGGTACTTACCGGCCATCAGACGAAACCCTTTTTCGCCATGCAAGCTTGCGACCTGCCTCCAGCGAGACTCTCGTTCTCGCTTTTACTCCCTGAACGCTCACTTGACCTGGCTGCACTTCGCGAAGATGATCTGAAAATATGGCTCGAAGGTTTGTGCTATTATGCATGCAATGCAAGTGTCAAGCAAATCTGGACTGCAGATCGTCACGTTGATTCAGGATCGATTCCTTTTGGTGCAGACGGAAGGTCAGAGCACAAAATAGAGACGGTTTCGGAAGAGCTCCTTTTTGACCTTTTCGACGCTGCGTACGAAAATCAAGTCATCGCCTTTGAGCAAATTTTGGGCGGCAACAACCTCAACGTTGACACCCTCGAGCCAGGTGTGGCATATGGCGATTCCTGCCTCGTGATTGCATCACAGCGCGGCTACACGAAAATCGCCGAGATTTGTTTGCGGTACGGGGCTGTTAATGACCCCCATCCTGACTACGGCCAGACCGCGCTGCAAGCTGCAGTAAGCCATGGCCAGATGGTGTGCGCTAAGCTGCTCCTGGAGACTGCAGCGCCGAGCAAGATGGATACCGTGATCGTCAATGAGACAGACCAAAAAGGCAGCGCGCCCATTCATCTCGCATGCCATCTCAAGGACCGGAACCTGGTCCAACTCTTGCTCAAGCATGGCGCTGATATGACAATCGTGGATAAAAAGGGCCGCACCGTCTTGCATTGTGCGATTCTCACACGCACCGCCGCCCAAAAGGGTCGCGCGCAGGAAACGGTCCAATGCCTGCGCATGCTGCTGGACCAAGGCGCAGATGAGTTTGTCAACGTACAGGACGATGCTGGCAATACTGCGCTGCACTTTGCCGTGCAGACAAAAAACGCTGAGATCGTCCGTGTGCTGCTCGAGTCAGCGGGCAACCCTCTCATCACGAATGCAGACGGTTTCCAGCCTTATCACGTCGCCATATCTCGAAATGCTACCGCTTGCCTCACGCTTCTTCGCGAGTACGAGTCGTGGTTCTCTGCGCACGAAGCAGCAACAGCGTCAAGACGTGCAGCTACCTCGAAAATGGAAGTATACTCGTCGACATGTGCTCAGTTGCAGACAATGCATGAGCAAGAGCACGGCGCGCCGCAACATAGTCACCAAAGGCAGCGATGGCAAGAACATTATACCGATGACGGCTACCCGTACTACGTGAACGAATGGACGGGAGAGTCACAGTGGGAAGATCCCCAGGTTGCGGATGCCTCGTGTTTGGTCCAACGTGCCACACCTCTCGAAGTTGGAGCCGCGCACTACCTAGAGTCTGCGGATCTTGCCGCGGCGGCGGCTCGTCATCACGAATCTTCTTCGGGACAATTGGCTTTGAGGGAAGCGATTCATCATGTGGCCTCACTTGACGATACGCAGCAGCGAGGTCAGCTCCACGCGTATCATCAACAGGTCAATGAAGCCGGATACGAGCACGTGCAGCAGCCTCAGCAACAGCAACAGGGGTCACGAGGTGTTGGCGAGAGACTTCGCCACGAACTTTACAGAGCACGCAAAGCGCAGCGCGGTGGATCTCTCGCAGCAGGGCAAGCGGGAGCGTCGTCTTTGTTCACTCATCATCCGGATGAGGTTGTCCAATCAAGATCACTTTGTACTTCCAAAAGTCGGCGACGCCGATCGAAAAGACGCGGTGGAGATGATGACGTGGATGGCAGTGAGACATCCGAGAGCGACGGAGAGGATACAAATAGCGATGACGACGAGAGCACTGAGGGCGATACTGTCACGGAACGGCTCCGCAGAAAAAAGCGTCACGGGCATCATCGAAAGGAGCGCCAACGTACGAGCACCCATCGCACAAATTCCCGACAGAGACGCAGTACATTTTCTGACGACGAGAGCGACCAGGCTAGTGGGGATGACAGCTCTGCTCAGTCTGGAAAAGCTACTGCATCGGGAAGAAACACGGCATTGCGCCGATCATCCAAAGAAGGCAAAGACATAGCTGCCCCCCGCGCCACTGCTGATTTTGAGAATGACACAAGTTTTGATAAGACACGTTCACGTGAAGAAGTGATCTCTTCGCACGAAGAGAAGTCCTCATTTCAAGAATATACTGAGGAGAAAGACGAGGTCATTGGTGCGCGTGTGGACCAAGCAAACGCTGCAACGACGTCCAGTCCGCTCGAAAGATCTCGAGCACATGATGGAAATGAGAAAGCGGAAAGCAAGCAAGAGACAGCTGTGACAGGAACGTCGGCTTTGCTTGAAGAGGTAAAAAAGGCCGGCATCGCACGCTCGAATAAAAAGTCGGAACTAAAAACGCCTCTTAATGACGCCTCCAGGTCTCTCGAGGAGTCCAAAGCAGGTGATGCTACTTCCACTGTGAAAGACTTTTCTAAATATGTGCAAATGCGAAAGTTCGGCATTGCTGAGGCTGCTGTTCGACAGAAGATGCTAATGGATGGTATTACTGACGAAGCTGCCATCGCCAAGGTGCTGGCGACTCCAGCACAGCAGACTATGGGTACAGAGCCAGAGACCAAAAAAGCTGCGCTGACCAAAGCGTTATCTGAACGAGGCGTCGGCCGCAAGATGAATGACGAGGGCGGGAAGGAGGAAGTCGTCGCACACAATGGGCCGTCCGCAGAGGAGGCCATGGAAAAGCTCGAGGCAATGGAGTGTTTTGGAAAGTACAAAAAAATGAAAAAGATGGGAATTCCGCCACCCGCTATCAAGCAAAAGATGATGAAGGATGGTTTGAGCAATGATATTGTGACGCTGTTCGAAATCGCTTTCAAGATTGCGGCCCCACCGGCCCTACCTTCCGGCAAGCGGCCAACGAATCGTCGCAGTCGATCGGTGCTCAAGCTGCATTGGAACACGCTGCAAGTTGATTCGGTGGAGAATACTGTGTGGGCGACCAAAGCTTCGACAGCAGCGCTACCGGACGAAGACCTGAAAGATCTCGAGGAGCTCTTTGCCGCAAAAAAAGCAACGAAAAAGGTATTGACGTCGTCAACGCGCCTTGTTGAAAAATCAAAGCGACGCAGCACTGTTTCATCAAAGCGAGAGAATAATGTTGGAATTGGTCTTGCCCAGTTCCGCAAGGCCTTTGCCTCGATGGACGAAATTGGGCTGGCGATCGACGCTGCCGATGCGGAGCGACTTGGCGGCGCTCGTGCGCAGCTTCTTCTCGATCTCCTTCCAGACGCCGAGGAAACGCGAGAATTGGAACGAGCTTTGTCGCGAATGTCGGAAGCAAGCTTTCTCGAGGAGGCGACGCCAGTGGAGCGTTTCTTCGTCTCCATTCTCAAGATTTCGCAGGTGAAGCGCAAGGTTCAAGGTATTGTCTTTGAACAGCAATTTGGCGACCTCCAAAAGGAACTCGAGACGCGGCTTCGCACAATGTTGCGCGGATGTGAGGAGATTCAATCCAGCAAACGGCTTCAGCAAGTCTTCAAGATGATTCTAGATATTGGCAACTACATGAACGAGGGCGACGAGGCGGGCTTTACGCTTGATTCACTGCTCAAGCTTGGCGAGACACGTGCTGCCGACCGCAAAACGACAGTGATTGACTACCTGTGCAAAGTTGCGCACCGCAAGGGCGGAGACGAACTATTACACGTCGATGATGAGCTCAAGTCAATCGAAGCTGCAAGCAAGCTCCTCCCCAGCGATTTGCTGCAGCGCGCTAAGAAGCTTGCCTCTGAGTTGGACAATGCAGAACGTCTTATTGCCTCGGAAGAAGAAAATGATGCAGCGTCAGTATACGCAGGAGCAATGAAACCCCGTCTTGCGCTCATTAGACCGCAGGTGACTGCACTTGTGACTCGTGCCGAGTCAATGATTGCAGCAACGCGCGATGCAGTCAGCTACTTTGGAGAGAATCCCGATGCGTGCACGCCGCAGCATATGCTGAAAGTGTTGCACAAATTTCTGCTGCTCTTTCGTGACTCTCGTCGCAAATTCTTGCACAAGCTCAAGCTTGAGCGCAGACGTCAAGACAAGCTTGATGCCCAGGCAGCGCAGTCGCGCTAAGCAAATAAAAGCTTTCCTATGCAAGTCCGGTGATCCAAGTCACGCGCATGCAGCAACCAATTCAGATGGATACTGGATGCAGAGCCTAATAGCCTGCTCTGTCTGTTCATTTTTGTATGATATCGAATGAGATTGGAAAGATAATCAAAGTCTTTGGTTAAAAAGCAAGTTGTTACTCTTACTGGGTATGCCACGGAGTTCGTGCATTGCATTCTACTTTGTGAGTTCTTCCTCCTTGCCGGTGAAAGCGGTCTGAAGACCGAGATCTTCTGCGCTGTCGAGATGGTTTGTGGAGGCAGTGAGATGCGCATGAAAGGCGTTGGCGCCAGGGCCAAGCGGGTTGCCTTCGTCAAGCGTCTGCGCGTTTTCAGCACGCTGAAGAATAGAAATGGCAGTGAAGCCAAGCGGCGGGCAGTGTTCACCCGTGAGATAGTTGAACAGGGTGGCAAGGGGCCCTCCGTGTGAGCACAAAACAATGGTCTCATCGGGAAAGGCGTGCGCCGCTGCAGCAGCAAAGCGCCCGATCCGTGCACGCATAATGTCGTGCTCCTCGGGCGCTTCAATCGTGTATCCAGGGAGAAATACGCTGACGTGAGACTTGTTCAAGTTGTCAACATCAGCGAAGTCGGCGCGGGTCTTGAGCAATTGGTTGGCGGGAACATGGGCTTGGGAGCGGAGCTTGACGCCCTCATAGCCAGACCCAGTTTCGAACCCCGGGGGTCCACCCCACGTACTGTCGCTTTTCTCTGCAAGAGCCCAGGAGCGATACCAGTCCTCGCCCAGTGCTTCGCCGAGGCTGTTTTCCAAAGCGATTTCAATCTTTTGGCCCTCTTCGAGGCCTTTGCGGAGCGCTACAGAGGTCTCGACGCAGCGTGTGAATGGACTCGAGTAGATTCGCGTCGCTGGCGGTAGTCCGAGCTCCTTGAGCTTTCTCGAGATCTCCTCGCCTGCAATCTTGCCTTGCTCGTGGCCATGCTCCGTCAGCGGTGTGTCCCACGGCCGTTTGGAGCCATCGATCCACGCTTGCTTGCGGCGATAATCGAGGCGCTCGCCGTGGCGTACTAGAACGACGACCATTTGATGTTCGCTTGTGTTGACAATCTGCTTTTGGTGTGCTTTGGTTGATCCGACACGAGATGATGCTGAGCGTCACTGTCGCATGAAGGCTACAAAAAAAAAAGAAGGATGAAAAAAAATCCTCCGAACTCGCAATCGAATCAAGACAAGCGTTGCGAAACGTTCTGTCGCCGAGGAAGAATCGTGAAAGGGAACAATTCTCTGCAGGTTTGACCCGGATGATCATGGGCCTATACCATGGTGCAGCTGCTGCTGATGCTATGCACGGAGAAGAGCGTGCCCGTACTGATTGAGGAGGAACTAAAAAGAGGAAGGAAAAGTAAAGACACACGAAGGAAAAGTAATGTCGGCGGATGGATGGCACTTTTCATTTTCAGATTGACACCATTTAGATTTCCGATTTAACGTTCGCGACTCTATGTTGAGAATCAGGTGCCACTGATTGTGCTAGTTCTCTCTGTTGTAAAACCCAGCTCGTCGTCCTAGCTACTCTTGAGAAAGAGTAGTACTGGAAGAAGAAGTAGAAGGAGCAAAAGTGGCTGCCAGCTTCTTGATGAGAGAGTTGCCCGAAAAGATCACGGGCTCCTCAGATGTTGCTGGCGGTGGGGTGGTTTCTGCATCGTTCACCATGGCTCGCGCAAGAAGAGCCACGTCGAGACTAGGCAGAATGGCGCCTGCCACCTTTTCCAAGGTGCGTGAGGCATCGGGACGCATTAACATGCCAGGCCTGAAGATGGTTACACGAGGGAATCCTTGCGAAGTGAGCGCTCGCTCTTTGAGACCGATCGTCTTGCCATAAAAGAGCGGATGAAACCACTTGGGTGCGAAAGAACGGTCCGGGTCGGCGCCTTGCGCCGAGACGACGGAGGCGTGCGAAATACCTGCTTCCTTGGCAGCCTTGGCAACGCGCTCCGAGATGCCGACCTCAATGTCGTGAAATTTGTCGGCGCTGCCAGCGTCTGCACGGGTGGTGCCGATGCAGTTGAAAAAGTGATCGATACCGTGGAGGCTCGCGGTATCGATTTTGGCATCTTTGTCGAGCATGTCCATGACAATAGAAGTGACCTTTTCGCTCTGTACTTTGGGATCCCTGCGGCCAATGACGACGACCTTGGTCCAGTCTTCCCTGTCAACGAGCTCCTGCAGCACCTTGGACCCAGTCGCGCCGGTGGCGCCAATGAGTAGAGCAGTTCTGCCCTGGCGGCGTTCATGCTGGCGGAATTCGCTCATTTTCTCGTCGCCTTGCCTTGCGTACGCAAGCCCAAGTTTCTCTTCCACGTCCTCGAGCCTCGAAAGCGCGCCGAGCGTTGCTGCGAGCAAGAGCCCAAGTCCAGCGAGCTTGGCTCCCACGCGCATATGCAGCTCGTGCTCGAAGCCTCGCCCGAGTACCTCGCACCTCGGGAAGACTCGTGCGGGCAGCGCTGGCTGGCGTCCGAGCAGGCTCGCGCGCAGCAGCAGCTGCTGCAGGGACAAGGCGTGCGCAAGGGGGGTTTCTGCCTGCGCTCCTCTCCGATCCGGACGCGGTGTTGCGGGAATGGATGAAGCCCGAGCTGAAGCCCAAAGTTTGAGGCGATTTTGCGATTTTGACGGATTTTGACAACAAGAGAAGAAGAAGATTGAGAAGGCGGAGGAGAAGATCGATAAGAAGCAGAAGATGACGACGATGGTGATCAAAAAGCCTGTAAGGCGAAGAAGGTAACGACGAAGGAGAACGAGACGAGAAGGAGGTGAAGATCGAAGCGCAGCGTTCGAGGCGAGCTGTCTGAAGAAGAAATTGCGAGAAAAAAGGGAGAAAGGGCGAGAAAGGGCCTGAAAAGGAGAAAAAGGAGAGAAAGTAGTATGACCAAGTTGAACTTGAAAGAACCATTCAATGGCAAACTCGGAACAGGCGTCGGAGCAGGAGAAGAAAGAGCAGCAGCAGCAGCAGCAGCAGCAGCGAGGATGAGCGACCGCGTGCGCGCGCTGCAGCAGCGCGTGGTGCAGCTGGAGCGCGAGGGCGCCGACAAGGACGCGCGGATCGAGGCGCTGCGCCGCAAGGTACGTCGTGGTCGCGCACGGGAAAGGGCGCGACGGGAGAGCCAGGGACGATTGGATGGATGGATGGACGCAAGCAAACGCAGCGCACCGAGCAGGACCGACCGACGGTTGGACGCGCGCGGGCTCGCGTGGAGCAGAGGAGAAGGTCGCGCGCGGCAGGAGCTGCCAGCGCAGGGGAGAAGGCGGGGGAGAGGAGGGTGACAGAGAATGGAGAACTGACGCGAAGAAGGGTGACTCTGTCCACGTCGATTCGATTGATTGGTTCATGTCCGCAGCGTCATGTTGACCTGACGTCGGAGAAGCGCGAGGCGTTGACCAAGGAGCGCGCCGAGGAGCTGCTCGGCGCGGCGGACGTGGATGCCGTTGCCGTCACGCTTGGCACGAAGAGCTTTGGCAAGGAGTCTTCTGCAGTGGCAGCCGAGGTCTTGCGACAAATGAAGGCGCTCGAGTACGCAGATCTCGCCGACATCATCGCGGGACGGCCCGAAGCTGAGGCGCTCGAGGTGCTCAAGGAAATGTGTGGCGCGCTGCCGACGTCGCAGGTGCGCGTGTTAGATCTTTCAGAGAACGCGCTCGGCGAAAAGGGTATTCGCGCTTTGAGCGATATTCTCAGCGCGATGTCCTCCCTGCAAGAAGTCAAGTTCATGAACAATGGCTTGTCGGAGCTTTCGATTGAGCTGCTCCGGGAGTGTCTGCCCAAGAGTGAGCTTCGCACACTGCACTTTCACAACAATATGTCGGGCCCCGGTGGGGCGCGCGCGGCGAGCGAGATCATTGCGCAGTGCCCCGTGCTTGAGGACTTTAGAATGTCGTCGAGTCGGGTACGTCCCGATGGCGGTCTGCCGATGATTAAAGCGCTTTGCGCTTTGGGCCCGCGTCTTCGCCGTGTCAACCTTTCGGACTCCATGTTCGACAGCGATTGCACGGAGGCTCTCGTTGAGGGACTTTCGTCCATGACAAATTTGACGGACCTCATTCTTCGCGATACTGGTATCGACAAGGATGCGCTCCTCGACGCTCTCGAGGACCCAGAGGTGCTCCCGAAGCTCTCAGTACTCGACTTGAGTGGCCTCGAGCTGGACGCGGAGGCTGGCGAGCGCGTAGGCGCGCTGGTGAAGTCGCGATTACGTCTGCGCAAGCTGTGGATGGATGACAACGAGCTCGAATCGGAGGGCGCCGAAAACTTTGCCGCCGCTGCCAAGCCTTGCATGCTGGAGCTTCTCTCTGTGCAGACGAACACGATTGGCCAGCGCGGAGCGGTTGCTCTAGCGCGTTTCGCAGCAGCGACGCCGACGCTCACTCGCCTCGACCTCAACGACAACACCATTTCCGAGGTTGGTCTTGTTAAAGTCAAGTCCTTGCTCGAGAAGAAGGGCCGGATCTCAGTCCTCGGCAGCCTTGACGAGAACGTTGATGATTGCGACGAGGACGAGCCTTTGTCCGATAACGAGGATGACGAGGATGAGAACGTTGCGGATGCTGGCGTGGAGGACGACATTGACGCCTTGGCGGATGCCATGGGTCAAGGCATGGCGCTAAAGTAAACGTACCCATTCACACTCTACGTTTGGTAAAGAAATGAGAGACAATCAAAACTGCATTGCACTTTATATCTGTTAGCTCTGAAGTCTGCTTTTGTTCCTTTTTCTTTTTTGTTCTCGGGAGTGTACGAGAGCCAAAAGTGACCGAGAAACTGCTGATTATTTTATGGAATCGACGACTTCTTTCCTGGTTTTTCGATGATCTGATTCTGGATGAGAAGAGTCAAGGAAGTCAAGAAGCGAACGGATGCTATTAGGCCGGCGCGGTCGTCATTGTTGATCTGAAAACCATTTGTCGACGATGGACGAAAGTTGTAGAATTTGCATGAGTCGATGCGAATGGCTCAGGCCTTTCGCACGGAAAAATATATAGACACCAGGCAAGCATTTCCCCAATCCATAAAAATTTTTCCAAACAAAATGAACCTGCACAACAACATTTTCAGACGACTATAGTTTAGCATTTGTAGCAAAGGCACGAAACGTTCTGATAATGAACATGAATAAGCTGTCTTGCTTGGTGCACCACGTCAAATCCGAAGCCCTCTCCAATGATGACGTGCCAAGGCCCACCAAACTTTTTGTCCATGTTAGACTTGATCAGTGATGCTGCAGACTGCGTAGTGAATACATATAGAAACGAAACGAGTCAGGTTCGGGTTTTTCTGTGACGCTCTCATACACCAAGAAGTCACCATTGCATTGCCATGATGATGTTATTGCTTCTTAACTTCTTCTTTATTGCTTTTCTCCCTGAACTTACTTCGTACTCGTGTGAGGAAAGGTATTTGTCAAGCGCCATGACGATGACGTCTCTCGACTCGGTTTCCATCTCGAGAACCATGTCGCACGACTTGATTTGAGGCGTTTGCCTGAACTTGGACCATCCTTCCATCTTGTAGACGGGCTTGTCCATGTTCGCCGAAGAAGCAGACGTCGCCGAGGCCATCTTCTTTGGGTTGTTGTTCTCGTCTGTCTTGGCTTTGGTCGCCACCGGCCGGCCGGCTTCGCGCCGCCCTCCCCTTTACTTTTTCTTTCGTTCACCTCGGGCCGGGAGACGCGCGACGGCGCGAGCTGTGCTCCCTGCTCCGTCTACGTTTCGCTCTGCGCCCCCTGCTCTTCCCTGTTCTGCCGCGTCGAGGCGACGAACGGTCTTCAACGGTCTGGGCTCGACGCGTGCCTCCTTGCTTGCCACGACGAGACGTGCGCGAATGAAGAAACAAATAAGAGTCAACGGAGTCCACTGCTGTTGCGATGATTAACATGCAGCGGCCCCCTTTGCCTCCGTAACGGACCCAATCGGGGTCGTGTCAACAATGGGGTCTACGTTACGAACGACGAGGATTTAATTTTTTTTTTTTACCATCTATCTTTTTGTGCGCCTCGGCCCGAAGAGGCGCCGGCAGCAGGCGGAGCCTCGCGTTCGCGACCGCGAGTGGCGGTGACGACAGCCCGAGTTCGCCCGCGCGACAGACCTGTTTTGGCCAAGGTGTCCTGCGCTGCGCGGCACGTTGAATGAGGCCGGGAGCTAGTCGCGTCGGAGCGATCTTGCTGGGGCTAGTCCTCACAGTCTTGAGCAGTTCGGGAAGCGCGACGACTTCGACGACGACCTCGGCCTCGGAGTGCTCGACGACGGAGGAGACGCAAGGGACTTGCGACGCAATGGCGGGCATCTTCAAGTTCGCGTCCAAGGACGATTTGAGCGAGGCGGTGGGTGATCATGTTCTGCGCGTGACGCAAGAGGCTGCGGAGAAGGATAAGTTCCTCGTGGCCTTGTCTGGCGGGTCGCTTCCCAAGCTGCTCGCGGCTGGCCTGCTCAAGCACCAGGACGAGATCGATTTCTCGAAATGGCATGTTTTCTTTGCAGACGAGCGGCATGTCCCGCACGACCACGAGGACAGCAACATGCTGGCGTGCAAGAATGAATTCCTGGCCAAGATCCCGGGCATCAAGGAGGACCAGGTCTACGGAATTGACTATTCGGTGCCCGTCGAGGAGGCTGCACAGCGGTATCAGGTCGCCATCGAGGCAGTAACGGGTGTGAGCGCGGCCTCGGGTGCGCCGCCGCCGAGCTTTGATCTCGTGCTGCTTGGCATGGGGCCCGACGGACACACGTGCAGTTTGTTTCCGGGCCATGAGCTGCTCAAGGAGACCGAGCACTGGGTTGCCCCGATTAAGGACTCTCCCAAGCCTCCGTCGGAACGCATTACCCTCACATACCCTGTTCTCAATGTTGCGGCGAACGTCTTCTTCCTGGCGGCGGGCAAGAGCAAGGAAGATGTCCTGCCTTTGACTGCGGGTTTGACCACCGAGGGGCTCAACGAGCTTGGCGAAGCCGCGCTGCCTGCGGCGCGGGTCCGCCCTGTGTCAGGTAAGCTTGCTTGGTTCGTGGATGAAGAGGCCGCGGCAAAGCTCTGATTGATGGGAATTGCCTCTCCTCACATTATATTCTTATGAAAGCAAAGTGGTAGAATGATCTTTTCTCTACAAGGTGTCGTCTTCGTTTGTTATACATCGGCTTGTTGTCTCTTTTATTGTATACGTTTCTTGTTTGTTGTTGTTGGATTTTTTGTTTTGTTTCCCCCCCCCCATAAATCTGATCTGATCTGAACTGTGTGAGGTGTGCGTGCCTTTCGTTTGATGCAAACACTGCTGCTATGTGAATAGGCCTCGGCCTAGTACTGTTTTTATCTTTCGTTTCATTCTTGCAGCAAAGAGAGAAGTGGTATCAGAAAAGAAATGACAAAGTTGGTGTATAGTTTCAGAATCGAGAGCGAAAGCAAACCATGCGGGCTTTTCCGCTCGCGCATGGTATTGTTTGCTCTGTTCGTAGGTAGTAATAAATAATGTGCATCAGGTGGAGAGGGCGCAGCAAGAACAGCTCACGTCATCAATCTCAAGTCTCGCGTGTTGTCGTCGTCGTTGACGTCGTTACCGAAGAAAGCCAAAGCGCTTGCACTCTGCTAAAATCATGCGCGTGCTGACCTCGCCCTTCATCAGATTGTGATAGATGGAGCGCACGAGCGCAAGACGAGTACGTCCCTCCGACTCGGGTTTTCCCTCGCGTGAGCAGGCGCGGATGATGGCCTCGGTGCTGTTCATTGGTGGCGCGGACGCGCGTGATCCAATGTGCTCCTCGTCCTCCTCATCGTCTTTCTTCTCCGATTCGCTCTGGTCGCAGCACGGCATGACGAGGCTCTTCTTGGGAATCATGAGGATGCGCTTACCGTCGTGCACGAGGACATCGCCGTTCTTGTTCACGTGCAAAACCGAGACGTTCTTGCTCTGCGCGCCCTGCACGAGCGTCGCGCGCTTCTCCCCCTCCTCCATGTGCAGCGCGAAGACGGCCATGGTTGCTTGCTTGCTGGTTGCTTGGCTGGCCACCTGCTCCTCTTCGCTCGCTCGATCGCTCGCTGGCTGGTGCCGCGGCCCGCTGGCTGCCTTGCTCGGCGATCGGGCTTTGCTTGCCCCCCGCGCGTGCCGGCCTGTGAGCCAGCTAGCTCAGTACTGCTCCTGCGGCGCGCGCCGGCGAGGGAGCAGGCCGGGTCTAAAGAGGGTGTGTGCGGGTGTGCGTGCGTGTGCAAGAAAGAAGAAAGAAGCGAGCGCGTCGCGTCGCTGTCGAGCCACGGCGCCTCTGCTGCTGCCTGCTCCACCTCTTGTGTGCTCGCTCTAGCACGTGCTCGCGCGGTCCTTCTCGCCGCGCTCGGGCTTGCTTGCCGGCTGGCTGGCGTGCGCAGGACGGGCTCGAGGTCGACCTTGAGGGGACGTACGCGTCAGCTATTTATTGCGCTCTTACACTCTGTGCGCAGCGGCGTCGATCTTGAGGCCACCTTCTCCGTCTACAAGTACGGCACGCGGGACTCGCCTCGCGCAGTGCACGTCGGCACACCTTCTGCCTTCCTCGCTCTGCGCGGCCGGCTACGAAAAATAGTCGAAGGTAGTCGGGAGACGACACGAGGTAAGAAAGGAAACAAGGTGAGGTGGTGGTGGTGGTGGCGCTCCTCTCCTCTCCTCGAGCGCGACGCTGCCTTCTTGCGTCTCACGCCTGCGTAGCTCGCTCGCTCGCTCGCTGGCTGGCTGCGCTGTCTGCCTCGCAACCGAGCACGGCGCGGGGCGGGGAGGGTTGGGGGGCGAGCGCGAGGGGTTCGTTGCGTTGCGTTGCGTTGCGGGTCTGGCCTCGCGTCGTCTCGTCTCGTCTCGCCTCGCCTCGTCTTCGAGCGTCCGGCTTTCGACCTTGCTTGCTTGCGCTCGAGGCCGCGTCGGTCCCTGGCGCGGCTGGTCCCGCCGTCGGTCAGCCCGGGGCCGCGGGGAGCTCGCCGCGGGCTCGGGAGCGCGCGCGGCGGCGCGGTCGGCTGGCCTGGGCGCTGCCGGGGACGCGCTGTCGCGGCGCGAGGAACAACGATTGAGGGATGGAGCTCCGGGTAAGATGGATGGATGGATGCGCAAGCACAGAGACGAGCGCTCGCAGCTCCACGCGGGTGACCGGCTGCGCTGCGCTGCGCTGGGCTGGACTCGACTGGACTGGGCTCGCGCGGACGTCGGGGCGGTCGGGTGTCTGCGGCGAGGATCGGGTTTGGGGTTCTGTCTGTCTGTCAGGCGGGCTCTGACGCGGCCTGGGTCACTCGCTGACTGGGCGTTTGTTTTGTCTGCTTTGTTTTCCAGTCAGCTTTTCGAATCCTTTGCCGCGCCTGCGCGCCGCCGCGACTACGAGCGCCAGGGGGCCGCAGTAGAGACCCGAGGGGATCCGCGCCGCGCAGACGCGCGCCCTGCAGAGCGTCGCTGCCAGACGCAGACGGTCTAGCTGCGACGTCGTCGCCTGCGTCGGCCGCAGACGCCCCGCACCTGCGCGCTGCGGCCCGCATCTAGCTTGCTCCCCCCTTGCTGGCTGCTTGCTGCCGCCCCGCTGCGGAGCGACTGCGGGCCTGCGCGGGGGCCTGGCGTTACGCGCGCGGTCGCATACGCGGCTCGCCGCGGGTGAGAATGCCGCCGGGCGAGGTAATAGCGAAAACGCTTGGGTGCCGCCGTTTCGCGCGCACTGTAGAACGTTAAAGTGTACTGTATGCCCCGAAGGGTGGCGCTTTCGGGCCCCCGCCAAGCAGCGCCCGAGGCGCGCCCAGGGGGGTGCCGCGCGAGTCGCGCGAGGGAGCCCGCCCCGGTGTACCTCCCCGTACCCGCAGCCGCGCGTCGCCCTCCACACCGCCGCTGCATAGTCCCCCGGCCGAAAAGTGCCATAGTGAAGACAGCACAGAGCTGCCGGCGCTGCAGCTGCAGCTTCTCAAATCTAACGGCGAGCGAGAATCCGATGTCGCCAGCCGCCGATCTTGGGCCCGCGCCCATATTCCTTCCTTCCCTTCGCAAGCAAGCAAGCTTGCGCCCGACGGCGACTCGCGGCCTCGCTGTAGGACCGGGAGGGCTCGATTTGGGCCCGTCGCAGCCGGCAGCGGCCGTCCGGCACGAGCAAACGAACGGGTGGATGGATAAAGGGATGGATCTTCGGCTGGCCGGTCGGTTGGTCGGCGAAAATGGACAGACGAACCTTTTATTTTTTTATGGGCAGACGAGACATGGTTTGATCGATGACCCGTCGTACCTGCCTCGACAGACGCGACCGCGCGGCGTCATCGCTGTCTCGGCATCGCCGACCGTGTGTGGAGAGCGGCACGAGAGATCGAGCCGCGGGCAGCGACGGTGGCCGACGGGACGACCGACCGACCCAACAACCAACCAACCAACAAAGGGCTATGGCATGCAGCCACGGGTAGGTATAGGCAGGCAGTAGAAAGTAGTGGTGATACCACGCCTCGTACATTGCATTGCAGTGCATTGCAGTGTGTCACAAGCCCTGGTCTTGATCTTTTTGGGTTCGTGTAGTACCCGTAATGGGTTGCCATCCATGATGGAAGACATTGGAGCAAGCAAGCTTGCAGGATAATAAACACTGTTCTTGGTGGGGAGGTTCAAAACCCTGGCGTGCGAGCGATCCTCACCTGTAGTATATCTTATGTCAGTCGCTAGCATGGCAGGATTTTCTTGCCAATTGAAAATTTGGATTGCGGGTGTCGAGAGAAATATCTCTGTGAGCTTTGGTGAGCCTCCTGGAAAAGGTTGACCGCGTTCTTGAGTTCCTGAGAAGAGAGGCCGCAATTATCCTGTTTCGAGTTCGGAATGCAGCAGCTTTTTACTCGCAAGAGGATCATGCGCATCGCAATACCAAGGAAAGGACATCAGATGAGGCTTGAAAACCAATCTCTCCGTTGGCATTGACAGAGCATCGTAATAGGGAACATCTGTCTTGGTAACGGCTGCGAACAGATCCTTTTCTCCTGTTTATTGCACGAAGCGAGCGGCCTTGCGAATGTGCCTGCAAGGATGTTTATGCAAAGAATAAAAAGGGGCAGAAGCTCTCGCAACCGCTGCTTCTTGTTGGCAATGATCTCAATCTTGCGAAATTGTCTTGCTTCGAATTTGTCCCTCACTTCTGAGATCGATCTTCTTGCGATCCTCTTCTTGCATGGAAAGGTTCGTTGTCAAGGCAGGCATCTTTTCAAACCCCGATGCAAGCGCGCCTGCAAACTTGCGCGGGCCCCCGGGGCCGCTCCAGGGGTGGAAGCGGCGCGCCGACATAGCCCTCCCAAGGGTGCGTAGGGCGTGGCGCAGGGGTCGTGAAACACCCACCATGCGAACAAGAGCGACCGCCGTTGAATGCAAGGCGCTCGCGCTCGGCGTGACGCTGCTGATCTCGACGAGCTTGCTCACGCTAACGGAGCCGATTCGCGGCGAGCTTCCGCCACGCGAAAAGGCGGGTTGGCACGACACCAGCATTGTTCACGACCAAGAGGGCTGGGTTCGCGTGCCGGAACAAGCCTGGGGCAAACCTCATCCCCCTTACGATGACCGCTGGAAAAGCAACGAAACGACAATTATCGTGCTTGTGGCAGCCCTTCGCGAAAGTCGCCTCGCTGCAACTCTACAAAGCGCTTTTGATAATGCAGATGTCCCGGCGCGCGTCCGTTTTGGTGTCGTGCAGCAAAACGCCCCAAATGACGAAGACTGTCTCGCAAAACTTTGCGAACTTCGTGGGAAGCCGCTCCGCGCCGTACCGGATGGAGGCGGATTCGAGAACCCGAATGGCTGCGTAGAATTCGACCAGGTTCGAGTGCTCCGCCTCGATGCCAGCGAAGCTGCTGGACCGGTCTACGCTCGGGGCTTGCAGCCACAGCTTTTGCAGGATGAAGACTATTGCATGCAAATAGACGCCCACACGATTTTCAAAAAGGGCTGGGACCGCGCGCTCTTGCGCGAGTGGGCCGCCACTCAAAACGAATTCGCCGTCTTGTCAACATACCCGACCAACTACAAGGATCTCGACAAGAACAGCAATCATCACTGGGAAATGCCCCATATTTGCGGAGTCCAGATACGCTCGGGCGGCTTTATTAGCAACAAGCAAGCTGGCGCTGCCGCCAACCTCGAACGTCCGCTCATTGCTCCTCTCTGGGCTGCCGGGCTCTCGTTCAGCCGCTGCCATGCAGAACGCTGGGTTCCAAATGACAAGCATTTGCGACACATTTTCTCCGGCGAAGAGTTCCATCGAGGAGCGCGACTGTGGACGCATGGCTACGACTTTTATAGCATCACCCGGCCAACGATTGGCGTGTACTATGGTAACGAGAAAGGTGGCAAGGGCGGCTGGCACTCAAACTCCAAGGAACATCAACGTTCTCTCGCACGCCTCATGACTGCGCTCGAGTTTAAAGACAGCGACCAGTCGCCAGAGGCCCGAGCGCGTCTTGGGCAGTTTACCCTCGGCACGCGCCGTACCATAGACCAGTACATTGCCTTCTCTGGTGTCGATGTGCGCAAGGCTGTTTCACACGATAAATGTATTGTAGAGTATGTACCGTGGGATGATGCAGGTCTCGAGGAGCGCATACGTCGCGAAGAGCTCGAGCTTGCGGCAAGATATGCCAGACGCAAATCCTCAGCGAGCAAGACGTCGAGCAAGCCTGCGTCGCAAATGCAGGCATCAAAGACCCTTTCCCGCAAGTCTTCTGGAACGGAAACGTTTCCAGCAAGAACTGGTCCTTTCCGCATGCCACCTCTTGCATCGTTTACGACTGATGCAATGCAAGAGAAAATGGCGCACCCGCAGGCCGTCCGAGCCCTTTCCCCGGCCAGCTTTTGCATTTTGGGAATGTTTACATTGTTTTGCGGCCTTCGTGGCCTCTTTGAGCTTCGTCGACGGGGCATGCTGCGCGATTTGCACTTCAAAGGACGTCGCGCGCAATGATGAGACGAGCAAAGCAAAAGATAAAGGTAAAAAAAGAAAAAAATATCATCGATTCTGCATCGTGGGTGAGTTAGATGGCTCAAACTGTACCGGCTGCGCGCCGAGCGAGCGACGCGCAAGCGCAAATAGACAAGGGAGAGGAGACTTCGGTAAGGAGCACAATTGGCAGAGTCTAGCACGCGTACTTTTCGGTGAGCTCCTTGGCCTTGGCCGCAAAGGCCTCGGGGTCGTCCTGGAGCTGCTGGGCAATCTCCGGCTCGAGCGGACTGTCCGTGGTCGGTTGCGCGAGAAGCTGCTGGAGAATGGTGAGGACCCACTTGACGTTGTGCGAAGGCTTCCAGGCCTCCTTGATGATATCAGCGCAAATCTCGCCAGAATCCTTCTTCACGGACGGGTGGTACACCTTGGTGGTGAAGACAACCGAGGGAGGCGTGAACGGGTACTCGGCGCCAAAGCTCAGCTTGAGGTTGAAGAGGCCGCCCTCGTAAGGCGAGCCCTCGGGGCCCGCAATTGATGCGTCCCACTCGAACAGGTTCCCCTCCACGGGCTCCGCACTGGCCCAGTCGAGGTCCTCGCTCGCGAGCATCTCAGCCTCCTTGGTGAGTCGCTTCGCCATGGTCGCTCGTTTGCTCGCTCGCGCGCGCTCACAACGTCGCGGTACGGGCAAGAGAGGGGGCACGCAGGGGGACGGAGCACGCGGACGCGAAGACGCGGAGACGGGACCGGGCGCGCGTGCGTGCAAGCGGTCGACGAATCGCTCCCGAGCTCGCGCAGGCTGAAGGTCTACTTTCCGCGCGTATCTCCCGCCTTCATGCTGGCAGCACTCCTACTACTACCACGTAGTGCGTAATAGTAGAAGAAACACGGAAATGGGACAACGTGGACCCGAAGGACTCGGACCTTTTCCAAGCAAGTTCAATTTATGTTATTGCTTGTTCGTCTCGGGGCCGCGCTGCGTCGCGCCGAGTCATCTCGTGCTCAGACCTGCTTGCACTCTTAGAGGAAAACGTACGATAGATCAAAGACAAGAAGAAGCTTCGGAAAGAGACGGAGGAAGACCTGCAAGATGAAGAAGACCTGGAAGGAGAAAGGTCGGTGCCGCGAATAGTCTTTCTTCTCGCATTCATTTGAAGAAAAAGAGAGAATTGGTTCAGAGCGATTGCGTAGGCTCGCAAATTTGCAGGGTCGAGCGCTGAGTTAAAGAGCTTTGAAATCATTAGCGTTCGAAAGTCAAGATGATGACGATCTAGTTTAAGACTTCAACTTGTTTTGGTTCTTCAACGTGCAGGCACTCAGGCACGAGAAGAATGCATGTTTGGCTTAAGCGCGCAAATGCTAGATATTGATACAGTACTTCACACGCAGCTATATATTGGGCTTCCTCTTCCGACGAACGAGATGTGCAAAGTTGGCGATGGTCGCGTTCTGAGAGACCCCTTCCTCGGCTCAAACTTCCGGCTTCACGATTGAGACGACTTGAGTGTTTTCGGCATTCAAAGGGTGATGTTCAGCTTTCTTTTGTATCTGAAAAGGGCAGAAGTGGTGCGCAAGTCAGATTTGCAAGTTGCAATTGAAAACAATGACTATAATTGGTTGATGGAAGCTGTACTCGAACAAAGATTCAGTTGCTCATTGAGTCGACGACGTCGCCCGTCTAGATTCCATTGTAATTGCCTTCCATAAGAACTGCAAAATGCTCGAAGAAAAGCCCATTTGCCTCAATTTAGGCCCAAAACAGACTCAAGGCTCCAATCGGTTAAGAGCACCACCCACAACAGCACATCGACATAGATGCCATAGGCATTGAGCACTCTTGACTGATTTACAGCATCCTCTGGTAGATTTTCAACTCCAGTCTTGGCATTGAGCTTGCGAGAGCTGGGGCCCTCCGATCCTAGATTCCCTCCCCATTTGATGATATTAACGGGCAATCTCGCGACTGAGAGGAAATCCTCTACGAAGGCTCGTTGTACTCTGTTAACAACTTTCGTGATGTACAAAATGGGAAAGAGACAGCAGCAGAAGACGATGAGAAAGAAAAGCCCGCAAGGTATGATGATGAACAACCCCACTACTAAGGTGACCGGAGCAGCAATGAATTCGAGAACTATGTAAAGGAGCGGCGAAACCTGCGTCAAAGGAAAGGTGTAAGCGCCGTGTTTGTGTGCCTTGAGCGTAGCTTTAACACCTGCCCAGTAGTCGACCACGTCCGTGAAGGTTCCCAACGCGAGAAAGAAGAGGTTTGAAGGGTCCTCAATTATCTTCGTCTCGACCTCTGACAAGGAAAAAATTGCGAAGAATGCAAGAAGCATTGAAATGGCCTGGAAGACAGGCGTTTCTGAACGACCTTTTAAAGCCTGAAGCCCCGGTTTCATGCTGGAGACCAACCAAGCATAAAGGCACATGAATGAGAAAATGGCACCAGATACGATCAGATACGTGCCTATTACATAAGCACCCTCTATTTTAAAATTTTCATCTTCAGTCTCGACCTCAGACAGCTCTCGCGACACTTCTAAGAGCTGGAGGCCGACGAGAATCATGAAGATCGGTTCGGAACAGCTGTTCAGGGCATCGTGGACAAGGGATCTACCCTTGTTCGCTTCATTGATAGCGTCTTCGTAGATGGCTTCCACATACTCATCTCGCTCCACGTCCGTTCCCGTCGCAGAAGTCCCAGACGCCGTCTCGAGGTCGTCCTCGCCGGCATCCGCAGCTACCACCTGCTGCTCGTGTGCGTGCTTCGCTCCTGATCCTTCATCCTCTCGAGGCATGGTGTGCTCGCCGCAGCTCGCGTCCCTCGCGTCTCCCTCCTTCTCCCCGACCTTGCACGTGCCGTTTCGAGTTTGCTTCAAGTTCTGCTTGCTGCCGCTCGTCCCCTAAAAGTGTGTTTTGAGATTAACTGCTGCTGTCACAGCTGTATTATGGTGCTAGTGGTGTGGGTTTTTGGTGGTTGCCAGCCATGCGCTGCAGTTGCCGGGGTATACGAATTCTAAATTTGGAAAGTAAGAGTCTCTTAAAAAAGTACCTCTGGGACTGGTCGGACTTGAGAAGAGGCCTTTGTGATGATCATTTTTATTCAGAACGACACTTGGCCTATCCGGTTCTATCAACTTGAACTCACGGCGGGTCATAAGTCTGCATGCGACATCACTGGTCGAGATGTTTCTCGTGCAAGCTACGAAGGAGAGGGGGGCGGGAAGGGGTTGGGGACTGGATCTACAAGACCAAGTTCTTTGCAATGTGGGGACTCGAAGAGACAAATCGTTTTGTATTGTTTTCTGCTTGCTGAGTTCCCTTCGTGACAACATCTGGCAGGTCAAGATGAGTATACATCTCATCACACGCCCCTCACGAACTAATGTGTTCTGAGTGTTTAGCTGATCTGATCAAAGCTGATCTGATTAATTTTTTATTTTTTAACACGGAGTT
>BGKB01000008.1:0-363785 GCA_003116975.1 Aurantiochytrium sp. KH105
GAAAGAAAGAAAGAAAGAAAGAATGAAAGAAAGAATGAAAGAAAGAAAGAATGAAAGAAAGAATGAAAGAAAGAATGAAAGAAAGAAAAACTCGACTCCACGAGCCAGTTCGAGCTGAGAAGCCTGATCACAAGCCTCGATCCACGATAGTCTTGCGGTTAGCTGCTTCTTCCCGGGCCTCGCTAGCTTCAAGTCCAGCAAAGTTGCAGATGGTGTAGCTCGCGACTCTCCCTCAACCTTGATGAGGGCGGCAGATGCGAAAATACTTTTCAACGCAATTGCGTACCCCCGACAGCGAGTGTTCCGAAACTAAGCGATTGAAAGAGCTACCCCTTCGGACATCCTGCGGGCAAAGTCGCAGATGGCTCGCGGCGAATGCGGAAGTTCGAGTAGATTTGCGTAGCCCCGAGTGCTCCGACACTCACATGTCAGTCATTTGAGATCTGGTTTCCCTTGCCGAGCGAGGGATGGAAGATGAAAAGTACTAACCCGTCTGGACATCTAGTGACACTGCCGCGCGTGCCACACGATACACCTTACTCTTGCGAGAAGTGCGGGAAATTGCGTGTGCGCCTGCTTTGTGCCAAGGAATGCGAAGCAAAGCAGCTTGACGGTCACTTGAGATCTAATTTTCTTTGCCGAGCGAGGGATGGAAGATGGAAAGTATTAACACGCCCGGACATCCTACAGTGACACGGCCGCGCGTGCCACGCGATACACCTTACTCTTGCGAGAAATGCGGGAAACTGCGCGCGCGCCTGCTTTCGCGCAAAGGAGTACAGAGCTCAAAGCAGCCTTAGCTCCAGGCTGGGCCTTCCAGGCATATGCGGCCTACGCAGAGGCCTAGGCCCAGAACGAACGAATGAGCTCAATTCGAAATATTGCCAATAGATGCAGCAGCCGGCTGCTACAAATCGCAATCACCACCAAGGACCAAGAATAGAGGACACAATGAGAGAGATGTTTGCATTCGCGCTATGGGCTCTCGTCGCCAGTCTTCTTGGCGTCGTCAGCACGCATGGACTCAAGATCCAGACAGTCGCCAATCGTCAAGCTATAATCAACAAGTTTCCTGGATGTGTTATTCTAGGGACGCCGAGCTGGCCAAGCAATACTGTCATGAATATGACCAAAGCATCAAGCGCAGGTCAATGTCGCGACAAGTGCATGGATGGCTGGAAAGCTTCAAAGCGTCGAGGTATTGAGCTCTGGGACAACGATGGTTGGAATGCTGCCTTTCGCCATGAAGGCTGCTACTTGGAATATCCACAATTCGGAGACTCGGGAGAGTCTTGTGCTCGTAGAAGAACCGGCGACTTAAACCAGTTCGAACATGACTCGACAGAAGGTTGGAAAGCATGGCCGTGCTACAAAGGCACTTTGCACAGTGGCGACGCCTCTACGGATCCTCTTACCACCATAGCCACATTTGGATACAGTGATTCCATTCAAAACAAGAACCTCGGTGAGAAGAGTACCGGCTCTGCGGACAAGCTCAACGTTCACATCAAGAACTCGCCATACATTTGCAATTGGTCCAGAAACAATAAGGGGTGGGGCGCGACTGGAGATCACTATCCTTGTTTGTCCTGGACGTACAGAGGGGACAAAAGTATTTGCGAGTTGCATCTCGAGAAACCTTTGCTTGATGGATACTTTACAGCGGTAGGGTCTTTTATCAATGATACAAGATTCACTGGTGACATGTATTGCGAAAACGACTTCAACAAGGAAAACATTGCCCGGGATGTGGCCAATCTTTACCAAGCACCTGGGTGCATGAAACACCACTACAACTGGCCAGGTGCTGATCTGTATGGTCTAGACGGCGTTTCTGACCCCCACGAATGCCGTCGCCGGTGCCAAAAGAATTCAGATTGTGTCATTTTCGTCTACGCCCGGGAACGCAAGCGATGCTTTTTCAAAACTGCCCAAGCCTACGACAATGAATATGAAACGCCCAACGAAGACGTTTACGCAGGAATGAAAGATTGCCACACTTGCCTTCCCGGCTACTACATCAGCGACACTAGACCAGCCGACGGCATCGACAGCTGCCGAATCTGTCCCAAGGGTAACTATTGCTCCGAGGGTGAAAAAATTCCATGCGAGGCTGGGAAGTTCTGCGGCGTCGAAGGCCTTGCAGCGCCCCTGGACCCAAGCAGTGAGAATCGCTGCGACGCTGATCATAGTGGCTCTGGCTGCGAGCACCGCGTGTGCCGGGACTCCGCTCTTGGCGAAAAGCTTAGTGCGTTGGCTTTTAAGGAGCCCATAGATTTCGATTTTTCCGCGTACGCGATTCCCACGAATGCAGAGCGTGCAGGTGGCTGGAAACTGGTTCTTTCTGCACCGCGCACGAGCTCCGAAGTCCAGACCTTAGTTTATGTCGAATCGGCCTTCACCGAGATGATTAGATCCTCGATTGTCGAAGAGTACTATTTCATCGTCAGCAGCATCTCGTGGCCATACCCGAGTTGGATCACGTGGAAAAATTATCTCACGGATTGCAGCTTGGCGGACGACTGGTCTCCTCGACTCGCTCTCGATGGGAACTTGGAAGTAGGTGACAATATTACAGCCTGTTTGAGGCTCAGGTACCGCGAGGTGTTCAGGCCCTTGACTTGGTTTGATCAATCCGAGATGTACCCAGATGGTTTAAAAGAGACTACACAGTCTTGCGTGACGCAAACGATCAGTCTAGTTGCTCGTGGTAAAGTTCTTGTGAACAACATCAATACCGCCTCCGGGTTACAAAACGTGGTTCTGCAGTACAAGATCGGCACAAGTGAGGAGACGTTTCAGGCCGTTACCAATGCAATTGGGGAAGTCACGCTCGATATTTCCGACGACAACGTGACATATGCTAGCGTTGACTCAAGCATCACCTTTGTGAGCGCGTCCCAGACGGGCATTGAGACCGACATCAAGCTCTGCCCAGACGATGATGATGTCGACTGCACCGTCGACAACGTACGAAGCCTTCCTGCAACATACTCTCTCACGCACCTACAGACGCGTCAACTCCGCCTCGTCGACGTTCTCGGCCGTCACACGCTCGCGGGAAGGATCTCGCAGACTTTTGGGAGCACCGGCTCTTGCCGCGTTGGGGGTGTTCTCGTGGAAGCAATCAACGTCGCAACGGATCAAGTTGTTGCTTATACGACCTCGTCCTCAGTCGATGGCAGCTTTGCGCTCAATGTGCCCATCAACACGCAAACGCAACTTGTCCTCACCTACGGCGACCATACTTTTGATGCCGCCGACTCCGGCGACGCTGTCACTACTGCCTTGCTGAGCGGCTCGGGGCGACAGGTCGACGACAACCTTGCCAGCCTCGAGATCAGCGACACGACGCAGCGTGTTCTCCGTCTTCGAGCTGGCGCAACCGAGTGTGACTTCGGCGTGGGCACCGTAGATGTTGCAATTCAAGTCCACGCATGTCCTGGCGTCGTGCTCGCTCGAACCACCTCGAATGTCA
This sequence comes from Aurantiochytrium sp. KH105, assembly GCA_003116975.1. NCBI lineage: Eukaryota > Bigyra > Thraustochytrida > Thraustochytriidae > Aurantiochytrium > Aurantiochytrium sp. KH105. The sequence continues at coordinate 3,479 of BGKB01000008.1, forward strand.
TCACCGATTGGACTTTGCCTGCTGCCAACTATACTTTGAGTCTTGACTTTCCGGACGACGAAGACGTGCAGACGAGCTTCGAGTACCAGTTCTCCACGAGTGACGCACGATTCGTGAGTCTGGATATGAAGGATGGCCTCATGGAGATGCTCCATCAGCCTATCCCTGTCATTGACTTGTCAGTGCGTGCTGGTAATCTTTTCTTCGACACCGCATCGTGCACTGAAGTGCCCTTTGACACCATCATCGAGGGAGGTCGCACAATCCCGATTCGCATCACATCGACACAGACGTACAAGAGCGAAACGTGCGGAACTCTTCCTGGCGGGACAGTCATGAAGGTGGTCAGCAATCTGGCGCCTGAGATCGATGTGGATTGCGATCCGAATGCTCCCTGCGAGTTCGCGTTTGCAGCGGCCGAGGTCAACTCCGAGAGCCGATCCGTCGCGACTGCGAGCGTTGTGTGCGGAGAGCCGCAGCAACCGCTTGAAGACGGCGCTTCTCAGGGGGTTGACGAGTTCATTCGCTCGGTAGAGTTTAGCATGCGGAACCCCAGGGTCTGGGACAATGCGACCGCTGGCCTTGAAGCGACCCTTGACGCTCTTGTTCTCGGTGACAAGAGCATTCGCGAGAGCTCGACCATTGTGTTCTCCAGTGAAGACTCTATTCCACTACACTACCTCTACGCTCCACCTGGAGGCGATGGATCGTACGCGAGCATGAGCTTTGACGGGTCGTTTACCGTGCAGAGCTCAACGCAAGCGGTTGTGGAGACAGAATCGGGAATGCATACCAGGACCACGGTCTCCGCCAGCGTAGGGTCTTCGTCCGCTTCTCTGTATGCGTCTGCTGGCCTCTTATTCGAAAGGGTCGACGCGCAAGTCGAGTCTCACGGCGATCATGTGGAAGTGAGCACCACCTCTCGCTCTTTCACGCTCACGACGTCCACCGCTGAGACGGGCAGTGCGGTGGACCAGGTCATGTTTATCGGCAGCGTGGCGCAATTCTCGGAGGCAGTGCACCTGTCGTTTGACGAAGAGACGTGCATGGTGACCTCTGCAGACTCGATCGCCTGGGGCAATCAGGTTGCGTCATTGGTGATTCAAACGCGACGCGCGTGCGAGGACTCTTTGGACCTGATTGAACGGACCATCGAGGTCGAGGGCGACAATGCAGAGTCGGCGGATCTGGTCGCGCAGGCTAGACTTGAGCGCGAGCGTTGGCTGTCTCTGCTCCAGCATTGGGAAAACGATTACTTGGCGGCGCTCAAGAATCCGATTGATCTTGCTGGCCAGAATCTCTTCGAAGGGACGACGACTGCGGTCAATCGCATCCAGATCAGCGACGCTGACATCGACATTGTGGACAGCGTGTCTGGCCAAGTCGACTCCGTTGTCGACTACGAGTCGTTCTCCAGCTCAAATAGTCTCGACGTATCCTTGGGCAACGCCTCGACGAGTGCTTATGTTGATCTTTGGTTGGGGTTGATCGGGGCAACGGCCGGGGTGTCGCACGAGACTTCCGTTGTGCAGACCACCTCAGTGGAGCGAGAGACGAGTGAAGGGGAGGCCATGTCGACGTCGATTTCGACGCATCTTGCGCTGGCCGGCGACGGCAATTCGATTTGTGTGGAGCTCTTCCGGTCTCCTTTCAGCGGTACGCACGTCTACCGCGTGTGCGGCGGGCTCACCTCGTGCCCCAACGTCCCTGGCACCGGCGCTCGCGAGGTCATTGCTCTAACATACTACGACGAACCGGCCATTGAGCTGACCGAGAACACGGGCAGTTTCTCGTTCTATATCGACGCGTCCTCGATGCCTGTGAGCAGCGATTACATCACTCTTGCGATTACGGTTGACGCACAGAGCGCCACGGGCGGCATCCTGTACAGCGTCGCTGGCACAAGTCTGAACCCAAAAATTGAGGTTGATGTGCGCGCCCAAAGCCAGCAACTAGTGACCGTCTCATATGAGCGTCTGAATGAGCGCATCCGCTCCACCACCGTTATTATCGAAGTCACTTCAGTCTGCGACGACAAAGTCTCGCGTACGTTGCCGTTTGATCTCAACTGGGCCTCGACGTGTCCGACGATCAGCTGGGCGGGAACGCTCACTGATGCCACCGCCACATGGGCGCTGACGTCGGATTTGCCGACGACTCCGATTGTATTCTCGCGCGGATCTGCTTCAGACTCGTCGGTGACCTCGACGGTGTCGCTGTGGGCGGCTCGTTACGATGGGTCTGCGACGTTTGGGGACTGGTTCGAAGTTACGAGCTTTGCGGCCGGGAGCACGGCGATGGATCTGACTGCTGCCGAGCTGCAGGCGAAGACCTCGTCGGAGGGCAGGTTCTTGTTCGAGCTCCGAGCTTCGTGCGCGGTCGAGGGCCGCAGCGTGGGCTCGACGCGGTCGGGCCAGCGACTTGGGGTTTTGGACACCATCGGGCCCGTTCTCATGGCCTGGGCGCCCGCGAGTAAGGTGCGTGTGGCGACATCCTCTTTTCCAGTGGCGAATTTTCGCTTCGATGAGCCCGTGGATTGCGGTCACGCGGATCTCGAGGCGATCATCACGGACGCTTCAGGAGAGCTCAGCGCGACAACAAGCATTTCGTGTGCTTCGCGACTGTATGACCTCACGGTCGTGATGGAGACTGCCGACGCGGCTGCGGTGGCGCTGTGGAGCAACACGACCGTCACGATGGAGCTCCGAGGCGTGCACGACTTGCACGGAAATGTCGCAGAGGTGATCACCGCAGGAGGCCGTCGTCGTGCGCTCGCTGATGGCAGCGTGAGCAAGACTTTTGTGGTGCCTACTTTGCCAGAGCACGGCGAGGACACGGCGACATTGGCCCAGTGGGGCACGCAAACGGATTCGGAGCGGCGCGCAGCGGTGGCAGTCGCCTATGCTCGGGTTTTTCCAGGCGATGCGGCCGTCGCCTCGTCTTACGTGGAGAGCGAGGATGACCAAGGGACCGATGGTGCCGACTCTTTGATGCTTGGCGTTGCACTTGGCGTGACTGCGGGCGTTGTTGCGGTCGTTGCTGCAGCCTTTCTCATCATTCGACGGCGCCGACGCGAGCAAGGCAAGCGCCGCAGCACTGCTTCAGATGCGGTCAGCGCGGACACCGAAATGCATGCCAAGGTTGAGAATAGCAATCCGATGCATGCAGAAGCGTAATCGTGACGCAAGCCATTCACTTTATACTTTTTTTCCACATTTGCTTTTATCATCTGTTTTGTTCCTCAAGGTATACTTTCTGCAAGTCTAATTTGTTCGACTTGCTTTGATCGGTGTATACGCGCACGCAGATTTGCCTTTTGTTGCCTCGAACAGACTCACTAGTGCGGTACAGCGAGACGAAGGCTTGCATAGTCATGCTATGAGTAATCTGGCTAAATGGTAGACTTTAGGCCCATCCGATCATTCCATATCGTTCACCCTGGGTTAAAAAGCTTACACGCAGTGCCGGGCTTACCTTGTGCGTGAAGTTCAGGTGTTGAACGAGAATACTCGTCAACCCTCGTGTGAATGCTCAAGTTGCTTCGACTCGAGGCAAACCTAAAGCCCGGCACGAGGTTTCTTTTCTGCTTGTGTGTCGCACTAATTGTTCTTTCCAACATTTATGCACAAGCTTGTCACATTGGTAGGTGCTGTACGAGGCCACAGATTTGCGAGCAATGGCGAGCGATGAAAGACGCTCTCCTTCGCTGCAAGCAAGCTGCCCATCAGCTCGGCTTTCACATACGACCGCTGCGGTTGTCCAATCCATTCCAGCTGAGAGTCCTCACGCTTATACCGAGAATTCTCGCGCCCACCCGCTCTGTGCGAATTGTGCCATGACAGCCAGGTCTTCGGGGAGATCGTTTCAATAGTAAGCCTGGGTCTGCTGAGCTGAGCTGTGCTGAGCTGAGCTAGTGTGGCCCAACGTGGCCCATGACCTCGTTCGTATCCGACCCTTCTCGCCGTCGCTGCCACCGCTGCCGCCACCACCAACTCATCCCGGCTCGAGGCGTGCAGGGCCGCCGCTAGAAGTGCGGCGCGGGGCGTGGCGTGGACGTCTGGCACCCGGGCAGCTTAGCTTGCTGCGGCCTGGGTCGGGCCGAGGTGGGTCGCGTCAGTTGGGTAGTATCATAGAAAAAGAGACAGAGACACAGCCAGAGACCGGCAGACTGACAGACAGACAGACAGACTGACAGACAGACAGACAGACAGACAGACAGACAGACAGACTGACTGACTGACTGACAGACCTGCATCAGCCTCGAGAGCCGCGCGCGCGAAGCGAGCGGAGACCGTGCTGCTCCCGCCTCCGCCCAGGCCGGCCACTCGCCCCCGCGCAAAGGCAAGGAAGACGCGAAGGCGCCCGCCCGCGCCCCTGCCTGCCCCGCCTGCCCCGCCTGCGCGCGCGCGGCAGGCCTGCGTCGCGTCGCGTCTCTCGTCTGTCCCCAATCGCCGCGCTCGCCTCGCGTGACCGCCGGGCGACCCGCTCTCGCCAGCGCACCTCGCGCCGCGCCGCGCCCGCCTTCTCTCGCGCGCGCGAGGAGCGAGACGCGCGAAGCTCGCGCGAGGAGCGAGACGCACGTTCGTTGGTACGTCCATACTCGTGCCCTGCATCGCCGGGAGCTAGCTCCCGTCGTCCAGGCAGGCAGGCAGTCTGTCTGTCCCTCTCCAACTCCGGCCGGCTTGGCTGCCCGTCCCTCTGCGCCCTCGAACGTGCAGACCCCGATCGAGCGGCGCGCGTTCTGACTCCCCGGCGCGGCCGCGCTCGCGCGCCCCGCGACGCGACGCGAGGCGAGGCGAGGCGAGGCGAGGCGAGGCGAGGCGAGGCGAGGCGAGGCGAGGCGAGGCGAGGCCCTGCGCGGGCGAAGACTGGGGCGGAGAGGAGAGGAGAGGAGAGGAGAGGAGAGGAGAGAGGAAGTGCGCGGCGGTGCTCGGAGCGCGGCGCGGCGCAGCGCGTGCACGGCGGGCTGCACGCGCCGCGCGGGACGCGGGTCGCAGTCTGCAGCGGCAGCGGCAGCGACGCGGCGTGGGTCGGCGCGCGGCGAGGAGCGCGGCAGAGCGCGGACGCGGGGCTAGCCTAGCCGAGCCGAGCCGAGCCCAGCCGGCCGGGGCGAGCCGCAGCCGGCTCCGCGCGGAGCCGGGCCTGGCCGGCTCGGTCGCGCCGGCCGAAGCAAGCGCGCTGGCACGCGAGAGCGCGAGTGCGCGGCGCCTGGCTTGCGGCCGCAGCTGCCGCAGAAGCCCGGGCCGCTCCGGCGTGGGGCGCGAGGCGCGAAAGGAGAGCATGGCCGAGGACGACGCAAAAGACGCCAACCCGCGGCTCGCTGTTGAGGCTGAGGCCAAGGACCTCGCGGCCGCAAGTTGCGTCGCCTTCGAGGAGGAAAAGGACACCTCGCTGCCTGCCAAGGCGATCGTCTTTGCGCAGTCGAGGAGTGAGCAATGCGACGCAGACGGCCCCGCCGCGAGCATAAAGTCCTCCGCGGGGGGAAAGCAAAAGCTTACCAAGGCCTCGGCGGCGACAGGGAAGACCTCCATGGCCAAAGCAAGGGCCAAGCCATCTTGGGCTGTACGCAGGAATCACATCTTGCATCACAATCGCCTGCAGGAACTTGGACTGGAGAGCGGAGACAACAATGAAGACGTTGGCGCCGCCGTCGACTGTGTCATTTGTCAAGCTGCCAAGGAGCGCCCCCATACTATCAAAGAAGATGCAGACAACGCAATGGATCGCGTCTGTCCCACGAACGCCAACACAAAAACCTCTGCGTCCAACAATCACGAGGATAGCAGACTAGAAGATGGTGACAACGATCGAGAAGATGGCGAAGAAGAGAGTCGACAAGAAGCAATAAGGACCGCGCGTGACGGAACCCAACAAGACCCCAATGGCTCACCTGCAAGCAACTTTAGAGGCCCAGAGACGTCCCTTCGCACAAGACTCGTACCCTCTGAATCGCGTGACTCGCAATCAACGATTTCCACCGACGCGAGCTCTCTGGAGCCCGAAGTCGCAGACGAGACTGCCGAGGAGGAGCCCCTTCTTCTCGTGGGCGAGATTGGCCGACGTGAAGAAACGTACGAATGGCTGGCGACAAATCTATTTCAATTCTTCAAAGAGGTCTGTCTCATGTATGATATGTGCAGCGAAGAACTCGAGGACCGCTTTGCAAAAATTGGCCAAGGCTTTCCACCTCACTACGAGTATCGCTGGGCCGCTCCGCTGGGGGCACCGAAGCGCAAGCCCGTTCGAATGTCCGGACCAGAATACGTCCAGCACGTTTTGGGATGGGTTGAGGCCACGATGAACAACCGCCTTTATTTTCCCGTCGACGAAAACGTTCTATTTCCCGATGACTTTCTCGACATTGTGCAAAAGGTTTACACGCGCATTTTCCGCGTGTACGCAATTCTGTTCCACCACTGCTTGCAAATTCTCCGTGCGCAGGATGCCGAGGACTTTCTGCACAAGTCCTTTCGACACTTTATGTTCCTCGTGCTCGAGTACAACCTCGTGAGGGATCGCGAATTCAAGGCCATGCGCGCTGCAGTCGACCAAGTCAAAGAGGCCTACGAGGCAAGTCTTCAACGTCCATCTGCACATCTCATCGATCTTGGGCACGTCATCACAGCGCCCATCGACCCTCAGGTTGTTGCGATACTCGCCTCCGTCACCGCCTCCGTCTCTGCGTCGTTGGTAGATTCCACGGGGAGCGCAGCTCATGAAGCGCGGGGAAATACCGCGAACAACACGCCGGCCTCCATGGCCAGCTCTCCCATCGCAATTCCTCCGCCAATGGCCCCAGCGGCGCCGCCACCCTCGGCGTCAAAGGCACCTTCAGCACCTTTGGTGCCGCCACCTGTACCGGCACGTGAGAAAGGTCGCATGTCAAGACTGAAGCGAACGATATCTAAGAAGAAGGATCGCAGTACTGCCGAGAGTAGTCTCAACGACGCGGGCAATTTGATTGACGGTGGTCACTTTCTCACTCGGACTGCATATCCAGCCACGGTTGTCGGCGAGGGGTCATGTAATAGTTTGGAAACAACAAATCGACTCGAAACGGTCAAGCCTTCCTCGCGCTCGCAATTCACGCGTGCCTTATCATCTTCGTCTGCTTCGCTCGCGGATCGTTCCTCGAATCTGGTTCAACTTTCCAAAAAAACGCACTCTGCTTCAGCCATTGGCGACGCTCCCCCGGGGCGACACACGAGACTCGGCGAGGACGGCGAGCCTGGGCCCGGCACGAGGGCTGCGCGCGGACCCGTTTCCGGCACAACAAGTACGAGCAGCTCTGTCTGGCGTTGGCTATTGCACCGCTGAAAGACAGGTCATGACCCTCCTTCTCCATATAGTCTAATCTGACAGCCGTGCGAGCGATCAGGTCGCTGTCATTCTAATTTTCCTTCACATCTTCTACATGCGATGGCAAAACAACGTAGGCCAAGTCCCTGTAAAATACTCATAATATATCATCATTGTATCGTCAAATTGCGCCACCAAAAGATGTTTGCATCCCCGGTCACGGGATTTCTTCTTCGTCTGGTACATCAGTAATGCGACGCTTCTTTCTTGGCACTAACTTTTCAAGGTCGATGCGCTCCTCCACTGCGGTTTCCCGTGGCGCGAGCGTCCTTGTGTTGACAGCAATCTGCTTGTACGAGGGACGCTCGATATCTTCGAAAAGTTCGCATTTTGAGTCGATGAGAAGCTGGCGTGCCCATTGCTCATTGTGTTTCCCAATGTACTTGGTCAAGGGATCGCTATGAAAAATACGGACAATGCCAGCGCCAAGAATGAGAGGCAGACATCTTGCGCAGGGTGCCGACGTGATGTAGATGGCCTTTCCTTCCAAGGGAATGCCTCGCCGGGCTGCTTGAGTGATGCAATCTGCCTCAGCGTGGAGGTCAATCGCGCCGCTTTGTGCATCGCGACGCATACTTCTCGCAAAGCCCCAGACGAGGACTTGGCCTTGGTTATCGAGGACAACAGCCCCCCTGTTGCGCGCACAGCGCTGGCTCGTTCGTCAGCCCGGACTCGTCCCCTGCCTCAAAAATTAGCAAGTAAGCCAAACCTAAGAAGAGCGCACAGCACGCGTGTACGTGCGTGGTGTCTAGGCCAGCACATGGCTCGCCCGAGCTCGCACGCGCGCGGTGCCTCTCTCGCAAGCAAACCTCGTCGCCACGACATCGCCCTCCAAATCCACCCAACCCACCTCGCCAGCCGCACCACCAACCCAGCCACCTACATGTCGTTGCCAGCCTTGGGCGCACACGTGCCCAGTGTGCGCGCCTCGACGGCGAGCTCCAAGCCGCGCTGGTCCTGCGCGGGCAGGGCTGAGAGCGCCGTCGCCGCAGCCCTGGCCATCCTCTCCTGTCGCCTTAGCCAATCGGCTGAAAGGCGACGATTTGGGACTACATTTTTATATGTGTATACCGCTCGGTGTACCGACGCCGTATTGACCTTTAGGCCTACCTACGATCAGGGCCATGCTGGGCGATTATATGTCACACTCGAAGCCTCTCCGAGTTGCACTGTCCCTGGCAATAATAGCATAGCAACCTTGATCGAGCATTGACCTCAGCGATCGCGAAAGACGACTTGCCGGGAATGGTCTGGCTGGCCAAGCCTATCTCGCTTTTACTTTGAGCACAGGCGAGGCGACTTTTACAGAACGAAATGTCTGATTTATGATTCCTGGCACTAATGACAGATGCTCGCCTTCGAAATCTCTCCTACTAGTCTATGCGGTCGATTTCCGTCGAGCCGTTTCTTCGTTTTGCTAAGCATACACCATTTGTCCGGTGACTGACTGACGGCTTCGCCGCCGCCGCCTAACGCTCGCCTAGGCCTCGGCTGAATGTTTACTACCGCCTGGAAAGCCTGGTCAGTCAGTCGTGACTGACTCACGATTGTGCCCGATTGGCAGCTGGCTCGGTCAACAGCCACGGCAGGCCGCAGCGGCTGGCCGCTGCTGCTGCTGCTGCTGCTGCTACAGGCTACTGGCCGCTCGTATTAGTCTGCGTGGGTAGGTGCAAGCAGCGACGGCCTGCCTGCTTGCCAGCCAGCTCAGCCAGCACGCGCTGTCCCACACAATCATGGAGTAATCTGTGGTCTGCCAATCAATCGGAGCTGCACCTGCACTGCAAACTTCGCCGCGCCTGCCTGCGCTGACAGAGCGACGCCAGGCACGCGCTGTCGATGTGCATTCGGCACCCGGACGGCTTCTGACGGAGAGGAGCAATGTTCGCCGTCCAGACCCCCGGCCGGGCGAGGGATTTTCCTTTTCTTTCATCCAACTTCTTCCTGTTAGCACTTCCTCCTCGGCTAGCAACAGCAACTTCGGTCGAGCGAGGGATTTCCCTTTTCTTATCAACTTATTACATGATATCAGCGCGTGCAGTGCTCTCTCGACGGGTAGGCCGAGGCTAGTGCAAAATCTAACAGCAGCAGCAAGTTCTTTTTACACTCGAGTGTCAAGCGAAGAAAAGGTACAACGGAACTTGACGCCATAGCCGGACGAGTTTTCCAGCGTGACTGCGACGGCTGATCGGTCAAAACTCGCAAGTGAGCCAAAGGCATGCGCGTGCGCTATCGCAATCACTATGTGCGTTGTTCCTCCAGCAACCAGAAAATTGCTCGTAAGTTTCAACTGGACTCGTTCCGTTGCGATTGCGAATGCGTCGTGCAGGCGCGCGCCAACTTTCGCGCTCGTATTCCAACTCATTGCAAGCGATTGCGTAGCGCAGGCGCGCGCCTACTCTCGCGCTCGTACACACCCGTTGCAAGCAATTGCGTGGCGCAGAACGGACGGACGATCCTGGCAGCATTTTTCCAGCTCGCGTGAAGCAAACCAGCATCGCCCGGCAATCTTAAATTGCCGGAGTGACAAGGCTGCAGATGATGATGTTTCCTTTGCTCGTGTACGCGCTACTTGTCGGCCTTACCAGTGTTTCCTGCGCGGATGGACTCGTGATCCAAACCGTCGCAAACCGTCGCCAAAACATGGGTAATTTCTTGGGCTGTCTTAATCTCGGGCTGCACACCTGGCCAGACGGCCATTTCGTCAAGAGACTCCTGGACATCAATAGCGCCGTGGAATGCCATGAACGTTGCTTCGATCACTGGAAAAATTCAAACTACCGCGGCGTCACGCTTTGGAAAGCAGGTGATGGGTTCAGAGGACGGTTCCGTCGCGAGAATTGTTTCCTCGAGAGCACGAGCTATCAAGGCTCTGGTGAAACCTGTCTCAAAAAAGATGCCACGGGAGAAGGCAAATTTCTTCAAGATACGTTCACGAACTTTAGAACCTCGCCTTGTTACAAAGTCAGCTTCTACAATAGTGCCGGATACTCGAATCCTCTCAAAACTGCCCCCTACAGTGATTCGATGACATGGGGAACAGTTGATACACCAAACAAAATGAAGGTTGAAATGACAGACTCCCCTTACCTTTGCAAGTGGTCCAAGGCAAACCAAGATTACAGCGAAGCAACCACCGATTCAATGCCTTGCCTCTCATGGAGGTACGACTCGAAAAGACACGAGTGCATCTTCTACGATAACAAGCCCTTGTTCTATGGAGACTTCACCTCTGCCACCGCTTCGGACCCCAAGACACTTCTTTCTGCCGTTCTCTCTTGTCCGGGCGATAGAGGAAACGAGAATGCTGGAACTCGCGCTGCTGAGCTGTACGAGCTGCCGGGGTGCATGCAACGTAACTACGATTGGACTGGGTCAGATTCAACCATTCAAGTCATTGACGACGTGGAAAATCCTCACGATTGCCGACGCAAGTGTCAAGGGAAAGGGACGTGCATGCTTTTCGTCTTTGATGCTGACGAAATGAAGTGCAAGCTTCAAACTGTTGCGGCTTTTGAAAACGAGATTTATGATAGCACTATGGACACTTACGCAGGCACAAAGGATTGCCATACATGCTCCCCTGGCTACTACATTACCAACACTGAGCCTGCCAATGGGGTCGACAGTTGCGAACCTTGTCAAATCGGCTACTATTGCGTCGACGGTGAAATGAACGTGTGTCAGGGTGGAAATTACTGCGGTGAGCTTGCCACGGCTGCGCTCACGGCTCCGAGCGATGAAAAGCAATGTGCTGAGGACAGCAGCGGTACCGGGTGCGAGCACAAGGTCTGCCGGGACTCCGCGCTCGGAAACTATCTCGGGTCACTGGACTACAATCCGGACCCTGATAGCTTTAACTTCTCCAACTACGCAATCCCGACTGTTGACGACGAGGAGGGTGGCTGGGATCTGGCCCAAGAGTTGACTGATGACTCCGACTCCATTCATATCAAGGTCACATTCACGAACATGATCGGGGTGAACATTGTGGACGGGTTCAACTTGCCCATCACACTCAACGACGCTTCTGAAGCGACCATCGTCAAATATTGGGACAATGCCAATAAAATTGACTGCAGTGAACCAAGCGACACGTACGTGAGCGTTTCTTCGAATGATTTCTCTGTCGGCGATAACGTCACGGCTTGTCTGCGGCTGTTTTGGAAGAATGAGAAAAAGTTTTCCGAGTGGGGTGACGTTTTATCTGAATCGAGCACACCGAAAGAGATTGCGAAAAACTGCATTACGCGGACACTCAAGTTTCATGCCGGCGGCAACTTTTTCGTCTCGGACATCAGCGGTAATCCCAGAGCCGAGGGCGTGGTCATCTTTTTCAAAGTCGGCGAGGAAGGCGAGGAACAGTACGTGGTCACCGACGCCACCAGTCGAGTCTTTGGCGACCTCTTTGACAGCTCTTTGACAGCTCTCGATGATGATTCTACCGTGACCATCATCAATGCAAGTTTGCCCGACTCAGACACCGATATCAGACTGTGCCCGGACGATGAGGGCAGCGAGTGCTCGCTGGAGACGGTCCGAGAGCTTGGCAATACGTACACGATTGAGCACCTCAAGACGCGCGAGATCCAACTCGTCGATATCATGAGCCGGGCGCTTTCCGGAACCGTTCTGCAATCCTTTAATGATGGCAGCGACTCTTGCCAGGTCTCTGGCGTGATCGTGAGAGCTTTCAATGCTGGCAGCAGTGCGAGCGCCATTGCTACCAATGTAACTTCGGACGACGGCACATTCGTCCTGAACGTGCCAACTAACACCCAGGTCAGACTGGAGTTTACCCTCGACAATCACACCTTTACTATCGTGAGTAGTGCCGGCGCAGGGCTTTTGGACGAGGCCGGCGTAGAGGTGCACGACGCCATCGAGGGCATCGAGGTTCAGGACACCACGATGCAAGACTTTAATCTTCGCGTCGCTGCCACCTTGTGCGACATTCCCGTCGGTCAAGTCTATATCACGCTTTGGGTGAAAGCGTGTCCTTCCGTCGAGCTTACCATGACCACGACGGACGTGCAGACGACGTTTTCCCTTCCTGCAGCCAACTACTCGTTTGAGCTCGCCTTTGCAGATGACACGGACAATGTTCTGTTGCAAAGCTTTGAGTACCAGTTTGCAGCTGGAACTTCAGCCCGAGACGTGGGCCTGAGCACGGCAAGTGTAGACGTGGAAATGCTTCATCAGCCTGTTCCCGAACTTTCGATCTCTGTGGAGAGCGGCCAGCTGTACTTTGACGCGTGCGCGAACGATGAGTTCTTTGACGTGATCATTGAGGGAGGAAGCACGATCGAGTTTGAGATCAAGTCCCAGCAGTGGTTTGACGTGGGCGACGGAAGCACGCAATTCTGCGGGACACTTCCAGACGGAACCACGGTCGAGATCACGAGCGAGCTTGCTCCCTCGCTTGACGTCGGGTGCGACGCAAACGATCCATGCGAGACGGCTTTTGTGATTGCCGAGATCAATGAACAAAACCGATCTGTGGTTTTCGCAAGCGTTGTTGCTGGCGAGCCGCAGGCCCCTCTGGACGACGGCGATACCCATGCGCTGAGCGACTTTTTTGTGCGCAACGTGGCGTTCCGAGTGCGCAACGAGAACCTTTGGGCCAGCACCACAGCAGGTCTGGACAGCACCCTGCGTGCGCTTGTTCTTGGAGACAAGACTCTGAGCGAGGACGCCACGATCGCCTTTGCCAGCGAGGACTCGACTCCCTTGCAGTATCTCTACTCTCCGCCGGGAGGCGTCGGCTCGTTTGCGTCGCTAGAGTTTGAAGGCTCTTACTCGGTCGAGAAGACCAACGAGGTCAGGGTTGAAAATGAGGCTGGGGTGAACGTTGGGGTCACCATTTCAGCCAGCGTTTCATCGTCATTCGGCTCTGTAGAGACGAGCGCAGGGTTTGAGACTGAGGCGATCGGGACGTTTGTCAGCTCCTATGATAACAAGGCGACGATGACGACGGAATCGCGCGTATGGTCTCTGGAAACGTACAGCGACGCTCCGGGCCGCGACAGCGACCTTGTCATGTTTATGGGCAGCGTGGCCAAGTTTCTGGAGGCTGTGCATGTTTCGCTTGATCCGGACACCTGCAAGATCACCTCGGCAAATACCATCAACTGGGGCAACCAAGTGTCTTCTCTGGTCATTTACACGCGCAGTTCGTGCGAGAACTCGCTCGACCAGATCGAGAAGACTATCCAGAACGTGGACGAGACGTCAGACCTGGCTATCCAGGCCCAGCTCGAGCGCTCGCGCTGGCTCTCGCTCTTGCAGCACTGGGATGACGACTACCAGGCAGCTCTCAACACGCCTGCCAGCATTCTCCAAGGCAGCAACGTTCTTTCGCTGAGCGGGGGGGCGTCGTATTCCGTCGCCGAGGCCATATCGAGCGAGGTGAGCGCCGTGACGGACTACACTTCGTATTCGGGCTCTCTTTCTCTCAGCCTGAGCACCAGCGTCACCGCAAGTGTGTCGGCCAACCTCTGGTTCGTCTCGGTTGAGGGCTCCACGGAGGTCTCAGCGGGAGCTTCCTTCAAGACGACCGGCTCTGTNTCAGCTGGTCGGGGGCTTTGGAGGAGCCCACCGCGACGTGGGCGCTGTCGTCGGTCTCGACGACGGTGCCGATTGCCTTTTCGCGCGGACCTGCCGCGAATGCCTTGGTGAGCTCGACAGTGACGCTGTGGGCAGTGCGGTACGACGGCAGCGCGACGGTTGGCGATTGGTTTCGCGTGGCAGTGTTTGCGTCCGGGTCGTCGTCCCTGACGTTGAGCGCGGCCCAGCTCGGCGCAGCGTCGGCGTCCAAGGGTTCGTTTCTCTTGGAGCTGCGCGCGGCGTGCGCCGAGGGCGAGCGCGCTGCTGGCTCGTCGCGATCCAGTCGGCGTCTCGGTGTCCTCGATACCACTGGACCTGCTCTCATGGCCTGGTCGCCCTCGAGCAAGGTGCGCGTGGCGGCATCCTCGTTTCCTGTGGCCAACTTTCGCTTTGACGAGCCCGTGGACTGTGGCCACGCAGACCTCGAGGCGACCGTCACCGACGCCACAGGAGAGCTCGTTGCGGAGACCAACATTACGTGCTCGTCGCGGCTCTACGATTTGACCGTGGTGATGGAGACTGCCGACGCGGCCGCGGTAGCGCTGTGGAGCAACACGACCGCCACGCTCGAGCTTCGGGGCGTGCATGACCTCTATGGCAATGTCGCAGAGGTGATTACTGCAGGTGGAGCTCGCCGTGTGCTCGCTGAAGGCAGCATGAGCAAGACGTTTGTGATCCCCGAACTTCCGGAGCACAGTGAAGACACGACAACTCTGGCCAAGTGGGGCGTTCAGAGCATGGAGGAAAGGCAGGAAGTGGCCGCGGCCGTGTACGCGCGCATCCTTCCAAGCGACCAGCCTGTTGCCTCGACGTATGTGGAGGACGACGATGAAGACACTGACGCGAGCGACGAGAGCTCGCCAATGCTCGCAATTGGACTCGGCGTGGCGGCTGGAGCGGTTGTAGTGGCAGCTGCTGCCTTCGTGGTCCTTCGCCGCCGGCGTCGCATCAGCAGCAGCAGCAGCAGCGGACGCCAGACCCCACAACGCTCCAGCGGTGATGCCACAGCAGTGGGCACCGATGTCTACGCCAGAGTCGAGGCCTCCAACCCAATTTACGCGGCAGCGTAAAACGGGCGTTTTCTGAAGTGCGTCTTGGGCACTAATGTATTATCCGGAGGCAAATTAGTGCAGACTTTAGAAACTTGCGGTGTCTCCCGCAGGGCAGCGGATCCACGAGCGCGCAATTTAAAAGCCTTCAGAATTCCCTACGGGGCTTGAGACCCCGCAATCTGAAGTGCATTCTGGTTTCAGAGAACAACAAAAAAATATAAGAATTTCTCCCACCATGAATGGAGTCGCTCTTCACATGGAAACTATGCCGAAGCATACAAGTTTTAAATGCACCGAAAAAGAGACACTTCCCTGTTTGGCAGTGGTGGTCGATTGAACGCTCATGATATCTGTGCCTTTGCTGAATGTTTTAAAGGAGCGGCTTCTGCCTCATGCTTCCGCTCAGCTCCTGATGACTGCCTTTTGGAGCAGCACGAGATCGCATGCATGGCTTAAAGTTCAGGGCTAGGTTTCTCCCCACAATTTAAGTGGCGCTTTTTGGGTCGATTGTTCTGCTAAAATGTAGTCGACGGCCCAAGCTCCCTTCTTATTGCCTCCCATGGCCTTGAACACCAAGTTTCGTGCTACCTCAAACCCGATACTTGAGCTCTAAATACGGGCAAGCCAAGTCAGCGGCGAAGTCCCAGAATATACGCATGCACGAGCGGCGGCAGCTGAGTTCTTGCTCGAAGCAGCTTTTTCTCGAACGGAAAATACTACTTCCACGAAATTCTCTCTTGCGTGACTTCTATGCCAGGGTTCCTTTCGAGAAAGGTTTCAGATTGCAGCTCGTACTTAAAACGCACTTCAGATCGCGGGGTATTCAGCGCGCAAATGAAACACTTGGCTGGCTTGGATCTTGGCACATGCACATCAAACAGCAGCAGCTCGCAGCGCTACAAGCTAGCACCTGATGCTTAACTGTAAGTCATTTGAATGGCCCACAAGGAAGCCTGGCTACGCCTGCTTGGCCCGAGAGAAGGATTAAGGATCAATGCTTGCCACTGCTCTAGAGGATGAGTTCATCATCGCCGCAACCATCATAATTCTGACCCTTCGTGGAGGGAAAATTGTGCGTGTGCTCAAGTCGCGGCTGGCCTATAACGCTCTCGTCACACCAATAATGCTCTCTTTGTTGCTGCGGTCGCACTGGCCTAAAAGACAAGCTTTGACCGCCCGAGGGACACATCGCCGATTGACGGTGAGAGACGAGGATGATGATGATCCTGTCAACTTCACATAGAATGTCTGTCATAGAGGCTTCGCCACAGCTTCCCCCCCCCAGCTTTTTTCGTCTCTTGTGCGTCGCAACAGCGAGCATACGCCCAGCAACCAGCGTAGCGTCTCAGCAACCAGCGCAGCGGCCAGTCTCCTCATCACGCGCGGCCAGCATGCAGCCGCCAGCTGTCGGCTCCGGGCTGGGTTGGTCTTGCGATAGGAGCGAGGCAACGAGCAGGAGCGGCCATCTCGCGGCGGCCTTCGGGACGGCCTTGGGTCATAAACCCGGCGCCTAAGCCCGAGCCAAGAACAGCCAGGAACGAGACCCGCACGCGCGTGCAGTGCACGATACAGCGCGATGCACGTGCCAGGCTCAGCTGGCAGCCTATACGCACAGTCACAGTCACACACAAACGAACGAACGAGGGAGGGCTCCGACCAGCACCAGCACTGCGACCATGACGACCAGCGACACCAGCACGTAGCAGTTGCAGACGTCCTGCAAGCAGCAGCTGGCAGCTGCAGCTGGCAGCTGCGCTGCTGGACGCTTCCTTCCTCGCCCTCGCCCTCGCCCTCTCCCTCCCACTGCCACTGATTCATTCGCGAGCGAGGGAAATTCGGCTCCAGCATAGAGGCAAGCTGGAAGAGGGGCGGCCCAGTGGTAAGTATGGGGCGCGCGCACGAAATCGTCACCCAATGTCACGTCCCAAGGGTCCAGGCCGGGCAGCCCGCGGCCCGGTCTCCGATGATTGAAAGCTACCCCCGCTTATTGACGCCAAGTCTCAGAGTCCGAGATACACCGGTAAATGAGAAGGTATGGCAGCAGACCCGCAACAGACGCACGCCCTCACTGTCGGTTCAGACGCCAACAGGAGCTCGAATTGGTCCTCTTCAAGCAAGAACGGCGTGGTCACGATGATGCTTCGGCATTTGCTGCTCCTGGTGGTCCTTCTTTGTGCCTCAGCCTTGTCGAGTGGAACATCTTGCGACTGCTACCCTGGTCCTTGTTACGGCTCGTCAACTTATGCTAACTGCGCCTCCAAACTCACCGAAGACGAGGACCGCAACACTGACGTCTTCGACCCTCCCCTTTCTTCCTTGACCTCGCTCACGTATCTGTAGGTTTTCTTCGTTGAAGAGTGCTGGCAAGTTATACTAACCAATCCGTCTATAAATGTAGCGATCTGGCGAACAACGGGCTGACGGCTATCTCTCAATCTATTGGCCA
The DNA here is from genome assembly GCA_003116975.1 of Aurantiochytrium sp. KH105. Lineage (NCBI taxonomy): Eukaryota > Bigyra > Thraustochytrida > Thraustochytriidae > Aurantiochytrium > Aurantiochytrium sp. KH105. Next base: position 20,939 of record BGKB01000008.1, read on the forward strand.
GCTGACAAGTCTTGAGAAACTGTACGTGCTTCAAGATCATCGATGTCGCGAGACCAAAGAGCTGTTACTAACACCCGCTTTTTGAATATGTTATTGCAGAAGTGTCCACGTCAACAAGCTTACCGAATTGCCTTTTTCGATTGGGCTTTTGACAAATCTGACTGACTTGTACGTGAAAGTGGCCGAAGCTGATCACTCTCCCAGAATACTAGAAAGATGACTCTCACACTTGAACGCGAGCAAAAACAGGATTTCCTACAGCAACAAGCTCACATCTCTTCCCGAGAGCATTTCAGGACTTTCCGAACTTACCCGCCTGTGAGTCAGATGATCTCATCATATGGTTGACGAGACCTGAAAGAGTTGCTACTAACATTTGCTTTTTCAAAAATATCAGAGAAATTCAGCATAACAACCTCACGACATACCCCTCTTCGATTGGGGCTTTGATCAAGCTGAATGATTTGTACGTGAAAGTGGCCAAGGCTGACCATTCTCCTAGAATAGTAGAAAGATGACCCTTACACTTAACCGCGCGCGAAAAAACAGAATTTCCTGGGGCAACCAGCTTACATCCCTCCCTGATAGCATTTCGGGACTTTCCGAACTTACCGGACTGTAAGTCAGATGATGTCATCGAATGTTTGACGAGACCTAAAAGAGTTGCCACTAACCCTGGCTAAATTTCGTTCGGTCTAACCGAACGAAATTTTCGGCGAAATAGTTTCCCCGATCCGGCGGCAGGCTGGGTCAGTGAGACCGAACGAAATCTCTGGCAAACACGCGAGGCATTGCATTAAATACTTCTATTCAATTTTAAATCTTGCCGATTGGCCAGATCGTTCCCACGATGCCCCCGCACCCCTCTGCAAGTTTGCAGGCAAATTCCCCCGGTGGAAGGGTTGTTGTTCTTCTGCAAAGTTGGGTACCGTGAGGGCGAACTTGACCATGACCTAACGACCGCGCTTCATCAAGCGCTACAGCGGCTACAGCGAGCAGAAAAGCTTGGCAGCGTCGCGAGTCACGCTCTGCGATCGTACCCCTGGCATGATCGCGTCCAATTTGTTTGCATAGCGGCCCGTTGCGCGAGTTTGAAGCTGGCAACTGCCTCGAGCGATGGCGAGGCCCATGTCGAGAGCTGGTCGAGACGCTGCAGCTCAACGTCAGCCCAAGCACGGAGGAGGAGGAGGAGGAGCGTGCACATGAGCTCGATGAGGGCGCTCGAGATGATATTGACTGCGATCATGCCGATCTGCAAGACGAGCAAGATGATTCTTTTGGAGAATCGATCAAGCTGACAGGACGCGGTTCCTGGAGCTTTGAGTCCTTTTCACGGCGTAACGCCGCGTATCACGGTGACCTCGCGGGGGCAGTACGCCCTCTTGACTCGGTTGATTTGAAATTCAATCCGTACGGAAGTTTGGCTCTCGAGAAGCTCAAACGGGAGGCAGATGTGGTCGTGAAGCGTCTCCGCGAGCAAGCGAACAAAAGTGATGACGATGAGGGCATGCAACCCGCCGAGATCTTTCACATGATCATGCCGCCAAACTTTATTAACATCTTCGAAACATGGCTCAATGAATGTGCAACGATTTATAACGAAAGGCTCGCTCGAGGAAAGCGATGCGGACAGTCTCGAAGGATCCATGCCGGAGTGCAACCAGTTGGAGAAATATGTGTTCGCTCTGAAAATTAAGACCGCGACAGTGCGGTCTTCGGAGACGGCTCTCGATGAGCGGGTTTCTCGACAAGGTCTGTTTCGAGAATGCGACGCGGGTGCACAGGACGTCAAAGATCTTCTGCCAAATGCATCCTATTGTGCACAATGTGCACACCATGCAGCTGTTTTGGATGCACCATGCACATTTCTAGTGTACGCAGATACGGTCGATATCCGGCAAATTGTGATCGTCAGATTTTCATCGTCACAGCGCCAGGCCTGGAGGCTCTACTTCTCATCCGTCGCCAAAGAGTACCTTGGCTTCATTTACTCTGATGCTCAGGAGCCCGTTCCAGACATTGCCGAGGACTACAGCGAGCACCTCGGTTTTGCACAAGACCATCACACCGTAGAGATATACCTGCAGCTCTGGCGCAAGTACAGTATCGACATCATTTCCAATGGGACTCCACCGCCGGCCCGGAAACTTATCCCTATCACAGGTTCTTTCTGGAACCACATGATGGGAGGAGTGGACACTGTGCGAAAGACGTTATCAGGTCGCGCGCAGCGGACTTCGCGTTTGACTCCAAATGCGATCATGATCTCAACATGGTTCGAATATGCGCTCTACAATTGCTTTCGTGCCTACCAGCTGACAGAAAATAGGGACTTTATACGCACGTGCAACTCTTGGGAGTCATGGATGCCGCGCAAGAAAGGTATCTCGTTTGAGAAATTCCTGGAGAAGCTACGCATCAGCTTAAACGAGCTGGAGTCGGCGCTAAATGTGATGTTTAAAGGAACCAGAGCGGATGCGAACGAGCTCGAAGATCCGCCTGAAGAGGTTATGAATCCGAGAGGACTTGGATATCGAGCCAGGCGTCTCCCTGAGATTTTGTCAAACCGAGCACAGGACAAGCACATGCAATTGCTGCAAGATAAAGCTCGTGCGTGCACTATATGCTGCACTAAGTGCGAAAAGGGTCAAAGTTCCGACGAACACGCTAGACAAGCTCGTAGGACGCAAAAATGGTGCTTGGCATGTGACACCGCCATCTGCAAGCACTGTTGGGCGCGCTTCCACGCCTCGGATGGTGCTGTCCAGGTAGCTCATGCGAATGTATGAAGCTCCTATACCTTTGCGACTATCCTGGCACGATACGTCACTCAGCAGCACCTCCTGGCATGCTCATTCGCTCATTTAAGCAATTGTGCTCTCATTTGGAGCCCGGTAAATCTTGATCACCCGAGCGCAACGCAATTTAAAATTTGGCTAGGCGAAACTCACCTAACACAGTCTTAGTCATATTACTCCTAATTAATTTCGTTCGGTCTCACTGTATCGGTCTATTCTGGCCAAATAGGCCACTTCTCCGCCGCCTTCCCCCAAATCTAGTTTTCCCTACCCCTTGACCAAAACTGGTTCCCAAGCCTTTAAAATTTGGCACAGCAATCTACGGGCAGAGATCCTTCCCTGTGCTTAATTTCAAGGCGCGCGAGTTAATTTTGAGCGCGCTGGAAGAGATCAGGCAAATGAAATTTCGTTCGGTTTTTCGTTCGGTTTCATGTGGCTAGCCAGGGCTAACGCTCGCCTTTTGAATTTTAACTCATTGCAGATACCTCGGCTCCAATATGCTCACGGCATTACCTGCTTCGATTGGGGCTTTGACGAAGCTGAATATTTTGTACGTGAAAGTGGCCGAAGCTGAGGGTTCCCAGAATATTAGAAAGATAACCCTTACGCCCGAACGCGAGCAAAACCAGGTCTTGCATCAGCAACCAGCTCACGTCCCTACCCGAGAGCATTTTGGGACTTTCCGAACTTGATTTCCTGTAAGTCAGACGATGTCATCGAATGGTTCACGAGACCTGAAAAAGTTGCCACTAATATTCGCTTTTCAAAAAAATACCTTATTGCAGAGATGTCCGCTCCAACAACCTCACGGCATTGCCCTCTTCGATCGGGGCTTTGCCCAAGCTGAGAGTCTTGTACGTGAAGGTGGCCGGAGCTGACCGTTCTTCTGGAATATTAGAAAGATGACCCTTACACTTGAACACGAGCAAAAACAGATATGCCCAGAGCAACCAGCTTACGTCCATTCCCGAGAGCATTTCGGGAGCTACGGAATTTGGTTACCTGTAAGTCAAATGATGTCATCGAAATGGCGAGGCAGAAAACGATTACACGAGCGAACAGCTGGAGAGGAACTGACAATCCGATTTCTATTGTAGATACGTGAATAGCAACCCTCTTACCTCCCTTCCCGAAAGTCTGTCTGCACTCACCAAGCTCCATACACTGTACGTTCAACGCACTCGCTCATCAGAATCAAAGATTAGGAGTACTTATAATCAGTCGAACAGGAACATCTCCGACACAGATCTCACGAAACTTCCTGAAGCGGTCAGTAGCATGACAGGTCTGACCTCCTTGTAAGTCCTTCGCGAAATATCATCGGTGCAAGAAAGCTAACACGATTTTTATGCGCAGGGACATTGATAATGTTCCTCTCTGCGGGCCACAACCAGTTCTTCCTGCCTCCCTCACTGGGACATCCAGACCGTATGAAGGAACAGGAGAATTCCCCGCGTGTCATACGTCGTCCTCTACGGCCAACGAGTCGTCCGCTTCGCTAGCGCTTATCGTTGGTCCCGTGACTGGTGCGTTTGTGGCCGTCTTCGTGTTTGCCGCTGTCTTCATCCGTCGCCGCAGTCGCGCGGCCAAGACCGAGGCCGACGAGAACGCCAAAGGCGCCGTTGTTGCCAGTCCGTGAGCCATTCTAAGTCCAGGTCATGATTCTATCGCATGCATCAGCGGAAGGGGTGAGCTCGAAGAGATAATCAATGCTCTAAGTGTCCAAAAAGAAACTGAATGTGAAGTTTGACTTCATTTTCAATTGCAACTCCAACATCAACATTTAGTTCAAATTCTAATTCAACATCCACTTCAGCTTCAGAGTCCCGATTCAACCTTGCGCCCAGGAGCGTCAACTTGAAGTCACCGTGACAAGCCTTGTTCTATATCGGCCCTCTCCTTGAGAAAACGTGAAGAAAGCCCTCGAGAAACCTTTTTTGAAGTGCGTTGGAGCACTGGTAAACGTGCGTTTTGAGAACTGATTTATTATTTGGACGCAAACTTGTGCAGAATTAGGACAATTGCGGCGTCGTCCCAGCGCTAGTAGTGAAACAGAACGGCGCAGGCGTTCCTGCAGATGAGTGATGGAACCTTTTGCTTTTCAAACCACCCTCCGACAAGCTCCGTTCGAGGCGAAACAAGCAAAGCAAAAATGCACTTCAGGTTGCGGGGTCTTTAGCCCCGCAGGGTGTTCTTTTGTTCTAAGGGGCTGGCCAAAAGCTTCGCACGTCAAAATAAATGGTGGTCGTATGCCCGGAACAGATATATGTTGTTGTCGTGAGCACTTCCCCTTCAGATAAGATAGTCGCAGGTATGCAGGGACAGTCGTCAAACTGACTGCAGGTTCACACATTTCTGGGCACGCATACTGGATGTACTCTTTCTTTTCAAGTATCCTCTCTTTCCAAAAACGAACGATCGACTTTTGGTAATCGTGGTAAGCGTAGATTCGATAAACTTTTTCGCAACTTCTTCAGAATCAATACAAAGCTATCACGGCAAGAAAAAGAGTTTGACAAAGCCATCATCGCCTGCTGATGCCAGAATGTGAGAATCTTGGGGGTTCCAGCGGACACAGTTGACGTCAGTATCATGAGCGGCAAGAAGCTTGCGCGTGACCGAAAAATCGCTGCCAGCGACGTCGCTCGATGCCTCAAGGACAGCAATTGCATCATCTCCAGCACCTGTTGCAATGCGGGAACCATCGCGACTCCAATCAATAGAAAAAATTGTGCGTTCGTGAATTTCGTCGAGCACCTTATCGCACGCCCATGTGCCCTTATCACTGCGGCTCCAAATTCGAACGGAGCAGTCCTGGCTGCAGGATGCAATGCGAGTGCCTGAGCTGTCGAGACAGAGGCCCCATACAGTGTTCGTATGGCCCTGCAACACCTCGACGCAGCCCCAATCGTCCACCTGTTCTGCCCAGACGCGGATAGTATCATCATAGGAGGCTGTAAAAAGAACAGGTTCTGTTGGATGCCAGCGCAAGTGCTTGACATCTTGCGAGTGACCTGTGAGCACGGAGATGCACTCACACTCAATGTCTTCCTCAGGGAGGCGCGCCTGAGGAGTAGTCGCCGGTGGCGCCTCCCAGATCCAGATACTCTTGTCCCGGCTACAGGTTGCAATCATGGAGCCATCTGCGCTCCAAGCCACCGATTTAACCTCATTCTCATGGCCTTCGAGTACGCTGACGCACTCCCACTCCTCGATGGCGCCCGAGCCATCGTCGGCCTCGCGGTGGCCGCGCTGCCAGATGACCACTGTCGCGTCAAAGCTTGCCGCCGCCAGGTACGATCCGCAGGGCGAAAACTCGCACGAGCGGACAGTCCTGGACTGCGTATCCTCGAGCGTCGCCACGCACAGCCACTCGTCCTCCGCGGGCGAGGCGGCCGCCGCGCCGCCCGCCGCGCCGGGGGCTTTGGGGCTCTTCGCCCACACCCGAATCGACTTGTCCGCGCCGCAGCTGGCCAGCAGCTTCCCGCACGGCGACCACGCCACGTGCCACACGCGGTCGTCGTGGCCCTTCAGCGTCTGCGCCGCCGCCGCCATCGCCGCCATCGCCGTCGCCTTCGCGTTCTGCCAGGGAGGCGCCATTCAAATCGATCATCGATCCAGCATCGCCACTGCACGACTAATGATCGCCGGGTCCCTTCTTTTGAGGGCCCCGGCCCTCGCGGCGTTTAGGGGCCTCGCCGTGGCCTCTGCTGCTGGTTCTGCCTGTCGGAGCGCCAGACTCGCAATGGCGCCGGGACGAGACCCAAGGCTCGTCGGCGGCCGGCTTCCGGAGCGCCGCAGCTTGTGGAGAAACCTGAGCTGTGTCCGCGCGGGCCCCGCGACCTCGACCACGTCGCCGTGAGCGAGCCGACCTCGCGCTTCGTCCGAGCCGAGGGAGGCCGAAAGCAGAGCAGGGCAGAGCATGGCTACCAACGACGGCAAAGCGCAGCAGCGGCGCAGGCCCGAGCGGCGACTAACGCGGCGCAAGAGACATCGGCCCAAAGAGACTGCAATTAACATTAGCGAGCTTGCAGATCGCGGCGCCAAAGATCCCGAGCAAGAGACGCAGAAACTCTTACACCTCCAAGAGTTCGTGGCGGCCAGTGCGAGCGACCTCATCGTCCCCCAGCGTCCCTCATTGCGAGAAGGTATTGAGATGAGTGGAAGCTCGTTGCGATTGACAGGTACGTATGATGATGTGGTGCAAAGGCACGACGTGCAGGAGTCAGGAATATTGGTTGCTTTCAACATGAAAGAGAAGCTCATTTCAACTAACCATGAGATGAACTCTTCGATAACCTAGCCATCGCCCTTGAGCGCGTTTTAGAAGACATGTGTGGTTTGCTTGTGGCGAGTAATGGGACTCGGCTTCGACGTCTAACGCCACAAACTTTGTTCTGGGAAACGCTCTCCTATATTCACTACAGTGCTTCCAAGCCATGCTTAGAGAAGCGAGTTCTCTTGCATGATGCATGCCCATTAGCGGCTCGTGTAAGTGTTGTCGGGTACACTGAGCACCTTGTGCGCATCTTTGGCGCCAAGGCGCTTGACAAGCTCCCCAAGGTAACGATCCGCAGATATCTCGCTGTCGGAATGTCCCACTTTCGGCATCTCGAGATTAGTAACAACAACCAGCGCCCGATGGTAGGATCACTTCCTATGTACCGCGATGAGAATCGCAAGGGCTATATTCCACTCGGAAACACCTGGATTGACTATGCACGTGTCAAGACCATGACTGCACGCCAGCGCGAGGCTCGCACGAAGGCTCAACTCGACGTGCGCTGGCCTCGCGACTTAGGGGACTTGACATCCGGCGCAAAGAGGCGCCGAACTTTGGCATAACGGATCACCTTGATTCATTTCACCTCATTTGCTATTCACTCACAGTCAGGCTATCAGATGACTTGGAAAGCAAGCAAAGCGACAGAGGCTGTCAGTGCATTCTGGACTTTGTAAGAAACTGAGCGTGCGATTGAGAAGAATGGCGTGCAAGAAAAACAAAAGAAGTGCCTGCCACTGAAGAAAGATGATCGAAAAAAGAAGGAAAGAAAGAAACAAAGGAACAAACAAACAAAGGTCATAACCCAACTCGCCCAAGCACCATGTGGAAGCGAATACGCTCGCCCAGGTCGCCCAAGGCGGAGGAGAACAAGGTAGAGAATGAGGCGAAGGAGGAGGTGAAAGAAAGCACGTCACCAAGCTTGCAGCAGCAGCAGCAGGAGCAGGAGCAGCGACGGGAACAAGGTGGTAGTGACCACAGCGACGAAGAACCATGCCAGACGCCGGGCAACACACTGAGCGACGCATTGGGAACAGTGAATCATGCCGAAGCAAATAGCAAAGATCGTGAGAGCGAACGCGATCCCCCAAAAAATGAACAAGCAACAGGCGCCAGCTCATTTCAACGAACAGAGGACTTGCAACACGAAGTACAAGCCGCGACCGACCATGGCGAGAATTTTTCGCAGGTCGAATCGCCATCTACGCTAGCTTCTACAGGGAACTCAACCACCGTCGATTCAGCATCTGACCCGGTGGCTTCGACTCAGCTTAATCGCGGACCTTCGCTGTTATCGCGCGTCACCGGTTCGCAGGCTTCGATGGCGACAAATGATCAGAAAATGGTGCACATAAAACATACGCGAACCGAGCCTGCAATTGTGGGAGCCACAGCCGCGTTGGTAGGAGAAGTTGGACCGAGCGGCAAAGAACAGATCGTATTCGATGAAGTGGCGGCGTCATCTTCAAGGCGAACGCCCGCGGACGATCCTCGAGACATGGACTCCTCACATGTAACGCCCGAAAATCTATTGTCGAAAGAGGAACAAGCCGAATGCGATGCTTTAGAATATCGACAACACATTGCACCTAGGCCAGAGAAGCTGCGTCGTCCAAAGCAGCGCGTAGTCTCGGACGAAAAGTACGAAAGCCCGAACAAGAGGGCAGAATCAGTGCACGAAGATCTTGACCCGTGGTCATTGGAGCAGTTTTCGCCCCTCCAACGCGCGGCACGTCCCTCAAAGACTGAAACGCTTGCGCAGGTCCGGCTCGGAGATGTTCAGCGACGATGCGAAGAGACGGTATCGCAGTTTTCTGCCGATGTGCAAAATCTATCCATCGAACTTGCCAAGTGCAAGCAGGAGCTCGTGCGCGAGAGAGAGCGTAAGCGGGGTCTGGAGCGGGTCCGGTCTCAGTATGAAAAGGATATAAATGCACTGTCGCGTGAGCTGCGGACAATGACCGTAGACATGCGCGAGGACGCTCAGCGACGACAGCAGATGGAGGAACGCGAGGGGGTCTTGCGCTCGCTGCTGTCAGAACTTGGCTTAAAGCAGGTTGCTGGGATCCGCATGCTTTTTCGTTCCCAGCGCGATCGCATCGCCGAGCTCGAAGGATCAATGCACGCTCTTGTTCAAGACCTCGAATGGTCGAAGCAATCGCACCGACACGTGCAAGAGCAGTGTCATGCTATGGAGAGGGAACTCCAAGAGGCGCGCAAAGCACGCTGGGAAGCTGACAGCAAGCGTATGAAGGTAGACGAAGAGCGCGAAAAGGAAGCTCTGGCGCACCGTCGGAGCAAGCTTTTGTGCTCACAGCTTCGTGCGCAGGTTGCACATCTTGGCGCGCAGCTTCAGTTGGGGGCTATTCCACCCCGAATGGCTGGTCCAAGTGGACTTGTCTCACCTACGTCCCCGCAGTCAAAGTTCGCTGGCGGGCCACAGCTGACACGTGGCGGATCGGGATCACCAGGTGGTGGTTTAGCAGGTGCTGTGCCTCGCGTCCCTCAGTTGCAGCATGTCATTGGTGCCAAGACTCCTGCAAGCGCGCACCGCCCACCTTACGGAGGCGCTCGCAAGACGACCTTTCGATTTTCATGAGTCTGTATTGATTATATCCTTGTTTGTTGTCCCAAACGAGTTGTCCACTATTTAGCCTTGAAGCACTCAGCTATCTTCACGCATCAATAGAACTTTTCGACATTCTTGTAATGTGAAAATTTGCTTTACAGTTAATAGGCCTACAAGCAAAAAAAGCGAAACCTTTTTTGGGCCAGAATGTGCACTCTGATTTGAATCTTCATAGTCCATGTCTGGCTTCATTTGAATCCTCATTTGTGGTGTGGACTACCAGGGCTCAGATTTACTGTTCGTCAAGTTCATGTCAGTCGGCAGAAATACCGTTGCCATCGGCAGAGAGAATAGACGTCGTTTGACATGGCTGCGATCGCAAAAGGGTTTGGCCGATCGAATGGGCGAGCGCATTCAAAATAAATATTATGACAGAAAATGACAGATTTCGCTTTCCCTTGCAGGCTCTGGGCCCTGGGCCTAGACTCCGTTTTACTGTTAGCTTCTCTTTTTGTCTTTCTCGCTCTTCGTCTTTCATGGTCAGGCGTAAAAATTATCGTCATAAGAAAGCGGGTTTGACTGACTGTGAGTCACTTGCTGCGGCTGACGATGCTCGTCAAAAGAAAGTCGGCGCTCGTGCTTGCTCTCCTGTTCGTCCAAGGATGCACTTGTTGAATGCCGAGCTTCGTTCGTGTCGTCCAGATTCGCAGTGTCCGGCAAAGGGTTCGCGTGAATGCCTCCATCATCGGCCGACCCATGTGGCGCAGCAGTAGTCGCAACGCTGACTGCGGCGGTAGCCGCGCCTTGCGCCACTGCAGCGCCAAGAGAAGCGTTCAAGGTGGAAGACGCATTCGACATGGCCACGATCCCGGAGGTGGTTTCGGTCACAGACATGTGTGAGGCATCGCTGTAGTCTGGCGCGGCAAGGGGACGATTCACGCAACGCCGTTCTCTGCGATCAAAATGACGGAGGACCTCTGGGTCACAGACTGCCCGAAGCCGTTTCAGACGCGATCGCAAGAGGTTATTCTCGGACTCTACATAAGCAAGTTGTTCTTGCAGCTCAACAATGTTTTTTTGCCCGCGTGCTTTGAGTTCACGGCAGTCTTCGGGAGCATGAGTGGTGCAAAATTTTCGGCGCGTCGACGCGTGTACGAGGGCTGCCCGGTTGTTACACGAGAGCACCGAACAGGTACGTTTGCTAAGATTAACTGCGCCATCTTCTTTGTGTTGGCTACACCATTGCCTTCGCTTGCCTGGGTGGCCAAAGGTTGCCTGCTTGCTGCAAGAGTGGACTTCGCACAGTGACGCGCCTTTGATAAAGGCACCAGGGGGTTTGTGCGAGGCACACCAGCGCTTCTTGGCGCCATCCACCGTATACGAAGCATGCTTGCTGCATGCCGGTTCCTCGCAAAACTGGGACTGGAATGAGTGCGAACCGGGCAGTCGATGCTGTGCGCACCACCGATACTTTTTCATGTCGTCTCCGAAGGAGGCGCGCTTGCTGCAACCAGGAAGTTCGCAGATTGCACCTTTACGCGCAGGTCGTTGTCGCTTACGGCGTCGAACCTGCTCCTCGTTTCCGTCTTGCCTCTGCAGTGGGCCTCGCCCTTGTTGCGCCCGCTGGTCTTCTTGTTCTTCCCCCTCATTGATGGCTTCTTCGTGTCTGGTCTGCGAATCGTGTTGTCGTTCGATACTGTTTTCGTGGTCGTCCTCAAGGTCTTCTCCAAGCTGGCTGCCGTGTGGTTGCAGGTCGAGCTCGTCATGCACATGCTGTTGTTGTTGCTGTTGCTGCTGCTGCTGCTGTTGCTGCTGCTGTTGCTGTTGCTGCTGTCCCTGCTGCATTATTCTGGGCGCGCAGGGTACGTGCGCGTGACCGAGGACGGGGCCCGCGGCCTGCGCCTGCGTCAGCGCGACCTTCCCTGTGGCTTGGTCAAGCTGTGACTGCTCGTCGCTGCCGGGGTCCACCACTGTTGGTGACCGAGGGCCATCTCGGCTTTTGGCGGTCTGCCGTGAACGCGACGCACCCACGTCGAGGCCACCTCTTTGCCTTTTGATCAGTGTAGAGCAGGCCGGCGGGCGACCATGAGCCCCCGAAGAGCCACGTTCTCTGCTTCTCGCCTGGGTGCGTGGCAAAGCTGCAAGGCGCCCAGGTAGACTCTTGGCCAATGCTAGGCAGCTTGGGACCCTCGCGACGAACAATGCTTGGGACCCTCGCGACGAACAATGCGAGCGTCAGTGATCAGAATCCATTTCCCGAGCGCGAGCTGCCGCTGACAGACAACGAGGCTTACCGACTCGAAGAGTCTCCTTTGCCGTCGCCATGACAGCAAGCTCGAGGCTTGAGGCCCTTGCCAGCCACCATGGCCAGTCAGCCATCCAGTCCGCCAGACGTGGTATCGTAATAAGATGAGCCCCGTGGCGAAACGCTCCTCGCGAATCGGTTCGGTTTGGCTTGACTGCCGATTTTTGAACACAGAATCGGCGAGTGAAGGAGAGTCCGCGTAGCGCGGGAAATATCTTCTACGGTGGCCGGAAATCGTCGAGGGTTGCAGCGGCCGTATAGTGCGGCCAGCAGCAGCTCTTTTGGAGCTCGTTGTCGTTTCAGTCATGAACTCTCCTACTTTCCTAAAGCCGCTTCCACACTCTGCTTCGCTCCATTGACCGCGCGCACACTCGAAATAATTTATTGCGTAGTTGCGCCTGTTCCAACTTGGTCGTAATCTCGCGCACGCGCTCGGACATTATCAGGCAGGCCAGCTTGACCAAAACAGGCAGGCCAGCTTGACCCCTGCTGAATATCCAACGGGTATATATGATGTGCGCAAGCTCCAGCAGTTCTACCACAATTCTACCCGCTGTCCACAGACACGCAGCCGGGCTGCTTGGTTGGTTCCTCTAGTTAACTAGCCGCTGCCGATATTACCGTTTCGCCACGAACTGCGCCGCTTCTGCGTGTCCATCGCAAGCTTGCAGCCACCTTCGACCGCTTCCTCAATGACGTGCCTGCTGACGGTCCCCGACGCCACTCGCCTGGAGTTTTAGCCAACCAAACGCAATAATTCCGGTATTTTTAGGTATCTACGAACCACCCGGGTGGATTACCACCCACCAGATAAATGACAGCCCAGGTGCGGTGATTGCGGGGCTAAGATGCGGGATCTTGATTCAACAATATATGAGGCCTTATGTTGGGTGTGGGCGAGAGTGTGGTAAAGGAGTTAGTATGCATGCGGGGAGGTGTGGAGCACGGGCGGCTGAAAATCACCAAGTATTTTGGCCCCCTTGGTGCACCCTTGGAGAGGCTGAATCAGGACGCCAGGGCTGGCCCCCATCGGCCGGAGGGGCTTGAGAGGAATGCGAGGCGCTTAGATAGACTTTTCTGAACCATACATTTGCGTAAGCGTCGCGTTCTGCATTGTAAATTGACTTGAAATGGTCGTAGTCGCGAATGACCGTCTCATTGATTTTGAACAAGGTCATGCCATGAGGAACCCGAGCCATGTTGCATTTCCGATACTGATGACGATGGACCTTCGTTTTGTCTAGTTGGAGATCGTTTTTGATGCACGCATAAAGATCCGGCATGTGCTCCCGATAAGGCCCATTGAGAAGGTAGCGCTCACCCGGTGGAAGCCGAGAGCGCTCTTGTTCCTCAATTCCCGCGAGAGTCTCATCCGCAAGGCCGCGTTGAGACGACATGTAAATGCTGAAAGGTAGACCACGGTGATGGCGATCTCTCTGCTCCCGGGCAGAGGCAACAAGACGCTCCCGCATAGTTTGATCGCGGATGAGAGGCTTCAATGACGTGATCTTGTTTTTCCATGCGTGAAAGTCGTCCGCGGCTGCTGTTACCTCGTGATCCGGAGATGACGCTGACGTGCTCACATCAGTAGTTTCTCTAGATGCGGTTCCTCGCCGCCGTTTCCTTGGCTGTCGCTCCCGACGACTGGTTTCGTCGCGTGGAAGGCGTCGGATGTCTTCAGCCGGATTCATACTGTCGGGATCTAAGTAGCCCTTCTCCTCGATTGTCACCATGGACGCAAGCTCCTCAAAGATGTAATCTATTCGAGCTGCGGCCCGCCGCAATTCGAGCAAAAGCTTACGCCTGGCCGGGGCTTCTTCTGGGTGATACCTATGGTGCACGAGGCTCTTCAGGCCCTGAACATTCCTGCACAGCGGACCCAGTACATTTGAGCGGAAGCACTCACTCTCATGAGCTGCATTGTTCGCAGCTTCGAGCGTTCGAAAAACTCCTTGCATGCTTGCCCGCGAGGGTGCAGGCGTCGCGTCTTGATGAGGACTGGTCGCATGATCAGGGGCCGCACTTTCCATGGGGTCACTCTCGCCACCATTGTCCCAATCGTCTCCTCGAATAGAATCCAAGTCCGCCATGCTTGTGCTCTGGCGCAGGCTCTGGTCAGGTAGACCATCCCGAAGGTCGCGAACGTCTCTCACCGTCATGATTGTCGGTTGGTCCTTGCTGATCTGCCACATGCAAGGAGGTGCTTTTTCAAGCCCGGCCGTTTCACGGCTTGCACGCAGCAAGCGCTCCCTCGCACGGTCCTCCAGAGTCCTGAGGAGTGTCGATAGCCGGCGATTACGACGATTGCGAAAGTAAACAGTCTTGAGAACAGAGTGCCACGCCTCGCAAATCATGTTGGTCATCCGCATGCGCCCCGTGGCATCAAGGTTGCCTCGCCGATGGGCTGCGCTCCAAAGAACCTTTTCCTCATCAGCAAAGTAGTTCTCTACGAAGAATTTAAGCGCCCCTTCGTCCGTGCCACGAAGGAGACCTTTCACCGCTTCAATTGACTTGTTCAGAATCAAGGTAGAGTGCGTCGTGACTGCCTCCTGGAGGAGTAACCAGATCTTCTGCTTACGATCGCGGAATGCTCTCGCGTCAATGGAGCCTCTCTTCAGCTTGTCCAGCCTTCCGCGAAACGCACGGAGGACGTGCCACGTACAGTACTGAACCGAGACACCCTGCCACATGCGATGCATGGCAGTGATCGGCCCTTTGGCCATGTCACACATGACGCACTGAGGTTTGTAGTCAGGGTTATTGTGGAGGTTGGCGAGGACTGCAAAGACTCGCTCGCAAACGGCGACAGTCTCATGATTGATCACGACGTAGAGTAGCTCAACGCCTGCGCCCATGTCATCGATGCCGAATATTGAAAAGAGCTTGAAGCCCCTTGCGGTGGTCACGTTGTGCGTAGCATCAAAGAGCAGGTAGTTGCCGTACTTCTGCAGATCCTGAATCATCTTATCACTTGCCATGGCAATGAAGACGTGCTCGGGATCATCTAGACTCTCCAGATAATCGCCGCGCGGACGCTTCAAAAGGTTCAGACCGTGGGCATGATTGGATGGGGCTTCCCAAGATTCCCCATATGGTTTGTAGACGCGATAGAAGTTCCCAACTTCATCCCGCTTGACGGTGAGGTCGGCGTCGTCCTCGTCTCGTTCAGCAAGGCGCCCATCAAGACCATACTTCTTACGAACGTTGCGCACATCATCCAAGCTGATGAGATAACGTCGCGGGACCTGTACACCTGGGTTCTGGGCTTGAAAGTTTGAGTGCTCTTTGCTGAAGTGTCGAGCGATGATGCGGACGTCCACGCCCATCTCAAGTCGTTCATAGATGTAGTCCTCTGCCTCTGCAGGAATGCGTTGACGGTCGAGGTCTGACGCGATTCCGCAGTGATGCCCAAAGGAACCAGCCTCACCATTCGCGTGCGAAATCTCCAGGACGACCTTTTGCGAGTTGTTAAACCTCTTCACTATGAGAGTAAAGTCACAACCTCTCGAGGGCGTATGGCTAGTCTTCGACGGCCTACTTCTCAACCTTAGATTGCTCGTCTCCGGGACCGCCAGCGAAAGACGGCTCGCCCATGCAACAGCGGTCTCGTGGAGTTCTTCGAGAGCACGGAGACCAAGGTCGACGGAGTCTTTGTCGAAAGATTCCGCCTTGTTCTGTACACCACCTACACGGTTGTCCACGAAGCATCGAATATGCTCGATCGCATCAAATGCGTGGTCGATGGCCACCTTACTGAGACCGGCCTCGATTTGCAGATGAGACTGGTACAGTGCCTTCACAAAGAGAAGTCGCAAAGCATTGCCGTTTTTATCGGCCCAGGCGCTCGTCCACCGAGTGCTGGGCTCTGCTTTGATCTTCTGGAGGAGCTTGCAGAGCACGTCCAGGTCATGGATCTGATTCACAGCAATCTTGTGATGCCTTGCCTCCATGGACGCAGTCTTGGATTCTGCCAAGCGCTTGTGGCTTTTCACACGCGACTTGGACCGGCATTCATAGGTCTGGACCGCCGTGCATGGCGTGCATTGGCTCATTTGATGGGTCTTCGCCACGCGCTCTGCTAAATCACGCTTTCTCTTCGACGTCGTCGGGAGTTCCACGGCACCTTCGGCCACAGACTGCATCCATCCGCCATTCAGAAGCAAAACCTGCTCAGATTTGCTAAATGCAGCGAATTTGAAGTCCTCGTTTAAGCACACGATTTTGTCGGAGAAGAGAGCTGATTCGAACCTGGAAATTTGAGGCGCAGTTTGGAAACGCGCATGCCAGATAGGGCGTCCAGCTTCCTTCGATTCTTTCAAAGACAACTTGTTTCCCTGAGGATCGAAACGAGCTGGATCGTATTCGAAATTTTGTTCGTCTAGGGCAACCTTAAGGGACTTAAGAGCTGTATCGAAGCCCACCCTCGGATTGGAATGAAGGCGCGCTAGAGCAGTAAAATAGCCCTCCTTCACGATTCTGGAGCCTCGTGGTTTGATCATAGAAGCATCGCAGCCCAGGTGGCTCAAGGCCAACTGGGCGATGGCGTCATCCTGATAAATGAATACGAGCTTGGTTGACGAGCCCTTCCCCTTGACGGAGAACCTCAAAATAGCATTGTCGTGGACGTCCCGTATGGCCTTGGGGTCGCAGAGAAAGCTAAGCTGCGTCGATATGAACTCCTCATGCTCATCTGCGTTGACATCGGACGTGGGTTCGTCGTTGTCGACGTCGACGACGTCGTCGTTGTCATCATTCTTGGCAGAGGCGTCCCCCGCGACGCTCGCGCGACAGGTAGCCCACTCGCGTGCATGGTGGCAGTTGGATGGCAGAGCAAACGCAGCGTCCTCTATGTTGGTGCTTCCCAGCGCTCTCTCGGCAGCGTCAGTATACGCGACGGGCGCGAGAGCCTGCGACGCGACCGTGTAGCCGTCCGCCGTGATGCTGTCATCACTCATGCTCTTGAGGACGGGGGGCACCTGCGACGGCCACACGGCCAGCGCGTATCGGGGAGGGGCAAGGAGCGGCCGAGAGCCAAGCGTATGCGTCGTCTCGTTTCCACGCTCGCGTCTCCTGCGCGTGCGTGTAGACGTGGACTGACACGGCGGCAGAGATCGAATGGCGGTCTGGTGCCGTTGCCTCGCGTTTTTTCCCGTCCCTGCTTGAGCCCTATGAATGCAGCTTAGCACCAGCAAGCCCCTATCCACCCCGAGTTTACGCCCCGCCAGCGGCCCCGCAGATCCCCACAGCACGCCACGGGTGACACCGGTCTCGTAAATTGAATGTTGGCGCCCGGGAGCTTCCAGCGCGTTAGGTTGGCTAAAACGCCAACCTTCACCCGACGCCCCAAAGTCAGGTCAGGTTCGGCCGTTTCAGACAGCAGGCCGTGATCGGGCCAAGACCTATTTATTCTTCACAGTCACAGTCAATACAACGCGCGTGCGCGCGCGCCTGTGTTTGTGAGTTTGTCGTGTCCGTTGGGCTTTATTAGAGGCCCCGCAGGCAACATGATGCGGCTGGAACTTTAGGTCCCCAGTCCCAGCGCCTGCCCGACCGACTTCGGAAGGCTCCGATAGCGAGAGCGACCAAAATGGCGACAGCGAGCCACTGCTCGTCCATCTGTCTCAATGCTGCTGCTGCGGCCATTGCGGCTCGCAGTTTCCATAGCTTGTAAGAGCCACAGGGTCCAAGTCACGTCGCCGGCGGGGCACACGACGCACAGAGTGCCGCGACCGTACGCATACTTTCGCACGGGCCGGCACGGGATCGCGCGCTCTCTGGACCGCTCGCTCGCAGGCTGGCTGGATCAGGGCACGTGCGCGTGCTGCGCCTGGACACCACTCGGTCAATCAATCAATCAATCAATCAATCAATCAATCAATCAATCAATCAATCAATCAATCAATCAATCAATCAATCAATCAATCAATCAATCAAAATTAATCCATTTCCCCCTACAGATCAGTGGTGGCAGGCAAAGTCTGTATCGTCGTCGCGAGTGCGAGCTGGCTAGATCCTCGGCTGGTGCCTGCTGCGGCCAGCGAGCGTGCAGTGTTCTTTCTTGATCGCTCCGCTGGCAGCGACCAATGGAGAATGAATGCCATTTCGCGCTCTTGCAAAGATTGTCATGATGGTTGTTGGTTGCAATAATAAACCGACCCGCCATGATGCAAGACCCGCAGCAGCCGCCGCTGCGACTGAACGAGCCGAGAGGGGGAGTGGCACGTGTATGGGGATCCTTATGGGAGTCCCGTCGCGCATGCGCACTAGGACTTTATATGTTTTACAGTAGCCATGAGGTGTCTTCGTCGGGACGCGTTTTTTCGCTCCCCTCGGCTCTCCTCCGTTTCCACTGCGCAATTTTTCCAACACTGCGGGTGTGTGCTAGTTAAGAAGTACGCGTAAGTACCCGCGACGCTCAGGGCGCTTTCGAAGTTCCGTGATTCCTTTCGCGACCACAATGCCGCACTGTCAGCCACCGCAGCCACTAACCTGTAAGTCGCCGCAACACGCGCCCGCGCGACTGCCTCCTCTTCCCTCTCCAGCAACCACTGGCCAGCCCACCATCCAGCCTGTGCAGGCCTGCTGGACGCTCAGCCTGTAAGCAGCGGAAAGAAAAAAATGGACACTAAAAATTGCTGGATGCCCTCCCTCCTCAAACCCGCTGGGTAAGGACGATGAGAAAGGGAAAAAGTGGGGGGGGGGGCAGCGGCCACCGGGAAATCCCGGGTGGGGAGTGGGAGAATCACGGTGGCCGAAGAAGGAGGGGGGGCGGCCGGTAGGGGAGAGGGAAGGAGGGCCCTTGCGAAACCAGCCACCCACGCAGGCGGGCAGCTGGAGCTGGCTGGCTGGTCAGACTGTCGGTCTGTCCGTCCGTTCGTCCGTCCGTCTGTCTGTCTGTCTGACTGTCTGTCTGCGTGTCGATCTGCCTGTCGCAGTCGCGCGACCGGCCCGGCCTGCCCTTGCCTTCCGGCCGCGGCGCGCAGCGGAGGCCTCGAAATCGAGGCTCGCGACCTGTCGTCTCACGGCCGAGGAAGGAAGTTTGAAAGAAACTTTGAAAGAAATTTTGAAAGAAGTCTGGACATGGAGGGAAAGCAAGAAGGCCCCGTGTGCCGCAGAACTTCGGACGCTGCTGCTGCTGCTGAGTGCTGCGACGCCGGCAGCCAGACGCTTTACTGCCGCGGGCGAAGGGAGGGGCTGTGAGCGGGTGGTGAACGGGCCGCCCGAGCGGTGGACCGTGCGGCCAGTGGCGGGCGGGCGAGTGGTGCATCAATCGGTCGATCAATCGATCGGCCAGGAAGTGCGCGACCGGCGCCGGCTTGATTTGCAATTTCGAAAGTGCGTTTGTCAAAATAGTGAATTTGAACTTGAATTTGAATTTGAAACCAGCCGCCGGCCTCTGCCTGCCAGACCGACGACCAGAGAAGCAAAGCTCGAAGAGCACGTGGGAGAGCGCGCTTCAGAGACGCAGCGGCGGCGGCAGCGGCGGTAGCGGTAGCGGCAGCGGCGTCGCGCGCGGGGCTCGGGGCTAGAGAGGAAGTCGGCGTGGGGAACAGCCAGACGCGCCGGTCATTCTGCAGGCCTTGATCCACCCATCCAACCAGAGGCGAGGCAAGGCGAGGCGAGGCGAGGCGAGGCTTGCTTGCCTTGGTGTCCGTCGTTCGCCCGTGCAGCCTTGGTGTTCGCCCGTTCGTACGCTCGTCCGCTCGTCTGCTCGTCCTCTTGGCGGGCGAGCGAGCGAGCGAGCGCTGCGCAGTGACGCGAAGCGCCCCGCCCCCCCCCCCTTCCCCCGCTCCGTGACCCACGTAAAAGGAAAAGTCGAAAAAGGCCAGGCGAGGCCAGGGCAGGCCAGGCCAGACCAGCCAAGACCCAGTCCAGTTGAGACGCAGCTACACCAACATGAAACAGCGACGTGCGCGCGACGAAGAAGAAAAGGCAAGGGCGCAGGTCACGGCGCGCACATTATGGTGCGTGCTCGGCGCCGTCCTCGCGACAGCCTTCATCACTCTCGTGGCAAGCGTGGAGAGCAACCGAAAAGGAGTTTTGGGCAGCGGTCTTGCCGATGGAAATGTTCTCGTCGTCGCCATGGAGCGCCGTGAGATCGAAAACAGTTTTGATAGCGAGGAAATCGCAGAACGCAAATACAGAGATGAACTCAAGGAGGAGGTACTCGAAGTGGCCGGCGAGGAGGCAGCTGCGGACCTCGACAGTTATGAACAGGAGAGCTCCATTGCGGAGCTCGAGGAGGACGCCTTGGAAAACTACAACCGCCTTGTCGGTGAGGGCCCGCAAGAAGAACCGCCACTCTTTACCTCACCAGAGGAGGCTCGCCTGCGCAAGCTGGCGCTCGAAGAGCTCTTGGCAGCGGGGGCTCGGAGCACCTTTTCGCTTTTTCAATCCGAGGTTCCGCCACCAAAACTCATCTTCTCCAAGCTCCACAAGGTCGGAGGCACTAGTCTAGCGCTCGCTCTGCACAATGTCACACAATTCTACAATCTCAAGGGCGGACCCACACGCGGCTTCTTTGTAAGCTACAAGCCGGGCAGGTGCCGCCACAGAAGTTTTGACCTCTTTTATCAGCACGCCTGGCGCGCTAAATGGATGACAGACTGCCTTCCTGGCGCTGCAATGGTCACCATCGTGCGCGAGCCCGTGAGCCGCTACATTTCCCACGGCACCTGGTACGACAATCGCCGCTACTTCATCGAGTACCCCGACGAGCAGTGCGACTACACTCGATCCGACCACCGCAAACCCATTGGGGGCAGAAAGTATGTTTGCCATGACGACGCCCTTCGTAAGAACGTCACCTTTGCTACGCTGCTTAGGCGTATCAGCGAAAAGCCGAACAGGCCCAAGGCCTGTGGCGAGTCCTGCACTTGGCTCACCAAGCCTCGCAGCGCGGACCCAGCGGATGCCATTCGCGCTCTCGACCAAGACTATCACCTCTTCACCACGACAGAGCACCTCGATGACTTTATGGTCATGCTGGCGCTTCGCTTTGGTTGGTCACTCGACACGATGCTCTACGAAAAGTGCAAGGATCAGGGCAAGGTCAAAATCTCGCAACGTGATCTCGTGGGTGAACACCAGTGGGCTTTGGACAAGATCAATCTCATCACCACAGAGGAGCGCAAGGTCTACGAGTTTGCCAAGCAAAGGTTTGAGGGCTTTCTGGCCGAGCTGGGCCCCGGCTTCAAGGGCATTGTTAAGATTTTCAAGGACAAGCTCGCAGCATTTCACGCGATGAAAAAGGCGGAGAGAAATGGCAGCCCACGCTGGCTTCCTCACCCCTCCGTGATGATGTGCTAACGTCCACATGCTTTTGCGCGTATCATTTATTTCATGTGACTTGGGTCCTTTCGTGCAAGGCCCCTCGCAAGTCAATACATGCACGCCCCTTCATTCTCTTTCCTTTTCTTTCACAACACAGAGACCATCAAAGTTAGCCCGAGCAATTTTCCACCAAAAACCAGTCAAGCAATCAGGCAATTTAAATTTTCTCTTCTTTATTCTTTTAAAAATCTTGGCGTCACCCTGCCCGCCTCTCGGTTAACTTTGCATGCAATACATTTCTTTCTCAATCCCATAAATAAGAATGCGGTATCCCCGGCGTGCAGTCATCGGCTCATCCCGCTGCGCGGCTGCCTCAGCGGCAAACTCAATAATGGAGGGTCTCGCCACAAACTTGAGGTCACATGACTTTCAGACGCCTGCTTCGATGTGATACTGTACTTGTACAAGGTCCACTCTCCTCTGCACCGCCGTCTCTCGTGACCATCACCACCGCTGCTTCTACGACAACCCGTAATTTGGTTTCCAAGAAGATCTGTAAGACAAGATCGAGAAGCGGCTCTGCATGAGCTGATTATCCATCATGGTTGAAGTGGTGCGAGTTGTGAGTCACTTTGCGCACGCGCAACGATGATTGGAGGGCCCACGGAATCCTCTGCGCCAGGAGGCTCCGCTTTTGAAGTCCCAACTGCATCGCAGCCGCCTTCAGCTTCGGCTTCGACATCGACGTCATCGGCATCTTGAGCAAGTTTCTCGTCGACGCTCTTCGAATTGTCATTTTCATTTTCGTTGACCTGGGCTTCGCTCCTGCCTCTGCTTCCGCCTGCGCTATCCTCCTTGTCGCCATCGCCGCTGTTGCTGTCGCTCTTGCTGAAAGATTTGGGGCCACGTTCGTTTTTGGATTTCCTGTCAGAGATGAGAGAAGATAAGGAGCTCCTTGCTGCGCGTGCATCGCGGAGAGACCCTTGGGCGTCGTCAAGGGAAGTATTGATCATGAGTTCCACAAGAGAACCTTGGCGCTTTGAGGGACTTGAAGTTTTATGCGTACCACTGGCTTTGTGTTTCGCCATCAAATCCGAGGCCTCGAGGGTTGCAGCCGCGGGAAACTCGTGCGCTTCCGACGGCATGCTCGCAAGACCTTCATCGCGGCATGTCTGGTCATAGCGAAGAAAATATGCCCGCCAAAGTTGAAGATTTTTGGTGCCAAAGGCTGGACGCAAGGTTGCGCTCGCTGTTTGGGAGTCAGCCTGGTACGCGGGGTTCTCGAATCGCCCTGGGTCCTGCAACAGGTCATCCCACGCGCAATATGAGGTGAGAGGGAGCTGATGATCAAGGGCTTCCTTGCGTGTGTTCACTAGAAAATTGCCAAATTGAGCCGAGTACACACGATCCAAAATCGTCACGAGCAGGCCCTCGCTGAACTCGAACGCGGCAGGAAACTGGTGCAGGAGCTGCGACACGCAGTCCATAAATTGTACAAAGACCGGGGCTACGTGTGAGGAAGAAGCTTCGATAACCTCCCGGGTGGAATTGGGTCCAGGAGGGGCTCCTGTGCCGTATCGCGTGCGAAACGCATGCCCCACCGAAAGCCAGTCCTTTTCCACAAGGGAAACGAAGCCACGAAGCGTGCGGTAATAGCCATCCATGCAGAGGACGGCGAGCGAGACGATTTGAGCTGTGCGATCCCAGCCGTCGGAGCAATGCACGAGGACAGACTTGCGCTCATCTTTCACAATCTGGACCACTCTGCAAGAAGCGCGGAGAATGTATGAGAGAAGGTGCATCCAGCGCGAGTCCGCCAGCTTGGTCAGCCATTGGATTTCAAACTCTACCGCCTCCTCGTCGTCGAGCTCAAAGGCCCCTGGGTGCATGTGCGCATCAGCCAAAACAAACTTGCCATGAGGGCCAAGCACGAATTTTCGCTGCTGCTTGAGACGATGACCCACGAGGCGCTTGAGCTTGTTCATGCTTGCGCGCACAGTCTTGGTATTCTCCAGGTTCATAAATTCAATGGAGACCGGGCTTTGGCCCGTGTGACTGTTATAGTTGGCAATGTCCTCAAAGCCGCCGCCAGCCTTGATACGGTTGGCGCTTGCGTTTGATGGCGGACGCGCATCTACAATGACGAGGCCCGACTTGGCTGTCAATGCTATTTCCCGAATCAGCTTCTCGTCAGCGATTGAACGCCGGTACCATGGTCCTGACTTGGGCTGACTGCAGCGGCAAATCGAAACGTGGTGCTCTGGGTCAATCCATGAGAGAATCGGGATGCGACGACGGATGCGAAAATCTGCCACGAGACGAAGCTCTGTATCGCTCACTTTAGTGGGCACGCCAAGGAAACGTGGGTACGAAGCGCAAAGGGCAAATGACTGATTCACGGTCGAGACGCGCCAATTCGGGTTGTCCCCCACGAGCCGCTCAAGCTCGGCATGATCGTCTACATGGCAGTCAAGACAGCACCCTGAGAATGAAAGCAAATCGTTCCCACGGGGCGGGGGATCCACGATCGAGTATTTGAGAACGCAGGCAAATGCTTCGTGATGCTTAAAAGACGTAGCGGTTGGGAAGCTCAGCCGCACGAGCGCATGCTCGAGCTCATGAAATGTAGAGAAGCGCTGCTCCGAAACCATTCCAAGCACGACGAGGCGTACGAACCGTAGGTTTTTACAATAAATGTTCAAAATGCCCGCCTCGCATACGTCGTTGAGCAGAATTTCGATGCGCTCGATGGACATGAGCGGGATGCACGCTACGGCGCGCGCGGGTGACTCGGGGCTGAAGATGATCAATTGAAATGTTGTCAGCACAACGCTGGCCTGCGGCTCATTTTCAAACCAGATCCGCTCAAAATGACCCACAAGCTTCTCGCCCGGGAGCATCCACGAAGAGGCCGACGAGCCGGGCATCGCAGGGCCTGACGCCGAGCCAGAGGCCGTCACGGAAGCGGTGCTGGCAGGATCGCCTTTGCGCGACGCGCGCGTGGCTCCCGTGACCGCGTTCATGGGCGCTGGTCCATTCTGAGGCCCTTTCTTGGCCTCCAATTCCTGGAAGCAGCTCTTGCAAATACGGACTGGTGCGGAGTCAGGCTCAAGAACAGCGCGGAACTGCGAGCACGCATTGCAGAAAACCATTCCGCATTTGCGGCAGTGGTGCTTTGTCCAATTTGGTGCCATCCACCAGAACTTTGTCTTGCACCCATAACACTCGGGAGCGAAATTTTTGGGAAGCCACGAGGTGGCTGAATCGCTAAAGTGCTGAAGCCGCCGCCGGTCCGAGGTTCTCGCTGATGACTTGGCCCCGGGCTGGTCGACTCGCTTGGGTGGATCAAAGGGCGACTGGTGCGGCTTGCTTGGTGATGCAGGCGCAGGATAAGACCCAGTCAATGACACTTTTCGTTGATGGACTGACGGCTTGCGCTCTCGCGAGGACGTCTTGGGATGCCGCAGGTTTCCAATACCAAATTTGCCCGAGGTTTGCCGTATCACACTCGACCCAAATTTTGCAGAGGCCCCACGTCCAGCATCGTCATCTCGGCTCCTGCTGGTGCTTGTGCTGGGGTACGCCCAGCTCATCGGTCTCTTCCGAGGGTCACCGGGATCGGGCGCGGATCGAGGGGAGTCCGCGGAGGGGTCACCTGAGAAACCCTCTAGCGTGCCAAGATCCCCACTCGAGGCGCGCATACTTGCCACGGCTTCATCCTCTGCACTTTCAAGGCTCGCGGCCGGGACCGTCGCGGCTACTGTCGCTAGCGACTGCCCTGGGGCTGTGATATGTCGCTTGCTCAGCCTTCGCGCTAGCGACGACTTCGACTTGGCCCGCAGCGATTCCAGGCCCGTCGAGCCCGCCCGCTGCTGCCGCGGGTCGAGGCCCACCTCGAGCGCCGGCGTCACCTCGAGAACGGCGCCTAGGAGCATTTCTTCGGCGTCCGAGGCGGACTCTGCGGCCGAGCCTGCGAACCCGTCCGAGTCGGCCTCCGTGCCCGCGTCGTCGTCGTCGTCCTCCTCCTCCTCCTCCTCGCCGTCCATCCACGCCGTGTGGAGCGGGGCAGCCGTGCGGAGCGAGGCCGCCATCTCGCGCAGCCGCTGCCGCGGCAGCTGCGAACTCCCCTCACTCCCTCTCTCCGTGCGCGCGCGCCCTCCTCCTTTCCTTTCCTTCCCTCTCCTTTCCTTTCCTTTCCTTCGCGCGTGCCCGTCCGCGCGGCGGCGTCCTTGGTGGTCTGCCTTGCGGTAAATCACGCCCGAGGTCGTTGCCCAAGATCTATTCCTTCTTCTTCGGAGTCGCAACTCATGAGCTAGTATCCTTCTCCTTCTCCCTCTCCTTCTCCTTCTTCTCCCTTGCCATTGCACTGTCGCGGAGCGGCCGCTCCAGAAAGGAGGGAAAAGAGAAAAAAAGAAAACGAAGCACATGCACACACCTGGAGTGCGCGCGTGGACACTCTGGTGTACACACCTCCTTGGCACAAACTTCGACGGCGGGGGCAAGCTGAGCTGCCGCAAAAACCCTCCTTCCCTCCCTCCTTGCTGCCTTTCTGGCTGCCTGCCTGCCTGCAGCTGCCTGCCTGCCTACCTGCAGCTGTCTGCGCTGCGCAGCGGGGTCAGCGCAGAGCGCGAGCAACTGCAACCAACGCGCGCGGTGGCCAGCTGCGCTGGCTGCAGCTGCGTGGACACCTCGGGCTATCCTAGACCTCAGCCTAGGACCTAGGCCTAGCTGCTAGCGTGATACAGACAGGGTTTGGTCTGCGGAGACCAGGACTGAAGGCGGCGTAATCCATAGAAAACGGCTACGAGGTCCTAACCCGCGCTTGCACGTGCCGCGCCAGCTGCAGCTGCTGATAAGGCTCGGCGAGGAGCAGTGTCACGAAAGCGACAATCGAGTCACACCGCTGCGCGGGCTCGCGGCGACCGTGGACAGAACCCGAACTTGACATAGGAAAACTGCAGCGCGGGCGGCAGAGCGGAGGCGCGTACATTTGCCGCCC
This sequence comes from Aurantiochytrium sp. KH105, assembly GCA_003116975.1. Classification (NCBI taxonomy): domain Eukaryota; class Bigyra; order Thraustochytrida; family Thraustochytriidae; genus Aurantiochytrium; species Aurantiochytrium sp. KH105. Next base: position 47,165 of record BGKB01000008.1, read on the forward strand.
TCAGCAGCCGAGCGAGCGAGCGGAGTACAAGCGAACGAACGAACGAACGAAAGTACGAACGCGCACGTTAAACATGGGCGCCACGTGCTGCGGCGGCCCTGCGCGGGCCCAGCGCCTAGGTAAGCAAGGGGGACTTGCCAGCAACATGAGGTCCCGAAGGTGGGGTAGGGGCGCTCGAATCCATAGTGCCCGACCGCGCACCCAAGGGGGGCCTCATGCGACCGGCATTGACTTCGGGGACCAGGAGGAGGAGGAGGATGAGAAGCTGGACCTATCTGAAGGAGGGGATGCTCTCGTCGTGCACAGCTTCTCTACGAATCGAATCTGCAAAAAGGTCCACGATGCCCTTAGCGAGCTCCACCTCACAACCCGAAGTTCGGCCGCAGCCAATAGCGATGACGACGACGACGACGACGACGAGGACCTCGAAGTGCCCAACACCATCACTGTTGTCGTCGTCACACCGTCTCTCCTTCACGACGCGAATGCCTTGCGCTACCTTTGCGCAGCAGTGGAAAATGAAGAGTCCACAAAGATTGTTGTGCGCGTCAATGGGGTCGGAGATGATATCTTCAGCGAAGCGGTGGATGTGCAACACATGGCCAGCCAGGTCCAGACCGACATTCTCGGCATGCTCGACCGTCTTGGTGTCTCTGTAAGCGAGCTACAGAAGGCATTCAAGCACCTTGCCGAGTGCGATCACGTCGTGTGCTGTGTCGAAAATGGAAAGCCCAGTTACTTCGAAGCGAGACTGCTTCGCGTTTACACAAGAAGGGCTCTAAATTTGGTCCAGGATGGATCGCGGCTGACCAGTGGCATGACTTCGGGCGTGGGCGACGTCAACGATCATAGCCAAGAGCACATGGAAGAGCGCGACCCTGACGTCATCCTTTTCCACGCTGAACGATCGAACCTTGAACGTGGCATTGTTGCACTTCTCGATGATCATCTGCCAAATAATTTTGCGTGCAGCTGGCTGGCTGAAGAAGAAGAAGAAGATTCTGACGATGACGATGACGAGGAAGATGACATTGATGAAGATGACATTGACGAGAACATCGGCAGAAATGTCCCGGTTATTGATAGTCAACTGGCGACTGCCAACGAGTTCAACCCTGCGTCACACCCAGGCGCAGCTCATGCAAGGGAAGATCGTCATGCTCCAGTCATATTGTCAATGCTCACGCCTGCATTTTTCAACGATGAGGGTGCTCAGAGGGCTCTTTTCAACTACCTCAAAGAAGGCAAGGACATAACAAGGAAGATCATACTCTTGCGAACGTCCGAGGAGGGCCCCACTCTCAGCAGTCTCGAGAACTTGTTTGATGAGCTGGAAGGCGGTTCCCGGAGCGAACTACTTCGAGACGCCTCTACGTTTTCACTTGATCTCAGACTTATTGGAAACGAGCGAGAAGAACAGATCAAAGACTTGGCTGCGCTCGTCGAGCAGGTGTTCACACCTCGCCGATCAACGTGGCATCGCGCAAAGAGCGTATTCAGAAGGAGTTCTTCCGTGAGATAATTGGAATTGCTGGCTGACCACTGCATTCTTCTCTCTCGCCTAGTCCACTTAGCCTTTTCTGACAACCAGGTATACACTCGAAAACTGAACCATAATTTTTCTCCTTTCAGATTTCTTTCTCGTGTGAAATCTTCGGCACTTCAGAATCTTTTGCGGCGCAAAGGCCAGTCATGATGGTTCTCCCTCCCAGAAAGAGCGACATCCTTGTTAAACGCCGAGGTATCAAGGCGGCTGCCTTGGGGAAAAAACGTCTCGGCAGGTCTGGATGCGCCCCCCCTCCCCTCCTTGCTCCCCTAAAAACCCTTCTGCGCCATGCTGAGAGAATCCACATGCAGCAAGCGAGCAAGACTAATTCTCCTCTGCTGACCGTCGCAAGCAATCTTAAGCAGAAGTGGAGCTGCAGTTGTCACGCCTGGGCCAGTGTATCACACTTCCTTGACGAAGAAGTGAACGCTGCAGAAGCGCAGTTGGTACATCTCCTACAGCGACTTCCTCAGCATGATTTGAAAGCTGAAGTGCGTGAGCAATGATCGTTCCTGCTGCCTGCCCAAGCTGCCAGAGAGTTGGTTCCTCGCGGACTGCGGAAAAGACCACGTGTGACGCTGCTGCACAAGTTGTGACGAGAAGATTAGATAACTCATCATGCTTGGGTTCAATTAGCGACCGTGGAAGCTCAAAGAATCCAGCACCTCCCCAAGCATCTGTCTGGCCCTCATTGCGAGTTCGGTATTTCATTCGAGAACCCGCATTCGGAATTTTCTCGGCGTATCTGCGAATGATGTGAACATCATATCCCCAACCGCCAATTCCGATGTTGTCGTCGCGACATGGGATATTGTAAGGTTTGGCACCGATGCTTCTTTGGCTGAGTCTCCTTGTAAACCTTTCGCTCGCTCTTTCTGGCCATCTTTCTCGCGTCTTAGCAGCGACAAGGGGTTGAGACCCTGCGTCGCAGTCGTGTTGCGCAAAAACATTGTCACTCACAAGTCGGAGGCCTTCTCGGACATAGAGACTGGGCCAATGGTCACTTTCAAGCCACTCGTCTTTGCAAAGGCCCAGTTGTTTTGTCCGCACTTGAATCTTTTTCGGCACGGAAGGATCCGTCTGAAGAAACCAAAACATACCTGCCACGTATTCCTGATGCTTCTGGGCGATCCGCACTCGCTCAGCGTACGAGCCTAATGGGTATTCAACGCCCCAACCTGCAGCGTCGGTTGAAATAGGCGCTCTCTGGTCGCTGCGGGTAAGTGATCAAGTGTGGACGCATAAAACGCACGTGCGTATCTATCTATCTACGTACCTGTCCATTGTCGCAAACATCAAACTTGTCCCTTTCGGGGTATGACACGTAGGGGTACGCCAAATAAGGTGTGGCTTTGCCACCCGCTCGATAGTATCGCGCGAGGAGCTCATATGTGCGTGCGCTGTATTCCGGTGGACGTGAAAACGGCACTCGCTTTTGCAGATTTGTGGTGACGCATACTCGCATGCTATAACCCATCAGACCTTTGTCAGAAGAGCCTAGATCTCCACTCGGGCCAAAGCCATTCACGAAGGGGAGAAGTTCATCGTTCACTCCGATCGGGTCCACATCCACATCAAAGTCGCCCAACGAAGACATGGTTACCCCAGCTCTTGACTCGTTGTAGGTAGAATTTGCTTCGCGTCCGAGCGTATACGAGGCGCCCGAAAAGCGTAAGAGATCGCCCTCATAGGAGGCGTCAACAAAGTACTTTGCCGTCCACCAGCGCGATTGCGAAGAATCTTGGCAATATGTCTTGACTGCGGCGATGAGCCGACGATTGTGCGGCGTCTTCCGAATGGCAGAAAACTTCTGTTCAAGTCTAGTATTCAAATGAACTTGGATCCCTCGGGAGCCAAGAAGTGTCTTGAAACTGGCCTCGCCAACAAAGTTATCTGGCTGCCACACAGGGTACGTGACATTGTAAAATTGTGCGTTCAAAATGCCCCATTCTCGCATGGTACTGCGCATGAGCTCTACGTACTTGAAATCCCTGAGACCGATCCCCTGCGTTGCCATTCCTCCAATCGAGTTCGTCGGCTCCAGAATAGCAACGCGGGCATTACCCCATGTGTCCATTACAGCGAGCGCCGCGGCGATGCCACTGGGCGTTGCGCCATAAATGACGACATCAAGGCTCATCGTTTGGTCCTCATTCGCGAGCCACTGAAAGAGGTAAAGGAGCACCGCTGCGACTGCAGCGGCGGCGAAACGCCTCGCTCCCTTTGACAGCGAGTCGCGCGGGCCCGCCAGCTCCGGCGGTCCTCTCCGAGCGCGACAATCGGACGACATTTCCTCGTTTGTTGCAAGTTCATTTTATTTATTTATTTTTTACCAATACCGTGCACGATGAGACTGATGCCGTTCCAGCAGCCAGCATGCGGCACGCGCTGATGAGATTAGACGTGAAGTAAAGCCAAAATCAGCGCGACGATTGGACAAGGGCGACCAGCAAGGCAGGCGGGCGGGACGTCGAGCTCGCGAAAAGAAGCCATTCGCCCAGCTTGGAGGCAGCCTGGGTTGCGTTTGCGACAAGTGAGGGCATCCCTCTTCGCTCGCGTAGCAAGCGAGCGCATCATCCTTTTCAAACACCATGGGATGCGTGAACTCGTCCACGGCAGGCGCCGACCGTGTCACGGAGCCCGTCGCGGCCAAGGCCTTAGCAGGCCAGGTCTTTGTGATGGTCAACGGGTCTTCGGGCGGCAACGCGGCCAGAGCACTCCTCGAGCTCGGACAAAACACGCTCGACTTTGAAGATAACCAAGGGAGACCGTGTCGCGCATGGTTTTTTGACTTTAAGGACGCCGACTCCCACAAGCGTGGAATGGAGAGGGTCACGGCCGAGAGTACCGCCAGGCGCAAGAATCTGCGCGTCGTGGCTGCTGGAGGAGATGGAACGGTCAAGTGGGTTCTCTCGGAGCTCATTCGATGCGGGCTCGAACACCTGCCTATCGGCGTCATTCCGTTTGGAACAGGAAATGACTTTTCCCGTGCGATGGGCTTTGGCGCCTCGGCGCCCGTACCACTGGTCGGGGCTCACATGCTAGCCCTTAAAAAGCTGATGATAGCGACGCTTGAAGCGCAAGAAGCAAGTCTTGATGTGTGGAAGGTCCGTATTGCCAAAGGCCCGAACGGCAAATTCTTTGAGGTTCGCAACGGTGCCATTACAGAGGCTCACGAGAGCGAGGACGTAATAGAAGAGGAGATGATCAATTACTTCTCGCTGGGCGCTGACGCGCAAATTGTTTTTGAGTTCGAGCAGCAACGCACAGCTTCACAACTGGGCAACAAGCTGGTGTATGTTGAACGTGGAACCCACCAACTCATGAAGAGGCCTACACGTCTACGGCAAATGATTGAGAAATTAGAGACAAAAGAGGGCGACTCGATTCTGTTTCGAAAATCTGATCGAATTCTTGCATTTCTCAATATTCCCTCCTATAGCGCCGGAGCAAATGTGTGGAGCCCCTCGAAACGGACGGGTCGATTTGGGCCTCAATACGTAGGAGATGGCCGCCTTGAGGCCTGTACGATTCATGGCACGGCAAATGTGGCAATGCACATTGGAACGGGCTCAAAGCTTGGAATCAAGCGCACGGCGCAGCTCGGCGCGTACAACATCAGCTTTTGCGAAAATGCTGATGTTTATCTGCAAATTGACGGCGAAGCGGTTCATGCACAGAACCCAGCCTCAGTCTCGATCGAACACGGCTACACGATTCAGGTTTTGAGGGCCGCGCACGCGTTGGCGCGCTCCTCTGCAGCGGACGTTCGCAAGGCTTCATTCGTCTCGCTCCCAGACTCGAAGCGGATCCGCTCGCTCGTCTCCGGGGAACAGGCGCCTGTTCACGTCGGTTTTGTCACTTCTGATTTTCAGGAGGGCGACGAAGACGCAGACAACGAAGATGATGAGGACAGCAACATTGTACGTGACTCCAAGGAGCAGGCTGGAGACGGGATGGACGATCCTGCGTCAGTATCTTCCGGTGTTGTCGCGATCCCCATGCCTTCCAAAGCGGAGAGATTTTCATCACACTAGCAACATCGAAAAGGAGGGTTAACTGGTATCGACTCGTACACCATGGTGCAATCGTCGACGAAAAATGCAAAGCTTCGAATTCAGGCGAGCCTTTAGCTATAGACTCGCTCTTGGTTCTGCCCCCCGGGGATGCAATGCAAACTTTGGATTCTGTAAAATCTGCGCTCTGATTTCATAGCTGGCCACCGGGTAGGCCTGATAGGGTCATTGGGAGGATACCTATTTTCTCTAAAAGACTCGCACTTTCGAATCTCACTTCGAGCTTTGCAGGTCACACGAAAACAATTACTTTGCAGCAGTAGAAGCAATGACTGATGCATAAGCCTTTCACAGTATGGCGTGCTACAACGAAAGATTTATTTTTGAATGAAATTCGAAAAAGCAGTCGCAAACAGGTGCGTGCTCGTATGCGTATCCTACGTACCGTGCGCTTATCATTGGATAAGCCTATGTTGCAGAGCCAAAGCTTAGGAATTGAACTTGTGCCAATCGTTGGTTCTCATAAAGACACCCCTGGCCCCCTTTCTCGAGCAGTCAAACAAGAAGTCAGGACCACTCAAAATAGAGAAAGAGCTCTCGAAAGAAAAAAAAAGCCGCCCCCTTCCCATGCTTGCTTGATTCAGCCGAAGCGTTATTGAACCCGCGAGTCACGGTCAGAAAACAGATGATTTGAATCAACCAAACCAGGATCTTTTTCCTCTCCGCCCCGACCGCAAATCTTCGCGCAGACCTCGGACTCGTCGTGACCCACTTGAGCGTACTCGGCTTGGCGTGTCTTGATACCAAGCCTTGGTCAAAGCTTGGGGGTCTATATCTGGTGGTGGTGCCTCGGCTCAAGTTCTGCGGCGGCGACGGAGTGTTGTGGACATCCATCAAGCAAGCAAAAGATGTCGTCGGAGCAAAGGTTTCGCGGGACTTGGACGCCGGCGATCCCGTCACCAACGGCGCAGGCGAGCAGCGGGCGTGGGGTACCGCCTCCAGCGCCACGTCAGCCAGCCGCAACAGTGCCCTCTGCAAGCCACGCGAGCACTGATGCCGTCAAGAAGCTGGATCCGTCAAGGGTGGCCGAGCTCGAGACGCTTGGCAAGACCATGTTCAAGGATGCGTACAAGGAAACGCCTTCAATGTACCCGACAAACGTCCCAGCACCCTCAGCGCCCCCAGGTCCGCAAGCATATGCTTATTCACGCCCATCAATTCCTCCTCAGCCGGCAAGACCGCAACCGCCGCCAGTCCCACCATCACCGAGCCAGTCAAAGTTTGCGATGGTACCACCGCCTTCTCCTGGGCCGATGCAGGCGCATCCTCCTTATCCACCACAACCCGCTCACAACGTGTATGCTCCGCAGTATCACTCGACGCATGTTGAGCAGTACTCGAACACGATGAACCATCGCTCAGCTCATGTCCATCATCATCATCACCACCAGCAACAGCCTCCTCCACCCCCGGCGGCAGCGTATGGACCGCCGCCGCCACCACCACCCGCACAACCAGTCTATGTGCAGCAGCATTCCCAGCACTCTCATAGCATGTATCTGCCTCCGACGCATTCGCACACGACGGTGACGTACATCAAACAGAAGAAGCCAAAACACCACAAGCACAAAACTCACAAGCTCTTCAAGTTCAAGTTCAAGTTCAAGTGAACATAACGAAGGACGTGCACGTCCATTTCTCCCCTCACGATCTCACTGACATTTGAGGAAAAAGAAGAGTGTTCACGTAGCCTCATGCGGACGTTGCATGCCAATGACTGGGAACGCTAAGATGACTTTCGCTCAGCATTGCAAGAAAACATTAATTCGATATTGCACAAGAGCATCGACACAATCAACGACAAGATCGGTCGAAGGAAGCTAGGCAATTTCTATTTTCAAGATGAAGATCGAATTCGTTGGGTTTACATTGTCCCTTGTCGTTCCCCTCATCACAGGATTGTCGGCAAACGCTGGCGATTACGAGATTTGAACTCAAAAGGGTAGAAGTTTTCATTTCAAAAGTTCGACTGAATTTTTCGCCCTTTGTGTATATTCTCGAGGTCTTAGCTCATGGCCACCTTTGTCTCTGGCTCGGGAATCGTATCTTCGGCTTTGTCATCATCATCTTCGTTCAAAGTTGCCTCGCTGCGAACGGTCTCGATGTCACCTTCATCATCGTTATCGTCATTCTCATCTGCGGCATTAGCAGCACCAGCAGCACCACTACCAGTGACGGCATCAGCATCTTCATTATCGACGCGGCGATTCTCCCTGGTTACAAATAAGTTGGCGTCTTTTTCTTCGACTTTAGCGGTGGCGTCTGCATCGTCTTTTGCAGCGGCATCGCTCTCGTCAATCACGCCGGCATCCCGGAGCTCTTTCGCCTCTTGTTCTAGTTTGTCCTCAGCCTCGGCGTCAGCGAGACGTACGGCATCTTCATCAAGACTCTCCATTGGTTCGGGCGCAGTTGCGTGTTCTTGCGCTTGAGCCTCTTTGGCGTCTGCCTCCTCGTATGGAAAAGGTATGCTCTCGGGCACATGGCCAGCTGGAAAGGCAACAGCCTTGGCATTCGATGAACGCAAAAGACGAACCTGGTAGCCGTGTATGACAGATACGGAGTCTGCGTGACATGCGCGAAGCGCCTCTCCGTCGATTTGGAAGTGGACATCAGATCCGGGCCGGAACTTGATAAAAAATTCGGAGTTCTGCTTGAGACGATGCAGTCCAAGGGTTGATCCAGTCGTCAGCGAGAGTGCGATATCGGAGGTGCGATTGACGGTCATCACCTCCACCTCGCGGTCGCCAACGAATTGCGGGTGAAATCTGCCTTTACTTTCTGCGTCTTTGCTTCGTCGCCAAGGATCAGCTCCTGCGCCGTAGCTTGGAATGTTCAAAAAGAGCAGCATGCGGTCCTTGGCATTGAACTCGAGCTGTTGCGGCACTGGGTTGGGACCAGGAGGAGCCTCTGCGATAAGCGCGCCTGGGCCGTACGTGGCGGACTCAATGAATTTCCCAAGACGCGGCGGGGGCACGATGGCTTGACCCATCCCCTTGCGGGCGTAAACTCTTTTGTTTGCGAATTGAGTTTTGCCGCGATTTTGTTCAAAAGCGAACATGAGCTCCCCATCGGCTCCAATCGAAAAGTAATTGATCATGACCTCTTCCAACTCGCGCTTACCACTGTGCGCCTTGACAATTTTCTTGTCCTTGACTTCTTCAAAGTAAGCCTCGGCCCCTGCGCCCAAACGGACCTTGATGAGCCACACGTCCAGAGGGATCTCCTCTGCCGCATGAATCATGCGAATGCGGTCCGTGAGCGCTTTCATGCCTGTTCCGATGAGAGGTTTCGGTGGACTGGAGCCCCAGCCTAGTGTGCGCGCGAGGTCGTTGCCAGTTCCAAAGGGGATGATGGCGATGGGGATATTGAGCGCGTGCGCGTTGGCGAGGCACGAAATGACCCATTTGACAGTGCCATCTCCCCCGCATGCCACGATGCGGACGTCGTAACGTTCTGTGTCGCGAGCAAGTCTGGCCATTTCCTTGAAATGCGCTTCTCGCGCATCGTTATCCTTGAGACTGAAGATGCTTACCATGCACTTTTGCCCGTTTCCTAGCTCCATCTCGAAGCGCGGCACCTTCATGTCAATGAGCTGTTTGGCTACCAGGCCTCCGGACCCAGGATTTACCGCCATGAAAACTTCGACTTCGACCGCCTTGCCGGCCTGCACGGGAGTCGCGTCCCTCGCGCGCTCCAATTGCGCAGATGAAGTGCATCCCATCTTGTCCTGGAAAGTCTATCTTTCGGCGATTTGCACAAAATGACGCTCGCGAGTGGCGAGCAGCTGGTACTGCCGGTGCTGCTGGTGCTTCTGTCGCTGTCCCGAACAACGTACTTGCGTGGGGGGAGGGGCGAGGCGAGCTGTCGGAGATGGTGGAGTCGATTCACCTCGTCCAAATCTGGACCCCGCCCACCCGCTCGCTCGTCCGAGGCTGAGAGTGTCAACAACGCCGAGCGCGAGGCGCCACGGTCGCGCGGGGGGCGTGACCAAAGGGGTGGTTGAGCTCGGGCCGTAGACAGGGAGAGACACTTTGCGAGAGAAAAGATGCGCTCACGCGCCTCGCCGACGTTTTTCCTTTTCGGGTCTGCCTCGGCGGCGGCCATGGACATAGTCTAGTACTAACGAAACAAGAAACTCGGACGAATTCTGCCACGAGACCTTGCTACCAGCGGATGGCCGCTGTCCGGATCAGGACAAAGCGAGGATGTCACGGCACGTGCTAGCATGTCCGCTTCGTCGAAGTCTGGCCCGAATACTGATCCCAGGCCGCGCCGGTCCGTGGCTGACCGACCGGGCGACCCTTGCAAGCAACTTGAGTTCGCTTGAAATCCATCCATCCAAAAGCCGTCCTGAAGCAAAACTTGAAAGCCGCTCGAACATGGACAGGCCCAAGATCGCCCGCGCGGGCGGTGGCGGCGGGAAGTCGCGGCGGGCGCTGCGACGGCAGCGTGCGGCGACGGGCGCCGGTGCTGGGCCCGCGCCAGGCGCTGGTGGTGGTAGTGATGGTGGTCGCGCCGCTGATGGAGGGCCCCGCCGCCACCCAAAGCGCGCGCGGGAGGCGTCAGCTGACGGAGGCTCGCGGGAGAAGAGGCGCCGGCACGAGAGCACGACGGGCGTGGGAGCCCGCGCAGGAACACGCCGTGACGGCAAGAAGAGCCAAGCCAAGGGCGTCGGCGCAACATCGGCGCTGCAGTCCAAATTCAAGGCCAAGCTTGAGAGCGGGCAATTTCGCTGGCTCAACGAGCAGCTGTACACCACCTCGAGCGAGGAGGCGGTGCGGCTCTTTAAACGCAAGCCAGAGCTTTACGAGGTCTACCACCGCGGGTTCGAAAGTCAGGTCCAGCGCTGGCCCGAGAACCCCGCGGCGATGATCGCGCGAGAGGTGGGCGACATGCCAGAGGGTACGATCGTCGGCGACTTTGGATGCGGGAATGCTCTCATCGCCCGCACGGTGCCTCATACGGTACATTCTTTTGACCTCTGCGAAACCAACGAGCATGTCACTGTTGCGAGCAGCGCAGACGTTCCTCTGGAGGACGCCAGTCTCGATGTTGCTGTGTTTTCTTTGTCGCTGATGGGAACCGACTATCAGCGGTTCCTCCTCGAAGCGCGGCGAACACTCAAGGTTGGCGGCACTCTTATTGTGGCGGAAGTGAAGAGCCGATTTTGCAGCGCGGCAAAAGGTGCGGCGGACTCTGCGCGAGACATGGAGCGGGGCATTGCTTCCTTTAAACGCGTTTTGAAAAAGATGGGTTTTCGTTTGATTAACGAGGAGATCGACAATCGCATGTTCGTGCTCTTTCGATTCCGCAAGGCAGCCATGCTGGGTGGAAGTGCGCAGGAGGCGGAGTTGGCAAGGCGTATCAAGGCGCGCGGCTTTCTTGAGGAAAACGAAGGCGTGCTCAAGTCGTGTGTATATAAGAAACGCTAGTTATAGGCCTGGCTTCTTCTTTTGGTGTTCGAGGAGAAAACAAAGAAGGGGTCAAGATTGCGGTGTGTCCTCAGTGTGGACGAACGTGCTACACCACTCCCTGATCCTCACTGGTTTGTGCGTGCGTGTATGTATGCGCTTGCTATATGAGCGTCTCGATGAACAACGATCGATCAGTAAACGATAATTTTCTTTGATTCTTACTTAGGCTGCCTTTGCCTCGGCATTGGCCTCGGCTTCTTTCTCCTCAGCGATGATTTTGTCCAAGAGCTCCTGGACCTCGTCATCGTGCATGACGTGCTGTACGAGCTTGCCCGTATCCTTGTCCATTCTGAGAACAGAAAACTCCATTTTGTCAGCGCTTGGCGTGACCGAATCCATGGTTTTGTTGAGGACCTTGACTGCAAGCTCGAGCGCCTCTTCGATCGAACAGTCATCCTTGTACTCCTTCTTCAAGAGGGAAGTTGCTGCCTGGTTGTTGGCGCCGATCGCGGTCGCCTTCCAGCCACCATAGTTTCCGGACGGGTTCGACTGATACAGCTGGAAGCCGTAATGACGATCCCAGCCCGCGTAGAGAAAGGAGACACCAAAGGGCCTCTGGCCACCAAACTGCGTGTAGCCCTGTTTAAGATCGCAGACACGCATGATGAGCTGCTCGAGAGGCTGCGGCTCCTGGTACTGAAGCTTGTAGTTTTGCGCGACACGTCGAAGGTAACTGATAAGAACATTGGCATCGGAAGTGAGGCCGGCGACGGCACACGCAACGTGGTCGTCGATCATATAGAGCTTTTCGCTCGTCTTACTCGGAGCGAGCAGCTTGCTCGTGGCCTTTTTTTCGGCGGCAATCACCACACCGTCGCCGGCGAGCAGACCGACGCAAGCACCAGCGTTGTCGATCGCCTGCATCGCATACTCGACCTGGAAGAGCCGGCCTTCGGGTGAGAACACCGTCGTGCGCGAGTCATAGCGGGAGCCCATTTTGCTGTTTCCTCGCTACCTAGCTTGCGCGCGCGCGCGTGCACAGACGCGGCTTTGCCCTCCTGACGTTGAGAAGATAGACGGATAGAAATCGACTGCGCGCTCAAACCGCCGTCGCGCTTGCGCAGGCCACCTATACGTGGAGGCCGTCCTTCACCGCGCCGAAAAGGCACGCCCAAGGAGCGACGCCTGGCTCGCGCGCGACTCCGTCTCCTCTTCCTGCCGTGTCGCGCCGCTGCCGGAGCCCACGTCGTGCGGACTGTCGCGAGCTTTTCGCTTTGCCTGCCTCCTCCTTCGTTGCTGCTTCCTCCGGGTTCGCTCGCCCCCTTTGGAACGCCACCGTCTAAAATCAATCAGCGCGGGTTGCGTCCACAAAAGAACGAATGGAACGAAAATTGGCACAAATCGGGAACCATTGAGGAACCTAAGCCTCGCCTGATGGATTTATACGGGTGCACTGTGCCTGCATGCCGAGGCCTATAGGCCTAGTACCACTGACAGGGCATAGGCTAATCGCGTGCGTCTTATTGCTATACCATTGGGAACTTCTGCCATATACCATTTTTTCTTTCCCTTTCTATACGTCGAGAGCTCGGACTTGCTGTCTCAATTGGCGGTGGTGCGGTGCCTCCGTTCGCCGCATTCCCAATGCCATGGGTACTTAACAGTATACGGACATCGCCGCAATGCAATCGCTTATATTTGCGCCAGGCGCAGGTGATGTCCGTGCGGGCCTTGCCGCTTACATAATTTCGCTGCCGCGCCCACTGCACAACAATGTCGTCTCCATCATGGCACGACTGATCTTGACCAACAACTCACCAGACCTTGGTCTCCTCGATCCCGCTGGCAATAAATGCATGCATGCGTGGACGCTTGCGCCACGACGCTTGCGCCACGCTCGTAGTCAGATCCAGCGACAAATCCAAGAATCCAACATGGAGTCGTGCAACATGAGGCGGCGCCGCCACTATCACGGCCTCCGAAAGCACGAACTCTTCTTGATTTTTGACACACCTGGGACAACGTTTCAACAAAAGCAGAACGTGGAAATCTCCTCGTGCCGGCAGGGCAGGCAGGGCCGAGCCCGCTGAGCGCGCGGCAGGCAGAAGCGCTTCGCCTCGGCGCCGCGCGGCGCGTCGCGCAGAGCAGAGCAGCTCGAGAAGGAGCTCGGGCGCGCGTGGAAGGGACGCCCAAGGGACGCCCAAGGGAGCGCGCGCGCGCGCGAGCGAGCGAGCGAGCGAGCAGAGAACTTCCCTCGTTCCGAGGCCGGCCGGCCGTCCGTCCATGGGCGCCGAGGCCAGCCGCAGCGCCGGCGCCGAGGCGGCGGCGCGGCAGGCCGCGCTGGCGGCGCAGGCGGCCGTGCAGGCCGTGCAGGCAGCGGCAGGACTTGGAGCCATCGTGGCTCTGCGCCCTGCTGCCGAGGGTCTGCTTGTCCGCGAGGCCGCGGTAGGCGAAGACTGGGTACTTGTCGCCCGAGGTGCCGGCGGCAGAGCTCCCGGTGCCACTGCCCGCGAGCGCCAAGCGGAGGCGCGAGATGTCAACGTCGCAGCGGCCGCAGCTCTGGCGGACGAGCTCAGTGGCTCGCAGTGCGTCGAGATGTCGGCGGAATTGATTCGACTCGCTCGCCAGGCACCCCTGCGCGGCGAAGACATCCGCCGCACCATGGAAAACTTGAGCGAGGCCATGGCGCTGCTCGCGCAACGTCGCAGCGAGGCCGAGCATCGCGCTCTCGTGGAGCTCAAACGGGCTCAGCGTACCTGCTGCAAATGCGACGTGACCGCAGAGGATACTTATGCAGATCTCGTCGAGCTCTCCAATTGCGGCCATTGCATGTGCACCGACTGTTTTCGCGGGCACGTGCTCGCAGCAGCACCGCGGCCTTGTTGCACCTTTCCCTTTTGCGAATGCGCCATCGCGGAGCTGGATGTGCGCGCAACACTGCGCCCCGAGGAACTCGAGGCTTATATATCAGCTGGGGTTCGCAACATCGCCGACCAAATTTGCCAGTGCCCGAAATGCCAGAGCGTAATTGCGTTGGATCGCGACAAGCATGACGCTCGCAACGCGGGTCGTGTGCGTTGCGTGTGCCAGGAGACATTTTGCGCCGACTGCCGCGCCTCGCCGTTTCACGAAGGCATGACGTGTGAGGAGATGCGAAGCACGCGCCCGTGTCAATTTTGCAAGACCCGGGTCATCTGCGCTTTGGCTGCAAGTCCCGGCGATATTGTCGTCTGTGCGTCACAGGCATGCCAGCAAGAGTCTCGCGCGGTCTGCGGTAAAGTTCGGCAGGACTGTGGTCATCCTTGCGGCGGCCTCGCGGAAGAATCGTCTTGCCCCGCTGAGTGCTTTGCATGTTTGGGGTCAGAAAGGAGCTGCGGCATTTGCCTCTTTCCGCTCGAGGAGGGAGCCAGCATGGTGCTTTCGTGCGGCCACGCCATGCATGTTAATTGCGTTCGTGAGCGTTTCGAAGCCGAAAAATCTGCCGAGCGCGCTTCGCTTACGTTTTCGCGCTGTCCCGTGTGCAAGACTGACATGGCGCACCCCGAGGCTCTAGAAAGTGAATTTCTCGCCGTCAACGAGCTGCGCTCCAGCATTCAGGGCGTGCTCGATGAGGCAAGAGGCCGGGCCAGCCAGGAGGAAGCGCTTTTGGAGGATGACGCGTACACCTTGTTCTACTGCGAGCGTTGCCGTCGTCCTTATTTTGGCGGCATGCGGCAATGTGAGGAAGCTGGTGGAGCAGCACATCACGATGCAGAAGACCACCAACACCACTACTGTGCCTCGTGCACATGTGCGCTGCAGCAAGTGCCCGTCTGCCCAGAGCACGGGCCAGATAGCATGCAATTCAAGTGTTCCTTTTGCTGTACACCGGCAAGCTTCTTTTGCTGGGGCACAACGCATTTTTGTATTGACTGCCACGCCCGACAGATGGCAGGTGAAAGGCTCAATCGACTGCCGCTTTCTGAATTGCCTCAGTGTAGCGGCGCACAGGTTTGCCCCCTGGGTCTCAACCATCCGCCCAACGGTACCCCTCCGTCGCAGAGCGCGCCAATTGTTCTTGGCTGCTCCATGTGCCAAGCTCGCCGCGCTCTTATGTAAATACATACACTCATCTTATCGCATACCTCACTACACCTTATTTCTATGCTATATCAAGCATGCGCCAAACTTCCTAAGTCTGGGCAGTAAGTTTTTCAAGAGCTAACATCAAGCACAACTACTTTCGTCAACATTTGCAACTTATTTCTGTAGCCTACGGTGTGAAAAGAGGAAATGGGGGCAGTCTTTAAAGTTTTTGTGTGAGGGTTCGCACCGGGCTCGCAGGCAGCAATAGAGAGAAATGTAAGGAAGCCGGCTCAATTCGTGCGAGTGAAAGAAGATGAAGTCATCGAACCGTCCCCTTGCCGTGTTGGTTCTCAGATAAGCGGCCCGTGATATTTTGCTCCTCTTTATTTCTTGACCAGCTGGTACCACGACACCTCTGTAACTTTGCGAATCGTGACCACTACAGAGTCCGATTTACATTTATGCGAGGCGTTGCTAATTTCGCTGTGAAGCACTGGAAGGCACAGCTCGTAGTCCTTGCCGTTCATGTCTTTGAGCTGAAGCGTAAGCGAGGTCTCCGTCCATTCCAGCTCGACGTTGTCGTCGGTCGGCTCTTGACTCGGTAGCAAGTCCTCCGTCGGAACGTAAATCTTCACAGTCTTCTTTCCGTCGGCCCAGCTGTAGCGCTTGACAACGTTTTTGATCTTCTTTCGGGGAAGGTCGGCATCTTCGGCTTCGGAAGGGTCGATGCGCGGTGGTTCTCCACCATAGTTCTTTACTGTTTCACGCGAAGACGCGTGCGCATAATAGTACGCATTCTTGCCCTTGCGCCTGATATTCTCTTGGAGCGCGTTTTGAGCCTCGCCGTTGTCGACCGCGGCGGTCTCGCCTGCTTCGCTCGTTTGGTTGTTGTCGTCGGTTTGCGAGCTGTCTTTGCAGTCCTTCGCGCTGCCCAGGTCTAGCTCGGACATTCCGGACTCCACGGACTCGCCCTCGACGTCTGCCATCGTAAGCCCGCGGCCTGCTTGCGTCGCTTGCTACCCGTCACACCTCTCGCGATCGTAGTCGAGGAGGCGTCGCTCCGCAAAAATTGTCTGCTTTTCGAGAAACTCGACTAAAATTTATACCATTCATGGTCGCAATTCCTTCCGAAAGTCGAGTACGAGAAAGAGCTGCGCAGACAACTTGAAGAACTATCGAGCTAGCAGGTGGGATCTTCGTCTAGCTGACGAGCCTATCGAATTGCGAGTGCCAGATTGTTTTGTCCATGCTGCGTAATGCGGATACTTCGTCTTTTTATTTGCTCTCAACTTGAACAAGAGGTCTCTCTCAAAACTTCGCTACATGTCAACGTCACCACCTTCGGCAAACGGCGATAGGAGACCAATAATGGCTATGTTCACCATGTACCTCGAGCACCTAATCCGAGGGAACACAACGATCGTGACTACACGTAGCGCAGATGTTCGTTGTTATTTGTTGAACTTGCTTATCACACTGTCGATCGCCGGTTGGAGAGAAAAAGATAACAAAAGAGGAATGGCATCGTTCTCCTGACAGAGTCAGCCAGTTTCAACCGGGTCATTCGCCTCGATTTCCACCACGCCGGTCACTCATCGCGATACTAGCTGCAGCTCGTCGTTGCGCTGCATTGGTCGGCGGCACTTTAGAACAAATGAAAACAAGGTTTGTTTTCAACGACCGGTCTTCAAAAAGAATTTCCTTCATGCGTATACAGAACCAAACACGCGCGCCGAGCCTGGCCGCGGAAAACTGAGCCGCTAGCAGCAGCAGGTCGCAGGCCGCAGCGTGCGGTACGCTCAGAACAGGATAGCTTTCCAGGGCTCTTCAGCAAGGCTGAGCGAGGTCTGCCAAGGCAACCGGCCGGCAATTCGTCGGCCCAAGCATTCGAGGCAACAGCTTCGCAGGCGCTCTTCCGCTTTGAGCAGCTCGGAGGAGACGCCTCAACGAGACGCGGCAAGCTTTCTGCGAAGATGCAGAGGCCCACTCTTCGCAACAAAACTTGTCTGGCAAGGTCAATGCTTGCCTTGGCGCTTTTCATGATTCTGCAAATGGGAGATCTTCTCGTGGCCGTAGAAGCGCGGAAAAGCGCCAAGTCAGCAGGTCCGAAGCCTGTGGCCACGGGCGAGAGCGCCGTCGAAACGATCACTCATCGCGAATTCGAGACGAAAGTGGTTCAACCTGATGAGCCATGGCTACTCGAGTTCTATGCGCCTTGGTGCGGACACTGCAAAAGGCTGGAACCTATTTTCGAGTCCACCGCCACTGCCCTCAAAGGAGATGTTCGCGTGGGGAAAGTGGACGGGCCTGACAATCTTGCCCTCATGCTCCGATTTGGTGTGTCCGGGTTCCCATCGATCTTTGCCATCCGTGACAAGAAAACGTATGTTTTCAACGGCCACCGCACCCAGGTCATGCTGGAGCGCTTTGCTTTGAATCCGGCTGAGCATGGCGAAGCAATGTCGACGCTTGCTGATCCGCTCGGCCCTGTAGGTCGCGCTAAAGGCGCTGTAGCCGGCGTCGGCATGCGCGTGATGGATGCGCATGACTACGTCCAGCGCGAATTCAAGTTGTCCAATTCGCTTGCTTGGTTTGTGGTCTTTTTTCTAAGCTTTCTGGCCGTCATCGTAGCGACAATGATGGCCTCTGGTATCTTCTTCTTTCTCGGCGAGGGTAACAAGTCTGGTCTCCCCTCTGATCCCGCTGCACAGGCGCCCCCCCAGCGGCCTCACCAGGACTAGCAAAGATAGTAAAGAAGAAAACGATCTATCGAAAAAGCAAACGCCCACCGGGTTTTTGAAGAAGATGGGAAAAAATTGGGAAAAACGAAAGAAAAGGCTCGATGTCTTTTAATCCATGCCCGCCAAAGGCGAATTAATTAAAAGCGCGAAATATTTTTGGTAACTTTCTGTTCTATTTCTTTCTTTTCTTGTGTGAGGGGAGGAACATGGGAAAAGGAAATGTACAATGGTCAACTCTGAGGTGCTAGCACATGAGCACATTTTTATGACGCCTCCAGCGCTTTGGATTTTTCTTGCTTGCTCTCACATGCTCTTGAAACGCCCGCACCCGCTCCTTGAAGATCGCAACAAGCTTGGGAAACTCAGGCCCAAGCTTGCCAACAAAGGACTCAAATTTACTCTTTGCATGCTCGTACACACCGTTCATGTTTTTGGTGAGTCGCTTGATCTTCTCCAGAGCCCAGGCGTGCTCGCCCACAAGATCGCGGGGAGAGATTTTAGCCTCTCCTTGATCCTTGCACTTTTCGTAGATCATCGTGTCGATAGACCAACCGAATCGCAGCGCCAAGAGCACAAGAAATTCGTCAAGGTGCTCTGTGGTGGTGTAGAGCGCGTACGAGTCTGTCAGCTGTTGAATGGCAACGGAGGGCTCTTTCGAAGAAGGCCGCGTGATCGAGTAGCACGACTCGTCGCATTTCAATTCCGTACGCGACACCCTTTCTACCCGGTCGAGGAATTGTCTCAGGGTGGCGTTGTGGCGCACCGCGTCGTCGTGACACACAAACTTCATCTCTCGCAGCAAAGGTGGCTTATCGCCAACTGCTTCCGAGTAGTCGCATGCCCTTAACGGGTACTCCGTAAAGTACTTGCGATTGAACATCCAGGTCGACTTGCTCACAAAGTGGCTCACGGGCTCGCGAAAAAGAGTGACGAGAGCGGTCCCGGGAAAAATTCTGTCGATAGCACCCGTGTTTTCGCTGTGCTGGAAGAAGATCTCCTTGTGGTGGTCGCGTTTGCACGACTTGAGTTTGTCGCACTCGTTCAAATTGTAATGTACAGAAGCATTTTTAAGAGCCAAGGCAACGCTCGTGCCACCCACTTTGTGCAGTTTAAGAAGGTACAGACTCGGTGGTTTCTCGGTTTGATTGAACATTGAAAATTCCGGGTCGTTGACACCAAACAGTGCCTTGAGGCTGGCCTCGCGGAGGCGACCCTCTTCTTCGTTCGAGAAGAGGGGAGGAGGGTCGAGAATTGCATCGGTTCTCTGGCCCTCGTCCTCGAGAAGCTCATCGAAGTTACTCAAGAGGCCCTCTTCATCAATTTCCTCCTGCTCGAGCGACATGGCCTCCAATTCGTCGTCTGTGACGAGAAAGTTAAAGGGATCGTCCTTGAGTCGCAGCCTCAGTTGCTCTGCTCTTCCGGGTCGAGGCCCGCCTTGCTCGACGTCGACCTCTGCGTTGAATTCTATTTCAATGCTCCTGAGGCGCTCATTTGACGCTGGTTCTCCGCTCAGGCTGTTGTACAGGATACAGATACTAAGCATGATGGCGAAGAATACGTGCATACTCCATTTCATGCTCGCCATCGCGAGCAAGCTGCCATTTCCGCCACGTGTTTGGCGCTGCCTGAACGTTGGACTCTTGCCGCCCTCCATTCTGAGCACGTGAAGAGAAGGTAGGAAAAGGGTCTGGATGCCGGTAAGCGGACCCTCTTTCGCCCACGCGCTACCGAAGACCGACTGTCTGGGAGTATGGACGACTGGACGTCTGCAGACCAGTCCAGTCTTTTCTGCAGTGCCAACGCCGATGCCAATGCCAATGCCAATGCCTCAAGACGTCTGTCGATGCACCTTGCTGCACGCGCTGCGCCACAGGATCGACGCCGGTTGCGGAGCCACGGCGCCGCAGAGAGAGAGGAAGGCACGCTCGTCCTCGCCAGCAGCAGGCCGCGCGAGGCTGGCGACCTCTGCAGAACTGCGCGCCCCGGCGTTGCTTGTCTGCTTTTGCTTTATGTTTTGTTTGGCGGCGTTCTGCCCTTTGCTTCGCCCCGCTCTCCCAGCTGCTGCTGCTTTTTGACGCAGTGCGTTGGACAACGCGAGGAGAGAAGGAAGAGAAGCGCTGGCCGCCGCCCCGCCTTCACATCCATCAGTCAGGAGAGGAGAGCGGCCAACTCACAGTCAAGTTGTGTGTCAAGCAGGGCAAGCAAGTCAGCCCGCTGCCGTCAATCGAGTCGTTTAATGGACTCCGCTTGCTCCGCAAATTACTCTCCCCTGCCATGGGCTGGTGGCTGGAGCGAGCACAGGAAGTAAGTTAGTCCAATCGATTCTCGTGGATTCCAATAGTACTTGACGACGAGGCGAGAGCAAGACTTCTGGTCCTCATCTATCCGGCTTGCCAGAGGCGGCTCGCTCGTGGACAAGCAAGCAACCAAGCAACCAAGCAAGCAACTAAGCAAGCAAGCAAGCAAACCAAGCAACCGACGAACGCACAGCGACAGACAGATATACCAAGGTCCACTTCTTTCAGGCTCGCGTCGTCCTGCCGGATCCACTTCTGCGACAGCGACAGCGACAGCGACGGGCGCGGACGAGGGGCGCACGGCGGCAGTGACTACTGCGAGTGAGCGAGCGAGCGAGCTACTGCGAGGGAGCGACCCCCTCGGCAGCGGGCTGGCGCGATGCGACGTGATGGCCGTGCCAGCTGTGGCCACTTGAGGTGACCTGGCTGAGGTCGTGGTGTCTTCGTGCCTTGGACTCCGTGCGCGGCCTCGCTGTCGTTGTCGAGTCGCAGCGCAGGCAGGCAGTCGGCAGGGGGGGCAGATCTTCTTCCGGCAGCTGCAGAACGTTGTGATCGATCGATGCGGTCGGCCTCCGTCCCCTTTACGATGGACGGACCTGGTCTGAACGGGCGGAGGTGCGTTGTCGGCAGCGGCTGGCAGCTGCTATGGCTCTCACCGCAGTGGCGGCCATTTATTTGTAAGCGCTGAGGTGCTCTCGGCTGTATGGTGGGCTGGGCTGCCCCGCGCAGGAGGTTGCCGCGCTCAGGCTGAACGGGAAGAAGACCTGTCTGGAGCCGGCCGGGGCCCTCTTCTGCCGAGGCCGCGCGAGACGAGGCGATGGCCACGGCTGGGTCTGGCTGGCTGGTCACGGCAGACTGATCGCGTACACGTGATATGACATTCACCATGGTCAATCAGAAACATCATCCTTCCAGCGGCAGCGGCACCACGGCAGCGGCGGGTAAACGATCGATCGCAGCAGCAGCTGCTGCAGGCGATCAATTGTGGCGTAAGCTGTGGCTGTGGTGAGTTGAGCATGGATTGATGATGATGATCAAAGGCCGCAGCCGCTGCCGACGACGTTGCCAGCAATCGTGGCCGCCGAGCATGATCATTAACTTTGTAATATGGGGTATGCCTTCGATCGATTTTATTTGATGCTTTCCGACGCATGGGACCAATCAAAGAAGGCGATCGACTGCGAGGATTGGCCGATTTCAAGACACCGCCAGGCTATAATAGCACAAAGGAGACAGCATCTGCCATTGTGCATCTCGCCAGCTTGCCTTGAAGTTGTCTCTCTTCCATAAGCTTAAACCTGGTGGATTCACCGAAATTTTCTCGGCCCTTTTTCTTCATGGCTGGCAGTGACTGGCTATCTTGGCGCGGAAGTGGGCTCTAGATCGTGGGATGGGAAGCGCGTTGGTCAGGCCAGTGGTCTTTTCATTTTGCACGCTGAGGCAAAATTCGACCTTGAGCCGATTATTGCTTTGCGCAGCAGCTGGCTCCAACTGCAGACATAACGAAGAAGTTTGCACTGTTTTAAAGAGTTCCATCAAGTGGCGGAGCAACTTGAAGGAACAAAAGCCAATCCAGGTAGGGCTAAGTGCACACCTTTGAGAACGTGAAATTTGGAAGTGAGTGAGAACGAATGTATAAGGGACGCAAGAAATGGACGCAGGAACTGGACTCGCCATTGTCCAGCCAGAAGGACCCAAGCACTATGATCGCGAAGCTGGACAGTCGAAGGCCGTGCGCTTTGCGGCGCGCACCAGGCAGGCAGGCAGGCAGGCAGGCAAACAGGCAGGAGCGGCCGGCAAAGCGAGAAAGCGAGCCGCACCGAGCGCGTCCACCTTATAGTCGAGGCTACAACATGAAGCCTTGTCCAACACAAACAACAACAACAACAACAACAACAACAAGATCAACACGCGAGAAACGGGCCCAGCGCTCGCGACGACCCCGTCGGTCTCGATCTGGCAGTGAGGAGACCTCCAAGGCGAAGCCGCAGCGAGGCGCCGGAAGACTTTCGGACGCGCGACGTGCCAAGCTCGAGGGCATTCTCGAACGCGAGCAGAACAAACCACGAGTTTGCGCACACGACCCGTCTCTCAGCTATGTTTTGGTCGATGACTCGCTACATGAAGTTCGGCAGCGTAAGACAGAGGATGTGAGAGTGCGAGAATTCACAGAGGAGCGTGAGCACGACCCTACAGCAGAATCAAACATGTCCATGGACGCTCAAGATATCGCCCTTGAGGCGAATCCCACATGTTGCCCAATTCAGATTTTGCAGAAGACCGCCTTTTTCAACGGAAGTCGGTTGCTCGTCGAGTCCCAGTTTCATGACTCGGTAGATCGCATCGAGCACAACGAGCCCATGGCGCTTGAACTTTGGCTCCTCCCTGTGCTGGACCAGGACGCTGACCGACATTTGCGCACCGCGCGGGTTGACCTTGGCTTTCGTAATGCGCTTTTGGCCGTCTCTGCGGAGCAGTCCACTTGGCGTTATGTCTTTTGTAAAGGACTTGCGACGAACAACGAGCAAGCCGTTCTCCCTGGGACACTTGAGCGTCGAGCGAGTTTGCGCGGGACTTGTCCAGTTGTCGGCCAGCGGCGCAACTGCACACCCACATTGATGCTCAACAGCGCAACAGGCAGATTACAGGTGCACCTTGCTCTTGCATCGTGGACAGAAGAGCGCTCTCCAGGGGGTGTGCTCGATTTTAGCACGCAAACGGCGACAGAAAGCTTTAAATCGACTGCACAGCTGCGCCATGGCCGTTGGTCCCACGTCGCCTTGATGCTCACAGGCTCTCACGCCCTTCTTTACATCAATGGTCAACTAGACGCGAGTTACTCTGCGCGCGATACCCAGCGCATTGCATTCAATAATTACCCTCTCTTTGTCGGCAGTTCGCCACGAGCGACGAAGGAAGGCTCTGTCGCTGGCGAGCATGGCTTTGTGGGGTTCTTGCATGGCGTAGCCATGCACACGGCCGTACGCGACCCGACTTCCTTTGTCAATCCCGACATCAGTCGAGACACGCCGCCGTATCCACGACCAGAGAACGAATGGGGCTCAATTCTCTCCTCGTCCATTATGACATCCAACGCGTCGATTCCTGGACTCGGTCCGGACATCCAAGGCCAGCTTCGGCAAGCAAGAGCACGTCAGAGCCTGCAGCGGTCTTGGCTTGATGAGCAGATACG
This sequence comes from Aurantiochytrium sp. KH105, assembly GCA_003116975.1. Lineage (NCBI taxonomy): Eukaryota > Bigyra > Thraustochytrida > Thraustochytriidae > Aurantiochytrium > Aurantiochytrium sp. KH105. The sequence goes on from BGKB01000008.1 coordinate 70,497, forward strand.
CGAAAAGGCTGCCCAGCGTGAAAGTGAGGAAAAGAGAAATGAGGAGCTCGCGCACGAAGTCTTGATTCAAGCTCAAGCGTGGAGGGAAGAACAGCAGGCACGCCGAGCGCAGAATTCGCGTTTCATCGACAATATCTCGCGTGAGATGCGTACTCACATGCTTGAAGCGATGGAGCAACGGCGTCTAACAGCCCTTCAGGAAAGGCTGGCGGACGTGAAACTCCTTGGGGCCTTTGAAGATCCTTCGCGTATCGAGACGGCGCGTCGGCAGCGAGTAAACAACGAGTATGCTCAAGAACTTCGCCGCGAAGCAGATGCGCGTCAAGAAGCCCGTCAACAAGCGCGCGATGCCGAGCTTCAGGCAGAAAAGCTTCGCATTCAGATTCAAATGGAATCTTACCGTGCCGAGCAGTTGCAAAATCACAGAAGATACCTCCAAAAACAAGAGCGTCTACGACAAGAACTTGCCGACCAAATTCTAGACAAAGCGTGCGCGTCCCAATATTCCGCTGCTGGGAATGACAAGTTCATGTCTGCTGAGGAAAGAGCACTCAATGCGCGCGTGCTTGCGATGCTGGCAAGTGTACCCAAGTGCCAGTGAAAGGAGTTTGTGTCACAGCCATATTTTTCAGAACACATTTTCCCTTTGTTGTTGAGAATGCTAAGCTGGTTTCAAATTTCCATCAAGATACGAATGCGATACCATTTCCCAGAAAACGTTCATTCGTGAAGATTTGAGACGGACGTTTAACCCGAGTTGGGTCCAACAACGCTTCACTTAAGGGACAATGAGCATTTTCCGTCTCGCTCCACCGAAGGCAGTTTTAAGGTATAGATTGAGAAAAGAAACAGAACAGAATCGTTCGGCGGCGCTCAGCCTAAAGTTGTTGTCCTCCTTTCCCTGCCATTTCCGTGTCATGAAGGTTACCAAAATCTTGCCTGCTAGCTCGAAAACAGCGACGAGTAAGAGACGAACAAGAAACGATCCTTCTTCTCTGGCTTCAAGTCTAAACATTGTCTCAAAAAGGAAGCAAAGTCCAAGCTGTGACTTGTGCAGTAAACCATTCAAGGAGGAGGAAGGTGGGAAAAGAAGAATTTTGCTCAAAGTACTCGATGGGGTGCATGAACAGAAAGTCAAATTTGACGCGTAGAAAGTTCATTGGCGCGCGAAGAAGAGGATGCAGAAGACGTGGGGGCAGTGCGGAGCAAAAGGTTGATTTGCGACGAGCTCAAGACGTGCTGCGAATGGGGCGACTGCACAATGGTCTCAAAAACTTGCAGGACTGCTAAAATGAAGTCCCGGAATCCACAGCGGTTACGCGTAGCTCGATTCGGAGGACCACGGACAAAGGAAAGGTACTGAGAAAGGCTTTGACGAGCCAGAAGAGCGTCTGCTCGCGCTAAAATCTCAAAGTTGTGCTGAAAGCTGGGAAGAATTTCAGTGAGGATGACCTGCTCAGCTTCGTTGGTTTCAAGCTCCCCGTCATTAACCCCTTCAATCGTGCCGAGCACCTCGGCTACTTGCTCTCCTAAGTATCTTTCGAGTCCGAGAAGCGCGTCTCTCTGGCAACGTGCGCTTTTGTAATGGCTCGTGGCCTTAAAGGCTTGAACGACACTTGCTCGTTGCGTGTTGGCAATCTTCTTTGAGGTCTTCTTTTCGTTAAGTGCTTTCACACTTTCGTCGAGACGTTCCAGATCCTGCATAGAGAGTGGAATCCGGGTGAGTGGATCTGTAAAGTCTCCCGACGCAACAATGTAAGCTGCTAGAGAGACTGCATCGAAATGCCCCTCCGTTCCATTTTCTCTTTTGATGATAAAGAGGTGACGAGGCTGGATTGCTTCGAGAGTGATGGGGTCGATAGAAGGTGGTACGCTGGGAGCTTTTCTCGCCGCAGTAGGAGCTTTGGCTTTCTTTCGTTTCTTTGTTTCCTTTGCCGTTTCCTTCCTGCTTGAGGATTTGGTCTTCGGGGATCTCCTTTTCATCTTCCTGCTCTTCAGCACCTTGGCCTCTGCGTCGCTCCCTGAGTCAGAAGTGGAAGTGGGAGAGGGTTCGTTCTCGTTGTCATCGTCAGCACTGCCTTCGTCAGAGCTTGAGTCGATTTCGGAGCTGGAGTCATCGTCAGCACTATCGTTCTCCTCCTTCGATTTGTCCTCGACTTCAGAGCTCTCCGTTTCGCCACCGCGCTTGAGCTCTCTTGAGCTTGACGTCGCTGCCGAGGTCTTCACCTTGGTCCTTTTGCGACGAGCCTTCTGAGGACTTCCGGTTGCGCCGAAGAAAGCGTTGGTCCTCGATTGACTGCTACTTCTATGGCGAGTGCTTGTTCCAACACGAGAGCGCTTTCGTGACGGTTCGTCAGTACTGGCCCCGGCTTGGAAGGACGAAGAACTTTGTGCATTTTGATCATCGCTGCGCCTCGTTCTGCGCGCTGATCGGAGCGGTTGCTCGGCTGCTCGGGTCGACAAAGAAGAAGACGACGACGACGACGACGAGAATGAAGTTGCAGAAGAAGAAGAAGAAGAAGAAGCAGTGGGGGTAGACACACGCGATCTGCGCGCCATCCTTTCTCAATGTAGAGTCTACCCGCTTGGCACCGTTCTCTGTGAGAACGTACAAAGGAAGAGCTCTGAGCTCAGAGGATTTAAGCAAGCAACAACACTCTCTTCGGTTGAATAGCTAGCTGCGTTGAATGCCCGGCACACAGCCACTGACAAACGAACGTACACAGCGCAGAGTGATGTTCAGGTCGACGTCACGTGCCAATCTTTTTCCAAAGGAAGGCTCAATGATGATGATGAATGACGCTATGCTGCCATGCACTTGCGATGTGCTCGACAAGCTGAGACGCGCAGCCGCCTCTTCTTCTAACTCGACGTGGCAAGGGCGAAGTCAAGGGCCCTTTGATAGGTAGATTTATCTCTCCTCCCCGAAGAGCTTTGAGCGCGCTACAAGTTTTGAATGCGCTTCGTATGTATTTCGTTTCGTAGCGATCTCGCAAGCAAGACTGGCACTAGCAGCTCTTCTTCCGGAGACCGCGCGTCCAGCAGAGCGCCTGCCCCCGCGCAAGCGCTCGAGGAGGAGGAGAAGGAGCGCGACCGCCTAAGTCTCGCTCGCTCGTGCAAGCCACACCCTCGCTCAAGCACTCTCGAGCGCGGTCTCGTTACCGCTGGGCTCGGGAGGAGATTCTCGTTTGCTTTCTGTCAAATCGCGATTGCTTGCATCTCCACAAGGCTCTCCTCTCCTTGTTGTTGTTGTTCTTCTTCTTCTTTGAGTTCTTCTTCTTCAAATTCAAACTGTTTTGACGCTCGTCTTCTTCTTCCGTATACCCGCAAGGAATCCGCTGGCAAGTGAAACTTAGCCCGCGGCACAGTCAACCAAAGCCGTCCCGCAAGTGGGGAATACCGTGGGAAAAAGCCGGGGAGAATGCCGCGGAAAAGGGCTCGCCGTGCGGGCGCAACAGCCCTCTACGGGCCCTCCTCCTGACCTTTCCCAGTCGGCTCAGTCTTGAACCACAAGCATCTTGCTCTCCCCATGCCCCCGGACATCCACTGTATCTATGTTAGTTACAGGGGGGGTGGAGGGAAGGCAGTTTCGCGGAAGATGCCAGACCTAGGTCGTATCCTACTTCAATTCCATAAACCTCACCTCAAAGAGGTTCTTCCGAGAGGGTAAAGCAATACCAGTGATGCAAAGTCGATACCTTTTTTTCCCAAGGCTATTTGGCTGCAGAAACGGTAGATTCTACTATTCTTCCGGTAAATTTCAAGTTGGCCAACCTGGTTTTGGTACTGGTACTAGTATCTGGGATTGACCAGCAACAAGCAACTCGAGTTGTCTCGAGGCCACGTGCGCCGGAGCGGTCTTGACGAGCTTCCTTGGTACGGCGACCCGACGGTGACCTCGTATAACCCGTGGACGAAGATGAGCGCGCCAGCCGCTGACCAGTCGGGTAGGGCGATACCTAAGGCCGGCGGAGCCGCGGCCAAAAGCACGCAGCAGCTCCTTTGCCGGAGGTGCAAGCTTCACTTTGACCCTTCACAGAACGATGGCCGCGCCTGCGCATTCCATACCGAGTCTTGGTGCGGAGAGACTGCGCAACGATGGCTCGAGCCTGGGGATACGAAGGATGCCGGCGTTCAGCACTGGTTCTGGACGTGCTGCGGCGCTCCTGACGCAGACAGCCCCGGGTGTGCCCGTGGTCCTCACGCAACATACGACGAAAACCCAGGTGTGCTCGCATCCCAGCAATAAATTTCCCTCCTTTATCCTGAACTCAAACGGGTCACGTTTGCTTAGAACATCATGAGCTCGTGCCATAAAAGGCGGTAGTGCACGTTTGGGATCGTGCTCTGTGGATAACGGGAGGAGCGATATGCCAGAGTAAGCGCATTCTTTGAACAAAAATATAAGTTAATTCTGGGCACGGCGGTTCGGTGACGGCTTAACTTCGACTACATGGGCTCTTACAAGGCGCGAGCTAGCTGAGGAGCACTTCAAAACAAAATTGGCCCCGAGGCACGGAGGGAAAGTTGAGGGCGACGCAGCTTAACAACGGAGGCTTGCGCGGTCGTGCCGCCAGGAGCAGATCGCGGGCCAGCGGAAAAGCAAGAGCGTCGCCATGGCCCGAGTGTCTCAATGAGAAATACATATTCTGTAAAGTGCCCAGCCCACGATCTGAAGTGCAATTCTCGTGAAAAGCAACTTTGGCTACCAATATCATAAAGAATACAGCTACCAAGTGCGAGATCATACTGGGAACGAGATTGGCTAGGATACCGGTAGTGTCTGCAGGATTTCGAGTTCTGCACTGAAACCAAAAAATCCCTCCTAAAAGCAGCGCTTCTCGAGATTTTGAGATTTGATGCATATTCATCATGTAGTGGGCGACTGGGCCTGTGAGCCCGCAGCACCAACGCCATGCACCAACGCCATGATAGCAATCAGCCGACCAGGCCTCTTTTGCGTACTTGTTTTCGTAACACGTTCGTGACGATTTTTAGAGTTGACTATCATGATAGATGGCGAGGTACTGCATAACGCTACGCGGAAGGGTGCTTGTGGAGCGGTCCCGGTGATGGCCCGAGTCGAGTCTAGAGTGAGTTTCTGGGTCCACCTTGTCTTGCGGGGAGTGCACTTCCTCTCGCTTTGGACGGCATTCATCGTGAACGGTGGCGCCGGGCGTGTCGACTATATTGGTGATGACCTGGAACTCGATCTTCAGCTCCCCGCCACGGACCTCGTCTGGTTCGCGAGCCGTCGCAGGCGGGAGCAACGGGTGGCAGAACAGCCATCCCGGCGCGTCTTGCGCAACTATAGGCGGAATACGGTCGGCGCTGACACGACGCTGCTTAAGAATGCGTTTGGTGGGGACGCAAACAACGCCGAGGGGAAAGGACTCGCCAAGCTCACGAAAGTCGAAGACCTTGATCCAGACCTCGTCGTGACGCGGGAGCGTGTAGTCGAAGTAAAACGTAAAGGATTCATCCCACCTCGGCTCGCTGGTTTTTTCGTCGACAGAAGTATTTGCAGTGATGCTGCCAAGGGTGACGCTGGCGAGCGGGGCGATGCGCTTGGGCTACCAACGGCCGAGAATGCGGTTGTGCCGGGTGTAACGGAGACCGCGGCCCGCTACAAGGCGGACAACGAGCTTGTACTTGGCAAAGGCGCCGACGTTAAAGGTATAGAGCGCGCCCATGCTATACTTTTGCACGCCGGTCTGGTACCAGTCGAGCTGTTTGCGGCGGCGCCATTCGGCGAGACTAGGCGCCATACTGTGAATGGCGCTGTTCAGCAGCGGCTTGGTGTGGTCGATGCGCAGAATGATGCGTCGGTACAGGAGGTGGCGCAAGACATTTTTCGCGTCTTCTGGATCCGTACAGACCGAGTTGGACACCAGCCATGAGACGGCGTCAACGCCGCGGAAGCAGTCCTCGTAGGCGTGGATGAGTCTCCGATGCACCGAGAGATGGAGACGCGCACGCAGCAGAACAGCGAGGCGGTCGAGTTCCCGACGGTCGACGTCAAAGTTTAGGAGAGCATGCTTGCGCTTTTCGTCGAGGGCACGGATGATGTGCAGGTCGTTCGCCGTGAGATCTCGGATCGAGTTCTTCATGGCCTCGTCCTTGCCAAGTTTCCGGTCCGAACGCGACCACAAGCGGTGGTGCCTCACGGACCCTGCCAGCGACCCTTCGTCTTCGTGGTAGTGTTCCTCGTCGCTCGAGAGCCGTGACTCGCCTCGCCCCGTTCGCGCCGCGGCGTCGTCGCCGCTGCCCGTCAAGTTGAGGAAAGACCGCATCATGCCGGCCTCCAGCGGCACACGGGGCCCGCGCGTGGCCGCGCCTCGCGCCTCGCCTCGCCTCGCCTCGCTTGGCGGTCTGCTCTGCTCTGCTCTGCTCGCGTTCGGGTCCTCGGCTCCGCGCTCAGGCTCACTCACGACGCCCTCCCTCCCTCCCTCCCTTCGCTGCGCCCTCGCGCCTGCGGCTCTGCGCGTCTGCGTTCTGCGCGTATGCGTTCTGCGCGTATGCGTTCTGCGAGTCTGCGTTCTGGGCGACTGTTCTGCGAGCGCGTGCGCAGACGCGGCGGCCTTTGGCCTCGGGGTTGAGGGATGGTTGCGATGGATGCGATAGACTGAGCGAGTTTGATTGACGCTCGGTCGCATCGAGCTGGACGCAGAGGCAGACGAACACGCCTCGACGCAGGCACGCCGCGGCACGGCTTGCTTGCTTGCCTTCCTCCCCTTTCGTCAGCAGCAGGATGACTTTTGTCAGCAGCAGGCTGACTTTTGTCGGCTGCCGGGGTCTAGGAGCGAGGCATCGGTCAACGACGAGGGAGTTCGAGCCACAGCGGGTAAGGCGGATCGGCAGACCTGCAGTGTAGGCCTACGTACTAATCTTAGTAACCATAAGCCTGTTGTGCAATGCAAACGAAGTGATATCGAGGCGAGCGACCGCCGGAAGGAAGATCGACTTTGGGCGCTGCAGCTGAGCGGTGAGGAAGGTATAAAGAGCAACATTTTCTTGAATGGGAATGTAGGTAAGAAGAATACCGACAAAGGTGTAGTATGTGCCATTGTCCTGCGCGTGGAATGACGGATTACGGACAGGCACTTTTGATCCGTTCGACCAAATACTTGAGGTTAGACTTTTGCTGAGCGGGAGTGGAGAAATCCACAATGACAGGATCCCCGAGATCAAAATTCAAGGGCCCCTGCCAAAACCACTTTTCTCCCCCAGGAAGCATCGTGGGCTCGAGAACAACCGGAATAGCCGTCTTACGCATGCTGATGGCGTATTTAAACTCTCTGGCGGAGTAGGAACCTTCAGAGGAACTTGTCCCATCGGTGCTCGCGCTTGCATCGCTTTGCTCAGTGGCCACGCTGTCGCTGCTTCCTGTGCTGCAAGGACTCCGAGGAAGTCGTTCAGAACACATGACCTTCAGCATGTATCGCTCAGTGACAAAAACGATGAACACGTGCGACGCATCGATACCTTTAGACATCTGTCTAGATTGCTCCAGTTCGTCGTCATCGAACCAGGTCTTCACCTTTTTCTTCTTGAGTCGATCGTTGATTTTTCGAACAAGTTTGTGTGTTTCCTGGTTCATACCCCAATTGTGTGAAAGAAAGACATCGAATACTTTTTCTGAGAAAGAGTCTTGACGCAGCATCGTCAAACGCCAAAGCGAGCTTCGAATCGAGAACCCGCTATGAGACCGTCCATTTGGAGTGGGATGAAAGTGAACTAGCAAAATTTGAATATGATCCGACTCCATCCCAAACCTCTCGAGATCTTCCCTGCCGAGCTCGCGGCAGCGCTCCGTCGTGCGCACGTCGTGTTCATAGAGACAGACGATTGCATTTCGTGGCAGGGTCGAGCCGATCGCTGCAGCGAGATCTGTTTCTTGGCCATTCAAGAAGGTGAGAAAGCTGACAACCTCTTTGCGGCTGTAGTGTTTGGCAAGCTTAAGAGCGTCAAAACCATTCGCTTCGCGCAGATTTGCATCCGCGCCATTGGCCCAGCAAATTTTGACACACTTGGCCAAGTCCTCTGCTTTGTGATTTTCCTCACACGAAGCAAGCATGAGAGCCGAGTAGCCATTTTTGGTGCGCATAGAAGGGTCTGCCTCATTCTTCTCGAGGAGGATTACGATCTCGTGCTGACCTGACCGTGCAGCGAGCACGAATGCGCTGAAACCGTCCCTAGACTGGATGTTCGTCTTGGCGTGATTGCGAATGAGAAAGTTCGCAGCTTGGGGGTGTGCGTACCGACAGGCGTATACATGAGCGCAGCCCACCCGTCTTCGTCTTGCGCATTGAGGGTGAGAGGGTCTTGGGCAATGATGATCTCGAGTTCCTGTAGCTCGACGCTTCGTCCGCGGTCCAGCGCGCGCACCAGGGGGGTCTGGGCTTGATTTGGGCTCGCCATGGTGCCGCTTTTCTCTCTTTGATCGATCTTACGTGATGCTTACTCGCTTACAGTACGCAGGGTTTTTCCCGCCGCGCTTTAGGCCTGGCATGCTTAGGGTTGCTTGATCCAGGCTTTCTGCTCCTCCGTTCTGCTCAAGCCAGACGCCCCATCCGACGGCGACCCGCGTGCTCGCGATTGCGACGCCTCCTCAGGAAGAGATTTGGCCAGCTGCAGCGAGCGACACATTCTCGATGATGCTCTCAAATGTGCGACATTGGCTGCGCATGCATCAATTTGTGAAAGATTACTTCGTGATGTAGCAAGTAGCTGACGGTGAGATTAAAGGTAGACATGAAACATTTATGATGGACCCATTATATCTATTTCGGAAGTCACCGGCCTTGCAATGCCCGCCAAGGGCCTCAGAAGAAACCTGAAGGAAGCGTCCAAATAGGCACAACCGCAAATTAAGCTTCGTAAGTTCAAAAATCCGGTTCAGAAAAGTTGGTGAAGCCGGCTGGGTTCTCGAATTCACGACGGATTCATCTCGACAGTGGCGAGACATGGGGCCTCGACCACATCTCAGTACTTAGAAGCTCTGCTGAGAACGCACGGAACGAAGGCTGGTGCGAGCGGAAGTCGGTGCTCGCGCGTATATATCCCGCAATTGAGGAAGCATGGGGCTAGGCCGTGCTGATATGCTGCGTTTGGCACACAGCATGGCGAAGTGCTCCAAGCAACGCGGACAGCGTGAATCTCAACGTCGCGTGGGATTCCGTCCAGCGAGAGAGACGAACGAGAAGATCCAAGCGATACTTTCTGAACAGTGTGCCACTTGTGATTATCAGCACGAAGTGCGGAGTTGCGAAGTCCATATGGAGAGACGTCGTCGTCACAAGTAACGTTGCCGCTGGCAGTCTTGCGCCAGACTTGACAGAGACAAGATGATATTTCGCCTGTGCAAAACTCAATGTTGGCATCCGGAATCACACGGGACGACACAGGCTCGATAACAAGCGCATCGTCTTCCGCTAGTTCGCTGAGCACCAACTCAAGGGCCCCGCCCATCGACCTTACGCAACGCTGTGCACGGAGAGATTGAAGCTGGCCCGTCTCGGAAAAATTGTACGCAACAGAGCCAACAGCAAGCACTGCGCGCGTTGCAAACCGCCGTTTGTTCCGTGGGTGAATGGGCCCTGAGACTACCGGTGCCGGGCCATAAAGCCACTCTCCGTCAATGGCTTCGAACCAGTATGATGGAAGCATCTCCTGGGGACGGGAGTTGATGCAGTTGGGGCCAGGGATAAAATGGTCCATTTGAGAGACAGATGGCGCGCAGCAACCAGCCTTGACGCAGGCATGCTGGTTGGGCCATGGCTCGCCCAGATCGTGTCCGTGCACAACGACAACATTGGGAAGAGAGTTTGCGACTTCCATTTGGGCACGACGCGTAGCAGCCATGTTTCCTGGGTTGCCCTCGTCCGTGCCGCCAGCAAGAGCATAAATGACAAACGGGAACTCTGCATGAGTTGTGCCGGGGGTGACCACCCAGAGAGACCGCCAAGCACGCACCATCTTGTGCAGAGCGCATGCGTAGCCGCGCTTTTGCAGAATATTTCCCGCTATTTCTCGCACGTTATTTTCTCCCTGGTACCAGATGACTCCGGTGATGGTTGTATTCACAAACGGGGCAAGAAGGCTATTGAAGAGATCAGCATCAGACTCATGGTGCGAGACCTCGGCGCACACATCGAGCGTGCCCCGTGGTGACCAACGTTGTACCTCCGTTCCACCAATGGCGTTGTGGATGAGACCCACCGGGACGTGACGCGTCTCGTGAACACTTTCAAGTTTTTTCCGAAGCTCCAGTCCAAAATAGACGCAAGTTGCACTTAGATCCTCAAGCGTCTTCAGCTCGGCATCAATTCGTTGCCACTGCTTGTAGTGCATTTGATTGCGCATAAAATAATCAGGTCGCACCGAGGTGTGGCGAGCTATATGATCTGTCGAGCCCGTCACGCCCAAGATGCGGAGCAGGCTGCCATCGAACCCAGCGAGCTTGGGGTTCTGAAGATCGTTGCGCACGGTCCTAAATGAAAACGTGTTCTTTATCGAGAGAGCCATGTTAGACTGACCGCTGCAAAGCCAGACGTCACCGAACGCTACATGATTGAGCGAAGCGTTACCTGCCGAAGCCGTAATAAAGTCGATACGGAATCCAATCTCGCCGCGCGGCGCGAAGGGTGGTAGGACGTGACGCCAAGCTCGACCCCCTTGCGTAATTTCAGCTTCACCTTCGTGAAGAAGGACTTCATCTGACTCCCGGACAATTCGAATGTGAGCTCCCTGGGCATCGTTTGGGCTTGCAAGCGGCCCGTACAGCACTGCTTTTTGGGGTGCGCGCTGTAGCACCATGTCATGCGTGAAGGTCTTCGCAAATCCGGTGGACTCCGGCTGAGGAGTTGCACCCAGGCTTTCCATCGCGGCATCCGGGGAAGGGATGTGGCCTATCTTCCCTGAGGACGCGACTGCGAGCAGAAGCCCGATTACAGCGGTCAACTTGGCCACCATCATCGTCCGTCAGGCAAAGAGCTCTCGTTTCAGATCTTTCTTTCGCAAGCCGCTGCCGCTTCTGCCCCCGCCTGCTCGTGTTCGATGTTTGGTGGTCTACAACGCGGCGTCGCGACGTGACGGCAGCCGAGCTCGAAGAGTTCGTCCGTTAGCCGGGAGAGCGCTCTTGGCTGATCTTGGTTTGCTTTCGGCAGACAGAGAAGCTTCCGCCCAAAGACGGAGTAGGCCTAGGGCAGAAGCAAGAAATGTGCGTACGCACGGAGTAGTGTCGCTGTGACCTGCAACCAGATTTGAACGATTGTCGCAATTGTAAATTCCTGTAATTTTTTAACCACCTTAACTGGGTCAATCTCATCACGGAGTAATTCGCAGAGGAGTAGGGGTACACTAGAGCTCAGCTATGGATGTTGCAAATTGTCACCTTAAAGTGGTATTTGCTACACAACATGAGTCAGAGACGGATAAAAATGTCCTGAAGTGTGGCATGCTGTTTATTTTCCGGCGTGGCAATAATTTACCCGAATTAGTTATTTTTTTTGTTTTTTTGTTTAAATTTTTTAAAAAAAATTATTTATTTTTTAAAAATAAAAATAAAAAAATAACCCTGCGCCTGGCAGGGAGTCATACTGGCTGGCTGGCTGGCTGTTATACTGTATAGCAGGCGGACCGCGGCACAGGGCACGTTCATCAGTGGACGTGGATAGTCACTGACTGGTCAAGGCCAATAGAGCTCAGCTTTCAAGGCTCTCCCATTTAGGCCTCTTGCCAACCTGGCAAAGCTATACTCTTTCGAGTAAAGCAACCTGGCAAGTAAAAATGTTTTGAAGGAAAATACATTCAAAACAAAACAATGCACACGCATAGAAAGCTTGAAAGCAGCCGAACAGAAGCAGACCAGCTTTGCCTGCGCAAGTAGGACTGTGGCCACCGCTGGGCTCGCGCGTGCCTTCGCTTTTACGTGCTAGCACGAAAGCGCGGCTGAGTGCTCTCTGCAGAATGACGAACGGTGTGGAGGAAGTACAGACAAAGTTTAGAGCTTGTGTTGACCTTCTTTGTCGTGGACATGTTTTGGCGATCGCCGCTTTCGTGGGGCTCATACTTTTTGCTCTTGAAATTTCTGTTCTCCCTCTCCTAAAAGACCTGCCGGAACTCCGATTCACTTCCATAAAAGATGTACAGGAGCCGTGCTTCAATCCCGAATATCCAATGCAAGATCGCAACAGCTTCGCAGAGAAACTCGGGATGAATCACGTGCTGGGTCCTCCTGAAGACCTAGGCTTTGACGGCTTTTGCCCGAAGCGGTTTCATTCGAGGCAGTGTAACGCGCCTCCTTGTGAGGACCCTGTCAATGTCTTCCTGGTTTGGCGCGGTCGTAATTTTCTCCCACTCATGTACGAAGCTGGCCTAATTTCTACAATGAAGATTTTTGGCGCGGACTATCGTGTTATCATCATTACCGATTCGCTGACCGAGGTCAAGAGCTGGTATCCGACGATTTGGAGAGTTAGTCTCGGAGACTTCGTGGATGAGCTCAGCAAGATCCCCTCGTTATCGAATCGTTCAGATTGGAATACATTTATTGAGAAGCTAGAGTCAAGTCCCCACATCGGCGCGCATACGGCAGACTTTCTTCGCATTGCCGTGCTGTTCCTCTGTGGAGGCGTTTATAGTGATTTTGACTCCCTGTGGCTCAAGCAACCCCCAGCAGATTACATGCAAGGAGGCTTTGCAGTTGGCAAGCGTCAGCATGAGACGCTGTCAAACGGAGTCATGGGCTTTCCGAAGGGCAATAGCATTCTTTTGCGGGTATTGGAACAAGTTCTTGCAAAATATAACCCGAATTCCTGGGAGAGTATTGGAGGGCCCCTCCTTTACGCGCGTTTCAAGGAATGTAATGCCATGGATTGTCGCCTAGCCGGATTCTTCTCTCATTGGCATATGTACACTCTTTTCCCTGGGCAAGCGTCTCGCTACTTCCACAACCCGACCTCTGCCGATGATGCTTTCTTGCGGCGAATCAAGAATCGGCAGACTTTACAGTTGCACATGTACGGCGAAATCACCAAGGTAGCCGAGGGAACGCGACCTCAAAACGGGTCACTTTACGACATTGTTTGCAAAGAATACGGCTACTACGCCCCAGAGCAGTAGAGTGTGCCTGGACTGCGAATTCTCGAATTTTGCGTGCTTCCATCTTTTGGCAAGCACCAACCTCACCTTTTGAACCAAGACAAGTAATAAGAATAATTTTTCTCATTTGGCAAAATTTGTGAAGGTCTCTGGCATGAACAGCATTAAGATCAAAGTTCCCGCTCGTTTTAACATGTCTGCGATTTGACTCTGGTGCGTATGCTCATTTGTGTCTTTGCACACGTAAGACTACGAGAATAAAGAAGACTTTCCTGGTTCTGGTCGTTCTATGCATTGATATTCGGATAGAAGTTCACATTTGCACGACAAGTTATCCAAAGAAGACATCGTTAAAAATTTATGCCGCAGGTCCGAGTGTGCGAACCACGGCCACTGGGCCGCCGCGCGGCCGCCACGCATCGCGTCCGATTGGGTGTAGGGTTCGGGCAAAGCGCCGCGCTTGCACGCTAGCTAGGATCGGCATCTCTTCTCGTCAACCATGTGACAATATCCCTCTAGCCCTCTAGCCAGGTAAAAGGCTACCTCAATGAGTCGACGCATTACTACATCTATCGATTTGTAGCCCAAGCGCGAGCAACGATTTTCTTGAGGCTGATGAGGGAAGAGTCAGAGAACCAAGATCAAAGATCCGTTACAAGCGCGAGTCAACCATCACCGTAAGGCCTAACAGGCCAAGCGTTCTGAAGGTTCCAAGGGCTCGCTTGCCTTACACACATTCGAGCAGCTGGCTCGAGCAGCTGGCTCGTGCGCGGCCTACTCGCGCGGCATGATCGCTGTGCAGTCAGGCGTGGGGGCCGAACGGCGCGCGGCCTAGCTACGCGCGCGCGCGCGCGCGCCGTACTTACTGTCCGTCTGCGCACCCGCAGACCAGACGAGTATAGCCTGCCCAGCGTGGGCATCGTGCCAACGCCATGCTTCATCTATAGAGCAGACCAGCGTAGACGGCCCGCTCGACCGTGCGGCTACGCTATGCGTTAGCTCGCGCGATCGGCGACTTACCGGGCGGTCCGTCGCCTCGCGAGCCTTGAACGATCTGCCGCCTCGTGCGCCTCCAGCGAGCGGAGTACCGCGCGGCGAGCCATAGCCAGCAATTCCTAATCCCAACCATCATCGATCTTTTCCACTCCTCGATGGATCAATAGATTTCGCGCTAAGTTTGCACCGTTAGCCAGCCCAGAATTCAGAGTCCGGGCCTTGGCCGCGCCATACGCTCGCGCCGGAGCCTTGAGTTCACGATCCAAATAAATTAACATCAACAAAGGGCCTAGATCTAGAGTAAGGTCTCTGCTAAATCTTGCACACAACAGCACAGGTAGAATCAATTTTGTGGGAGTCTCGATGTCGGTCATTCGCCCTGGACGAGTCACTACGAGGACGGGTGACCAAATTTTCTCGTTATGCAAATCAGCGCTGTAGGCACAGGCACACTTGCCAGGCCGCAAGATGCGCCTCCGATTTGCAGACCCCACTCATGTCCAGGGTGAACATGCAAAGGTCCAAAAGCTTGATTCCTCTTGTTCCCTCTTTTCGCTTCACATCTCAATCTGCTCTCCTACTTATTTGGTGCGCGCGGCTCGCTCAGTTCGTTCAGATCGTTCAGTGTGCTCGACTTGCACAGCTCGCTTCCAACGTTCCGTGCGCTCGGCTCGCCCAATTGTGCTATGCCTTCACACGATCTATCTGATTGCTCGGTGCTCTTGATAGCTGAAAATGAATCAGACATCATCAGCCGCATTTTGAGGTGGTCTCGATGCGATAGGCAGCTTGCACGAGTGAGTATCGAATTCCGTGGCCTTGTTAAAGGGTTAATTTGCAAAATAGGAGCACTGCCCGACAAATACCTTTTCGACTGGATCCGCAACGACGCAAAGGGCTTTTTGTTTACAATGCCCTGGCTGTACGGTGCACATGGAGGCCGTGGAGTCTCGCTTAATCCCCAATGCCTATTTGCGACGACACTTTACTTTGCGCAACAACAAAGTTATTCATAAGTCACGATCAATTTTGTGCCAGACAACTTTTTGCAAGAGATTCTGTATGCTGGAGAGATTTCAGAGGCCAAAGGTGGCCATGCGACAAATGTGCAGCTGACACAATAGAACTCTTTGGACCAAAAAAGCAAGGAAGCTTCGCAGCACAGTCTTCATTGTAAGTTCGGCCCGTGTTTTCGCTCGATTGCTCCGAAAATCTTGCTTCTTGCATGTGCCTACCAAACGGCACAATATACCGTGGAAACAACTATGACATGACTTGACGCCGACGCCACAAAAGTGGTGGAATTAATTTGGCACCCACAGGGAGTTCCTTGCAGGCTATTCATGGCTTTACTCGTCCACGTTCTCACCAGCCACTATTTTGTGCGCCCTTCGGTAAGTCTATCAAAGCTCGCAGCATGAATTGTTCAGATCATAGAGATCTGTGATGAACCGGATTGCTTCGTTTCTTGAAGTTGGCCAAAAAAACCATTTTCCGCTAGCAATATAGCCTGCTTCGATAGATCCGACGGTTTCTTAGCGATCCTTGGTTTCACAGCCCTGCAAGCAGTCCATTTGTCTTATCATCTGCACGGTGAGGTGACGATGCCAAACATCCGTGCTCATGCGTTAGTTCACAGTACGCCTCGAAAGTGGCGCGGAATGAGGCCTCACTTTACGCAGCGACAGCAGATCGGATTGGTGCTGAGGGCAACGAAATAGCTAGACTTTCATTGCACGTACGGATTTGCTGTAATCTTGCAAATCGTGTGACGATCTCTCTCCTCTTTTCGAATCAAGGTCTTTGGCAGACAATGGAATTGAGGGGAAGTCTGGAGTCGGACCCAGACACGCCTACCTAGGCCCAGCTAAGGCCTGGGGCCTTATTGCAAAAGCACCAAGCACTCATGAGTCGAAAGGTTTCGTACTCCATGCCAATTTGCTTCTTTGCTTCCTTCGCAAGATATCTACTTGTGAGTGTCCGGTTGACATCAAGAACGACCTTGCAGCCGGCACTGTGGCAAAGAAACAAGGAGCAAAGAAACAAAGAAACAATGAAGCAAAGAAAGAAGCACTTACTCGACAGTAACGCTCTTCGCAAGATTGCGCGGTGTGTCAATTTCGCAGCCTCGATAGTCGGCAATATAGTAGGCCAATAATTGCAGGGGGATCCCAGTGATCATGGCCGAGAAGAACTCGCTCGTGATAGGCGTCTCGATAACAACCTCTGCTAACTCGTCAAGATCATGGTTACCCTCATCCGTAATGATTATCACAGAGCCTTTGCGCGCGACTACCTCTTGAACGCCGGACTTTACCTTTTCGTAGATGACATCTGACTTGGGCGCCAGGATGACGACGGGCATCATCTCGTCAATAAGCGCAATAGGCCCGTGCTTCATCTCGGCTGCCGCATAGCCTTCGGCGTGAATATAACTGATCTCCTTGAGCTTCAGTGCACCCTCGAGGGCGACGGGAAAGTTCGTTCCGCGACCCAGATACAAGAAGTTGTGCGCATAGCGATAAGTGGACGCCATGTTTTGAATCTTGTTGAGCGTGTCTTCGTTGAGCATGCGCGCAATCTTGTCCGGGATCTCATACAGCTCCAAGCCGAGCCTGTTGGCCTCATCTTGCAAGAGGGCTCCAGTCCGGACGGCCAGCACAAGCGTGAACATGCTCAGCGCCATGACCTGGCCCGTAAACGCCTTGGTGGACGCGACGCCGATCTCGGGTCCAATGTGGAGATAAATGCCGGCGTCCGTCTCGCGCGCGATGCTTGAGCCAACAACATTGACAATGCCTACACAGAGACAGCCATGCTTTTTGGCTACACGAACTGCCTCGAGAGTATCCGCCGTCTCGCCGGACTGGCTAATGACAATCACCACATCGTCCTTGAACAGGACTGGGTTGCGGTATCGGAATTCGGACGCGTACTCTACCTCGACTGGGATCTTGGCGAGGGTCTCGATGAGATACTCACCGACAAGAGCAGCGTGCCAAGATGTTCCGCAGCCACAGATGATGATGCGACGCGCGATAGCGAGGCGTTCGAGCGCTGGCATGAGGCCTCCGAGCGTGACTTTGCCTGAGTGCGGGTCGAGGCGGCCTCGCATGCAGTCGCGCAGCACGCGAGGTTGCTCCATGATTTCCTTGAGCATAAAATGCCGGTATCCGCCCTTTTCAATGGTCTGCAGGTTCATCTTGAGTTCGTGCATCTGGCGAATTACCTCCTCGGAGATTACCTTGTTAGAAAGTGCCATTTGACGCATAATCCGCGAGTCAAGCTTGTGAGGCATCATAGGACCCTCGTCTTCGGAGGAAAAAAAACCGTCGCTCTGATCGGCGCCCTCGACGCATCCTGCAGCTGATGTCTCACCAGCTTCGACAAGCAAGCTGTCCCGCTTCATGCTCGAGACCGAAAATGAGTACTTAGTCTTGCCGGTTTTCTGATCATGCTCTCGTTGGCAGCTGACGATGTCCTCCTCTTCCAAGTACACGACCTTTGCCGTGAGACCCACGACAGCAGTCGCGTCGGAGGCGAGCACGAGGGAATCGTCGCTAACGCCAAGAATTAGCGGCGAACCACGCCGGGCGCCAACGAGGACGTTGGGCTTGCTTTCGTCAACAACGGCGATGCCATAGGCGCCTCGAACCTGAGTGAGGGCAAGACTCACCGCGCCAGCGAGCGAGAGGTTGGGCTCGAGCGACTGCACGTGGCGGATGAGCGCGGCCAGAACCTCGGTGTCGGTGTCCGAGACGAATTCATAGCCCATGGCCGAGAGCTTCTTCTTGAGGCTCGAGTGGTTCTCAATGATGCCGTTGTGCACGATGGCCAGCTTGCCGTCCGAGGAGGCGTGCGGGTGGGCATTGATTGCCGTCGGCGGGCCGTGGGTAGCCCAGCGGGTATGGGCAATACCGAGACTGGCATTGCCCTTGAAGTTGCGCCCGGCTACTGCCTGTTCCAGATTTGCGACCTTGCCGGCCTGCTTTTCAATTTCTAGCTTTGCGCCGTCGCGCGTGATTACGCACATGCCTGACGAGTCATATCCCCGATACTCCATGCGCTTCAGACCCTCGAGGAGGACCGCGACCGTTTCGCCATCGCCGAGATACGCGATGATGCCGCACATTTTTCGCTTATGTTGAAAAATGCTAATGCTAGCAAGCGGGGTCGGGAAAGGAAACAGACTCGACGCAACAAAAGTTTGCTCAAGCCAACGCGTGTTGATTTGATACGCGCCAGCGCCGCGGCCTTCGAAAGATTGCGGCTTGCGTTGTCACTCTGGGCAGCAACGGGAGCTGCGACAAGTCAACTCTGCGCAGACTGCTCTTGCTCCACGCGCCACGTGTGCAGTCTGCTCTCGTTATACGCACCGCGTCCTCAGCTCTCTCGCCCTATAGTGGGTTAAGCGTTTGCATTTTTGCTCAGGGCTGTGTTGAATCTTCGTTATCAGAAAGTTCTGGTGCTGATCGGGGTTTAAAGAAAAAAGGGAGGAGGAAGAAAGAAAGAAAGAAAGAAAGAAAGAAAGAAAGAAAGAAAGAAAGAAAGAAAGAAAGAAAGAAAGAAAGAAAGAAAGAAAGAAAGAAAGAAAGAAAGAAAGAAAGAAAGAAAGAAAGAAAGAAAGAAAGAATACAGAGCCTCGTACTGCCAGTGACAGGCCGCCATTCAAGACCAGCATTTGAGGATCGAATTAGTCGTGAGGTGCTCCTGTTTTCTATTAGATGGCTCAGCGCCAGCCTGGCTCCGCTAATTGTGCAAAAACTTTACTAGTAAATAGTTGTGCAAAAGTAAACTCTAAAGTCTTGCTCACTTCGCTAAAGGCTTCTGCAGAGAAGGGAAAACTAGATTTTCCTGACAACTATAGCATGGCGAACAGCCAGGCTGGCGGGCAGGCAAACTTTCTAGTCTTTTCTTGAAGCTACTCAAGCCGCGTACGCTCTGGCTATCAGCCCACGCGACGAGGCGCTTCAAGGGCGCACTAATTGCCGGTGTCTGGAGCCCTCCACGGGCTAGACTTCTCAGCGCTACTTGGCAGCGCGAATCTGAAAATGAGCGCCGAGCGAGCCGTGGTGCAGCTGCCCAACGGGCTTGAACTGCAGCTCAAATACGTTAGTCTGGCCCTGCTCATCATGCAAAATGTGGCGCTTGTTTTGATGATCAAATTGTCAAAGCTTCATCATCCCCCCGACAAACCGTCCTATATCTCATCGACAGCAATTCTCTGCGCAGAAGTGATGAAACTTGTTGCGTCTATTTTGCTAGAGTATCGAAGATTTGCCCGGGAAAACGAAGATGATGCAAGTTTTCGAGTGCATCTTTCAACGCAACTTGCCAAAGTTGAAACCCTCCAGCTCAGTGTGCCTGGCATTCTATACACAGTACAAAATAATCTACTGTTCATGGCCCTAAGCATGTTGTCCGTTGGCGTGTACCAAGTATCCATGCAGCTAAAAATATTGCTCACAGCGGCAATGAGCTACGTAATTTTAGGGAAAAGACTCTCCCCAGTGCAAATTATATCACTCGTGGTTCTTACTTGTGGCGTCGCTGCAGTCCAACTATCACAAGTCACTAACAAGGAGAAGCCGTCCACTGGACTGCAAGAAGACAATCTTCAGCAACTTTGGGGCTTCGGTGCGACGGTTCTCGCGTGCAGCATCTCCGCTTTTGCGGGGGTGTATCTCGAGAAGGTTCTCAAGGCTGGCAGCCTTGTCTCGATCTGGATGCGCAACGTGCAGCTTTCGATATTTGGCATCTTGATTGGTTTTCTCACGGTTGTTGGCAAGGACGGCGACAAAATTGTAAAATTTGGATTCTGGGGCGGCTACGATTGGACAACGTGGATTGCCATATCCCTCCAAGCCTGGGGTGGTCTCATTGTCGCTGTTGTTATGAAGTATGCAGACAACATTCTCAAAGGCTTTGCCACAGCGGTCTCAATCCTCTTCATATCTTTCATATCTGCCGCCGTATTCGACACGGAGCTGAGCTTTCTTATGATCGCTGGGACCATGGCTGTACTCCTGTCAGTGATCATGTACGCTGCGAACCCGTCACAAGCCGCAGACCCTCGCTCCGACGTTGCGCAGGGCGAAAGTGATGATGTCAAGGAAAATCTTACCGCAGAGAAATAGGCTGAGCTTGATGGTCTGCTTCGCGTCAGCTGGCCGTTCTTTCGAGCTTGGCCAAGTTTACAGGCATGTGCGCGTTGATGATTAGCAGAAGAGAGAAGAAAGATTGCAGACCTTACGGGAATCTGCGCACAGTTCACCAGTTTATCGATTGATGTATTGTGGAGCGGCAATTGCGGGTTTCTTACTTGAATTTGCTTCGCTTTGAAGATGTGCCAGTCTATCGTGTATTACTCTTGACTGAATGACTATCATTGGCTAGCCACATCAGATAGTGGTAGGCCTACCTACTACCGAATATTTAAAGTGCGTTTTTTTTGCACGACTCAGATCGTTATGCCGGGGCGCGCCGTGGTTTGTACCCGTGTTGGACATATAAGTTGAACAAGCTTCGAGGAACTGCGTCGTATTTTGCTCGGTCACGTCGCCACTTGAGCGCACCGCCAAGTTGATCGCGCCGCCAAGTTGAGCGCGCCGCCAAGTTCAAGTTCAAGTTGAGCGCATCATGTGTAGACCTTCTCCCGGGCCGTCTTGCGTCTGCGACTAACAAAGGGAGCTGAGCCGAGCAGTGCGAGGGGGGGGGGGGGGGCTGCATTTTGAGCGGGGTTGTTACAAAGTCGCGTCGCTGCTTAATCCAAGCGGCTCTTGCATTCAATGAAGGTTAAGCGGCCTGTACAACTTGTAAAATTGCTCTACGAACGTGGGGGTAGTAGTGTGGATAAATCAGCGTCATAGTTCTGAAAAAAGATGATTCGTGTGAACGTAAAAGAAATCTCCCCTCCGCGCGTAGCGCGATGGGGAGGAAGAAGTTGGAGTCTCACGCAGCTACTCGGAGACTGTGGTTGTTTGCCTTGGTTGCAAGGGAGTCTAACGATTAGGAAGAGCCCGCTTGCAAATGGCCACCCTGGGAGCGGTTAACTCGAAACTCGCATTGGGTTCGAGTGCTCGGGTGATTCGGGTCTGCTGGCGGACGAGAGCGCGCGTGTGCGTGGCTTCGTGCAGCTTAGACTATGATTCATGCTGTGAATAGCATGGTGAAATGAAATGCGTGGGCTCGTGTAAAAGCAGCATTCAAGGTGGTGGAATAATGTGCTGGGCCTTCGTCAAGGCGACATCATCCAGCAATGCGCTAGGCCTTCGTCAAGGACGGCATTGCTCACTGACGGAATGATACGCGGGGCCTCGTTAAGGCGGCATCATTGCAGTGGGTGCGATCTCGGATCGCACGCGGAAAGAGTGCGGTTCCCATGGTGTTCGCACACTGGGTGTGCACTTTGGCTCTGCTTGTGCGTGGATGCTATAGCAGTTTACCACCTGGTGTCAAGGTGATGGGAAGCTCATCGTGGCGGGCATCGTCGATTAGTTAGGTATCCGAAGCTCAAATCAAATGGAGGCCGCGGCTTCAAAAGCCATTATCGACCGTGCAAAGGATGCCATAATCAAGGATTGCAATCGCGGCGAGACGTATCCTCGTGGATTTTTTCACTCCCGCTCAGCAAAAGTCTAACCTCAAGTATTTGGTCGGACGGATCAAAAGTGCCTGTCCGTAACCCGCCATTCCACACGCAGGACAATGGCACAAACTACACCTTTGTCGGTGTTCTTCTTTCCTACATTCACATTCAAGAAAGTTGATGCTCTTTATACCTTCCTTACCGCTTAGTGCCCAAAGTCAATCTTCCTACCGGTGGTCGCTCGCCTCGACATCACTTCGTTTGCACTGCAGAACAGGCTAAGTCAAAAGATCGCTTGTCATTCTCGCACCGATCTCTTGCCAATCGACGTCACTAATCTCCATAAGACTCCCTCCATCTTGGCGCTGAGAAAATCAAGTTCCCAGGTCTTTGCTCTTGTCGTCTTCTAATTAAGGGTTCTCCGCATCAGTGCTGTGCACAGGCACATACGTGGGTGCTCCAATCGTGCGATGGAGTTCCGAGACTGAGCTCGCGTAGTCCAAGTTTGCATGAGGCGAGACAACCTTGAGAAAGAACACCGAAAAACCGCCATAAACATCCATGGTGAAAAGCATGACCGCCGCCAGCCCTAAGACAAGAAGTCCTGTGTTGGGCGAGATGGCAACGCCACCCCCTTGCCCCTTTTTCTGCTGCTTGGACTTCTCAGAAGCAGGTAAAGGAGAGGGAGGGTGCAGTTGCTTTATTGCATAGAATAGCTGCTGTGCTGCCACCTGATAGACGTCGTCTTCAAAGTGGACACCATCAATGCAGAGTTTCGACGCATTTTCCGTCAACGCATGCATGTTGATGGAAAATTCCGCAAGCTTGTCAGCAATGGAGACGAAATCGTCGTTCAGTTTCACCGCCACGTCCGGGTCAATTGAAGCCACAAAAGGTCCAGCCAGCTTCGCTTCGGATACATGAATTGGCCCAAGCAGCATGAGACGCTCGCGCCCTACTTGAGAGCTTATGGTTGCGAGTTCGGCGCGATGCGAAAACGGTTTCATATCCCGGACCCACGCACCCGCAACAACTATTTCCGCTGCTGCATTGTTGGCTCCCATCGTGGATACAACGCCAGCCATACCCTTGCTTCTTTCTGCGGCCACGAATCGCACCTTAGCGGGAGGCGTCGTGGATACCGTCCACGTCGTGTCAAACTTGGGAACAACATCCCCTGACTTCGGGTCAGATGCAAGCCATCGACCATGACTTGGTTCGAGTAGAGCATGAAAGGCGGCCGCAACGCGAAGCGTATTTGAGTCTCCTACAAAAAGAAAATTGCGTCCCGCCACGACATTGCGGGCCTCCCTCGAGGTAAAAAATTGAAACTGGCAAGCATTTTCCGCGAGATGATCAGCCCAGGCCCACTTGCGACCATCGCAAAAGAGATTGGGGGGTGCTTTGCAGCGCCCTTGATCGGAATGGACCCAATCTCCCCGGACAACCTCGTCCAGGCACGCCTCTCGAGAATAATGATGGGCAGGACCGCGCATGGGGCCAGCATTCGGAATCGCGCCGTGTGGGGCAAGGACGGGAAGAGCTTGTACTGCGGCCACGGCGCAAATGAAACCCAAAGCAAAGGTGAAAATTGCTTGCGGTCTCGAGCTCGCCGTGCTTTCAGCTTCAGAAACTATGATTCTTGGGGTCGCTAATTTGTGCTCGACGCCAAGAAAGAGCGCGGTGCCAAGCAATACAATGAGAACGAACACTAACGGCCAGGTTAGTTGCAGAAACTGTGCCGTCCACGCTACAATAGCTGCACCTGCGAGAAGAAGACCACTTCGACCGAGGAAACACAGTGCCTCCGAAGAAGAGTCTGGAATGAGCAAGGCGCGCGTGACCATCGTTGTGCGGAAAAGGCGACGCGCCAGTGCAAAGTACACAAAAGTAACGAGGGCCATATTGACCTTGGGGAGCTCCGGCACAAAGACAAGGACGGTCTTAGCGTTGCTCGTCAGCCAGATGTGGTGCTGCATAAGGTACGTTTCGAGAGTGTACTTGCCAATGTTAGCAAGTACACCAAGGTGGATTTGGCGTAGCCAGGGCGTCAAATTTCGGAAAAACAGGTAGGTGAGCAGCGGTATCATAAAAGTATACGGGTTCCAGGAGTTGAAGTGCAGCTTTGGAAGTGGTAAAATTTCTGTGGCCCACCACCAAAATGCGACCAGGAGCACGGCAGCCGTAGAGCCCTTAATGAGCCACATCTGGTGCTTGGGCAGACCTTCCACAATCCGAATCCACTGCATGGACTGCGGAAAGTTGCATGCAAAGATCATACCGAAAAACGTCGAATAGTGGTCCAGACCGCTGCGGAAATGCCACTCGTAGCGAATGCCGTACGCGCCAACGGCTGCTCCAGGATGCGGGTCATTCGATATCGGCGAAAAAACAAAATTGAAGACCGATTTGAACTCCCAGATCATGTATATTAGCACTCCTGCGCAGAGCAACTTTATACGCACCTGATACTGGGTATGATTTATTTCCTTGTAAGCGCGCATGATTACAAAAACGAAAAGGAAGTAAAACGTATGCAGAGGGCAAATGTAGTAGAGTACATACATGTTGTTAAGTGTGAGGCAGAGAAAGAGGACGAGAAAGTTAAGACGCCACAGCATTTGCGCAAAACGCACAAAACCAAAGTCCTGCTTGATGTAAAAGAAACTGAAATTCCCGAAACCGGTCATCCAAACGTAGCATGAAATCATAACACGCACCGAGTTGTACACCTCGGATTCGTGAAAATAGTGATAGAGGAGAAACACGGTTTGCATCCAGCCCTTCCATTCCTCGGTCTGGTCGCGATTCACGATGTCGTTACTTTGTGGATCGTGTTGCACGGATCCAATGGCAAAGATGAGCACCGTGAGACAAATGAACCAAAAGAAGTCTGGATTGTGCGTCTTTTGGGCGTGTGCAAAGGCGGGTCTATTTTCGCACGCCCATGTGAAAAGCATGATGGCTCCAAGTACTGACAATTCGCGTAAGAGGAGCATTATGCTCTGTCGCGTCATCTTTAGCGCAGGGATCTTCTTAGACATCAGGCTGGGGTCCACCTCTTCTGGCTCGGCGCACAGCTCGCGCAGCTTGCCGAGCGCGAAGGCCACAATGCACGGCCCAAGCAAGAAGACAACGCTCAGAGTTGACGTGGCCACGTCCGGCACCCCGTAGGAAACGCCTCCAAGCTTCATCTTGCCAAGTAGCCTTTCCGGCGTGACGCGTATAGGCCCGCTGGCGTTGAGATGAACCTGGCAGGGCTGGTGCAAGCTGCAGCTGGCCGCGGACAGGATTAGTGATCCTCGCTGACGATACTACTACCCGTGGTATACCCAGATGAGGTTTGCTGTAGTCCTAGTATAACTGGAAAATGACGCGGCCGTCAATCCCGTAAGGTCCGCCGAAAAAAAAAGCCTTTTATTGAAGTTCTGAAGTGTGTCTAGAGCTGCCAGACTGGCAGACTGGCAAAGTTATGCCAGACTAGCAAAGCTGTGCAGGCTAGCAGGTTACTAGTACTCTCGTACACTCAAGTATTCCAATTTCTCTGCTTGCAGCGAAAGTTCAGATTTGTTTGTTCGTTGAGGTCACGAAACTTTTTCTTTCCTTTATTCGGAGTTTATTTTCCCTCTGTCTATTTTCCCTCTGTCGAGCATGCTCGTTCTGAACCTTTGTGCAGGAAGGCGCGCAGTACCTCAACCCGCGCGTGCAGCAGAGAGTGAGAGGCGAGGTGAGGCAAGGCAAGGCAGGCAAACGCGAGGAAGCGCAAGCGCGCACGGTCGCAAGGTCGCTTGATCGGTCGGCCGTGGGCTGCCTGGCGCACGCTTGATTGGTCGCCCGCACGTTGAAGAGGCCAACTGTCTTGCGAGCGAGAGTTGTGCCAGAAGCATTGGCGTCATCGCTATGATGGCTGTAAAGGCCAAGCTGATAATCTTCCTTGTCCTCGGTCTGGTGGTCGCGTCGCTAACAGTATTCAACTTTCCTGGCATTGTTGATTCTGTTCTTTTCCAAGCAAAGGTTCGCGCGGACACCATGATCTCGTACCCGTCTGTACATGCAAAGTCAGCCTTGTCGTCGCGTGAAGAAATGGGATCGCCGGCTGTCAATTCGAGCACTCGTGAGATCAAGCAAAGCTGCTTCGCTCCTGAGCTTTTCCCCATCGACCTAGAAACACGAAAACCAAACTGCAGGTTCTCGCCAGAAAGCATTTCGGAAGGTATGTGCCTGAGGAGCATCACCAATAATGGAGACGAATCACGCTTCTTGCCAGTTTTGGAAAAAATCCAATCGAGACAATGCATCACCATACTCGTCTTTGGTGGGTCTATTTCCAAAGGAAATTGCGCTTCCAATAATCCGGACAAACCACTTGGCAAGTCTGAAGCATGGCTTCCTCGACTGGAGTACATTCTCAACGCGCGATATCCGTGCAATGGTCAGCACTCCGTCATCAATCATGTAATGAGCAATCGCGGAACTGACCATCACTTCCAGACGATGCGACGTGCAGATACGCAGAAAGCTCTTGCATCGGCTGACATCGTGATCATGGAAGCCTCTGTCAATGACGTAGCAAGCGCATACCATTTGAATAGATTTGGCAAGGAAATGGGCATTCGCTCCAACATGTTGCAGTTCTGGACCGAAGCAACTATTCGCCTCTTGCAAGGAAAGTTTTCGCATCTTGCGCTTCTATGGGTCGAGACGTCTACTCGATCCTGGAAGGGCCAATCCGAAGCTGGGAAATTACGTGCGCCCTATCGATCTGATGCAAGCGCGGATCACCTCGAAGTGCTTCAATATTATGACATTCCCCAAATCGATGTCATGCGTGCTCTCGGTGCCGGTGGCTTGCCCTTGGAGCGAGAGTTCAGGACTGAATGCTACTTTTGCGACTTCGTCCACCCGACCCGATACGGACATAATATTACTGCTTCGATTGTTGCGTCTGCCTTTGATCGGATGCTGGAGCACCGTCAATCTCGACATATAATGCAACGATACCAGAAAGGAGACACTCAGGACCTTTCCGATCTTCCTGACCCTCTCACCATGATACAAAAGCTGGATGATGCAATGCGCAAAGCGGATAGTACACGCGTTACGCTTAATACACAGGAGAGCTTTGATAAGTATGTCGTGGGTGCGGAGTCTCGAGACGGCGTGTCTGGCTGGTCTTTCGACACAGACATGGAGGGCAAAGCGAAGACCGCGATGACTACGAGGAACAACTCGTGCGTGACAGTGGAGCTAGGGATCAGCTCGCGCGTTTCGCTCTTATCTTTTGAGCTTTTTCACTCCTACAACAATGTTGGTACAGCACTTGTCAAGTTACTTGAAAGATGCACCGCCACAAAGGATGCCTTTGTCACCTTGGGCGGCGTCGAGGAACTGAAACTTCGTTGGATTGATCGAGTCTCCATTGGCGTGGAGCGATTTATCAATTATGACTTTTCCGAATTAGGGCACAATGACTGCGCAAAGTTTGCTTCCGTGTGCGCAAAAGATGACAACGGAAGTAGCAAAGTCAAACTTTACAGTGTTTTTGCATCGTTAGCTCTTTAGCGATAAACTTCTAAGAAGCTCGAGTTGAAAGTTTCAATGGTGTCGGAAGTGCGTTTTGGGCACTGATTTATCTAAAGTGTCTGAAGTGCGTTTTGGGCACTGATTTGATGAGTTGCTCGCCACGTGCGTCAATGAGTTCATTTCCCACACTCTTGATTCCAAAAACCATATTCGGTGGGCTTGCGGTGTTTGCGGTGTGCTCCACGACAGAAACGGAATCGCGGAGATGATTGATGAAGATGACTCTGCGCTTGACCCGATTGAATTTCAAGATTCGTCCAACTGCGCGGTTGGCAGTCGTACAACCACGACATTTGAGTCTGGTAGGTGCCTCGTCGTTCACGAGCAGGGCGTTTCAAATAAACAGGTGCAAGTTTGCGCCGAATGTTGCGCGTGTTTGCGCAAAGGCCGAGCCCCATTGTCGTCCTACCTTTTTATCGATCCGGGTCCGATGCCAAAGCTTCCCGAAACAACTTTCGCTGAAGACTTGCTGCTCTCAAACTGCCGACTAATCTCGTGGGTGTATCGTGTCAAGGCGGCTTGGCAAAAAGGAAGCAGCGGCAACCATCTTAATCGCGTCATCACCGGCAACGCTCTCGCCGTGAGTAAAGCTAGCGCCGAAGGCATTTTCGTGAAGGAAGCAAATGGTTCTCTCATCGCTCAAGGCATCGACTCTTTGGCTGACGTTTTGCGCGTTGTTTTTGTCTCTGAGGTCAGCTCAATCAACGAGGCGAAAAGGCTCGTCTCAAAAAGCAAAATTTTGAAAGTTCGAGCTGAAGATTTGCGCATGTGGTTTGAATTCTTTCGAAGCCATCGGAATGAGTTCATGAGTGAGTCCTGGAATGATGCGTGGCTCAAGTCGAAAATTGATGTCGCAAACAGAGCGCACGAAAGCGGCGTTCCTGCAGTCCTTTTGCTCATTATCACTGTCCTGATCGGCCACAGCGGAGACGCGGCCATTGATGCTCCTCACACAGGCTACGCGGATGGTTCAGGATATACAAATGATCTCACTGGACCTGCGGGAGGGCCTCTCGCTGCTACAACTGCCTTTGTTAGCGAGGCAGAACATACCAAAGCGGATGGCTTGATGCTGGGTACTGGCGCCCCAGTCAGCGAGTCAAGCGATAGCTTTTACTCTCATGCATTCTCTACATTGTTTCCTTGGGGCAAGGGCAAGGCCCCCAAGCGAACGCTTCAAAATGGAAAGAAAATTTCGACGCTGGGCTTGGCAAGGTGGCTCAAGCTTCTCATCGGAAGGTGCGACAAGCGATTCGTCTCTCACGCCAGTTTTTTGTTGGTAGCTTTCAATTTCTGAAGTGCGTTTTTAGCACTGATTTATTACTCGGGGGGCAAACTTGTGCAGACATTTGACAGTTGCGGCGTCTTCCGCACGGCCGCGGCTCCACGAACTCTGGAGCGTTGACACCACAGCATAAGCAGCAGGGAGAGCACCGAAAGCAGGCTGTGGAGCGTGCGTTCAACAGCACGAACGCCAGCATGGGAACAGGTATAGTATGGAGAGCGACAGCAACAAAGCCTAAGGGTTGACGCGCGAATGATCATATCCAGCCTAAGGGTTGAAAGCAGGTTCTAGGGCATGCGCATACCACAGCAGTAACAACAGAGTGGTTGCGAGTGCTCCGCAGTTCAACTTCAGTGCGAGTTCGCGGCACGGGGTGATTCGGGCGCTCTCGACAATAGCTAGTGTCACCATGGTCAGTCGTAGTCGAGCCTTGCGCATGCGGCTTGCAGATGCAGAATCAGCTTTGCCAGTCATTTGCCCCACTGGCAGCCAGCCATTGCGGCAAAGACCCAGGCAGCCTCAATCCATTGAACGGGGCGTCAGCACAACACTCAGAGCGCAAGTGCTGCTCTCTACATTTGCAAGTGCGGAACCGCCCATCGCAAGTGCAGAATAAGTCTTTCTTGTTGCAAGCCCTGGCTGTATGAGACTGCCATTGTTGCAAGCCCTAGCTGTATGAGACTGTCAGAGTGAACAGGGTGCTTTTTCGGCAAGTCCATCTACGATTGGCTATATGCAAGTGCAGATTTCGCCTTGCAAATGAAGAATTCTCTCTGCTAATCGCCACTACAATGGCAGACATGGGAGAACGTGCAGCTCGACTTGCTGCAAATGCAGACTTGTGACTCGCAAATGCAACATCACAAAAATTATTATGTAGGGTAGCGCATACCTCAAGAGAAATACCAGTGTGGGGCAAGCCAACCACAGCAAAAATAGCAACCAAAGAGCCTGCAGAGAATAGGCCTAGTGTGGTGCATTTATACTACCACAGCGGCATCAAAGTGCAGCAGGAGCTGATTGCCTACGGCGTTCGTATAACAGCAACAACAACAGAATTCGGACTTATCTGCTTTGCGACAACAGCATTAGACTTCGAGCAAAGCACGTGGGGGTCGTCCTACCACTAATTAACAACAGCAAACTTGCAAGCCTTGCAAACGAAGAACTCGCTTTGTCAGTAGCCACACCAATAGCCAAAGGGGAGTGCGGGGAGATCGACTTGAAATACACAATTGTCCCTCACAAATGCAGATTCAAATACATATACTGTTGATCAAAACAGCGCTGGGGCGTACATACCTTTGCAGCAACAACAGTCCGGAGTATGCCAACCACAGCAAAAACAGCTATCCATGGCCAGAAGCGAATAGTGTGGCGCGCTCACACCACAGCACCATTGATTTTATAAGGACGGCTACTTTCTGCAGGCGTTCGCACTATACAGCAACTACAATAGAAACAGCATGAAGACCTGCCTGGAAAGCAGGCAAGGGAGCCCGCCTATATCACAGCAGCAACAACAGAATGAACATGAAAGTGCATTATGACTTCAAGCGAAGCGTGTGGCATGGGTCGACCTACCACAGCAATCACAACAGCTCGAATGCAGCACTCTCAGCAAATGAATAGAGAAACAAATGTGCGGGATGAGCCTTCCGATTGTGACGATGACGCGCCCTTTGTAGCGAAGCGATAAGGCTTTTGTGCAACAGCGGCTGCGGGCGAAACCTGGACTTTACGTCAAAATACCTTGCTGGTGCGAAGGCCCCAAGGAGTTCAGGCGTGATCAATGCAAAAGTTAATGTTGGAGGTTCAAGCATAGATACTGTTGAGCTTGCTCTCGTTCTTGCGTTCATTGCGGTAAAAGACAATCATCGAGAAGGCTGCGCTTACTGGTGTGATTCGACCAAGTCCTATGCTCCCTTAAGCGCGCTTGCTTGATACGACCTCGCGCAAACAGCAGGGACAAAGTCAGCGCGACGCAGGGTGAGGTCATAGACGGTGACGGCAGCTCACGGACGACGAAGATGCTTATAGAGACCGCCGCGACAGGGCCCAACAAGGACAGCCGACGAGACATCAGCTTTTCCCTGCGTCGAGATCTGCACCTGCTTTTTCTACGTGAGACGACTTTCAGCCTCCCCAATTCCTTCAAGCAAGCCAGGTTTCCGCCTTTGCTTCCACACCTGAAAGGCCCGCGTCAAAAGTGCAAGTCACAGCCTCTCCTGCCGCCAAATCTGCTCAATCTACTCCCAAGTCTTCTTCTTCTACAAGTCATCCTTCGTCAAGACCGGCTCCCTCGGCTACGAATATAATCAAAAGAACAACTCCATCGGAAAAAACGCACTTCAGATCGCGGGTGCTTTAGCCCCGCAGGGTATGATTTGCGATGCGATCCGTGATCTGATTTGAACGTTACTGCTTTCATCTGGCTGATGCGATCTCATCTGTCACGGTGATGGGATGAATCTTTTTGCACAGGCAAAGGACATTCTGCACGTCACGATTGCGTTGGCCGCGATGGAGGGCGCGCGGCGCGACGGGAAAGACGGGCTGAGCCAGCGCGGATCGGGTACCAGCGCTGCGACGGCCGGGCGCGGCTTCTCGCCCAGGCAGCTCGCGGAAGACGACGCAACGGCATGGAGGCAGTGGGCGCCTGGGGCGCCAACGTCGAGGGCCGCGGCCTGGAGCGCGGGGACCGCCGCGGAGGCAGGGCGTGCATACAGCGCGGCGCTTGGGCTCGCGCCGTCGCTCGTGCGCGGAAGATCCGGAGACCCGCACCGAGCGCGGCTCCACACGGACGGTGTGCCCAGCGAGCACGACGAAGCGTTGCGGCAAACTCGCAGACCTCGCGCCACGAGCTGGGACCACGCCGTCAAGAAGAAGAAGGCACGGGAAAATGTGCGCTTTCACTTTGATATCCTCACACGCACAAGCTTCCGCTTTGAGGAGGACAACAAAGTTCACATACCCGACGAAGATGACGACGAAAACGCTCAAGAGGACGACGAACCTAAAAACGGCGCAGACAACGCTACAGCGGACGTAGAAGCAGCTCTGCAGCGCACAATGCCTGTAGAGCTTCGACACGAAGGAGCTCTCAGTCCTCGCAGTCCCCAGAGCGCTCGGCCGTCTGCAAGTTTCGAGCGAGATCGTCATCACAGGCACGGCAAAGAAGCTTCGAACAAGGGTCCTGTGACCACCAAGCAAGGGCTACCAGCGCGCGAGCGGTGGCTCCCGCGGATCCCAAGCACAAGCGAAGAGGACGACGAGATTTCAGGTAATGGCACTCCGTTTGTGACGAGCGGACGATCATCTCCTCCACTTTCGGAAATGCACCCTCTTTTAGCGAAGCAAGTATCTGACGACAGTATAGGAAGCTACGCATATAGTGGCGCGGGTAGTCCGCGATTTCGAAACTCGACGCGCTTCTCCTTTCGCAAATTCTGGCTTTATTGTGGTCCTGGATGGCTCATGTCCGTCGCTTACCTTGATCCGGGCAATATTGAATCCGATCTGCAGGCAGGTGCTTTCCATGGGTACCAGCTCTTATGGGTTCTCACCGTGGCGACACTCTTGGGTTTATTTTATCAGTGTCTCGCTGTTCGCCTTGGCGTTGTCATGAACAAGAATCTTGCGGAAGCATGCCGCGAGCACTACGGCCGCTGGGATACGTATGTGCTGTTTGCAATGATGCAGCTCGCGGTAATCGGCTCGGATTGCCAAGAGCTTCTGGGGTCAGCCATTGCATTCAGGGTCCTTTTTGGTATTCCTCTTTGGGTAGGCTGTTTGCTCACAGGTCTAGACACCCTTACATTTCTAGGTCTGCATGTGATTGGAGTGCGTCAGCTCGAGCTCTTCTTTGTGGTCCTCATTGGGCTCATGGTTCTTTGCTTCGTGGGTACCTTTCTCTCCGATCCTGGCGACCCTGTGGAAATAGCGCATGGTCTTTTTGTACCGTATGTTCAGAAGGAGGCTTCTGTACAAGCTGTCAGCATCCTCGGTGCAGTGGTGATGCCGCACAACATCTTTCTGCACTCTGCGCTTGTTCTATCTCGCGACATCGATCGATCTCGTCCCCATCGCGTTGCCGAGGCCAACTACTACTTTTCGATTGAAGCTGGCCTCGCTCTCTTGGTCTCGCTTTTGATCAACGTTGCTGTTGTTGCCGTCTTTGCGCATGGATTCTACAGTGATACCTGCAGTGCTGTGCAGCACGAACTGAGACTTGAGCCAGGTAACGTTGCCGTGCAACCGCCGTACGCCTGTGTTCCGTTGGCGCCTGCGTCACATGGCGCGCACTCTTCCATCTCTTGCGTCACCGATGGCGGTGTTCAAGGCTCCTGTATGCCCATAGGCCTACAAGGCGCAGCATCGGCCCTTGGGGCCTTCGTCGGAGAGGCTGCAGCCGTTGTCTGGAGCATTGGTCTCCTTGCTGCTGGGCAGAGCTCGACCATGACAGGTACTTATGCAGGACAATTTATCATGGAAGGCTTCTTGGAACTCGAGATTCCAAATTGGGTGCGTGTTGGGATCACGCGCGCCGTTTCTCTGATTCCCGCACTTGTGGTCGCTGTCTTGGCCAACTCCAATCTGCTGGCCGCAGACAAGCTCGATGAAATGCTCAATGTGCTTCAGAGTCTGCAGCTTCCCTTTGCTTTGTTCCCTCTGCTTCTATTTACTGGTTCGTCCAAGTACATGGGCTCGTTCGCCAACAGCAAGACTGTGCAGATGATGGGCATTGCAATTTGCATCGTGGTCATTTGCATCAATGCCTACCTGGTTGTCAATACCGTCGACCTTTTCGAACTTTCAAGTGTTGGCCTTACTGCCACACTCATCTTTCTCGTAGTTTACGTCGGCTTCGTGTCCCGTCTGGGCCTCGGCATGTGGCGTGCTACTAAAGGTCACGCGACCACACTCGACATCAATGGCCTCGGTCACCCGGTCCTGTCTGGCTCATCGCATGCACAAACGAATGGGTACGGAGCTGCTGCCAAGCATGCGCTGCCAGAATCCCGAGAGTACTCGCACTCCATACCTAGCCTAGACTAGTTGTCGCAAAACGTTTACTATACGCGTCATTTTATTTGTAAAGGCAATTGTAGCCCTTTCTAATGTTGTGCAGCAGCAGCAGCAGCAGCACTGACTTGTGGCCGGCCTGCAGCTGGCAGGGTAAATGGACCTGGCATCGTCTAATACTAAAAGAGCAAGCTTGGTCCAAAAAAATGTTGCAGAAACTTTGCCAATTAACGTAATACGAGGGTGATTGCGCTTGTGCATGAGGGGCAGAAAAAGAAAAAATATAACAAATAGGGGGGGGGGGGGTAATGTGGAATAATTTATCGGCGTTTTATTTCGTTCACACCTTTCAGTTTCGCCGATACTGTTGAAAATCGTCAGCCATGAGATTGCAATTTTGCATTGCGCATGCAGCCGCAGCAGACGTTCTTGCGCAATGTGACGCGCTCCGCCAGGACCTATGCAGAATAAAGATCACTGTTCTCGCTGCTGTAAACAGCAAACATTTAAATTCTGCGATGCACATCGGCGATTGTGACGACCCTACAGGACGACCTGGAGTCATACGTGCTGCATGGGGGTGTGCAAGCCAGAGAGCCTAATTTATGCAAGGTTGAAACTGCCAATTTTTTTTAGCGGAATGCTTCGATGACGCGATTCTAAAAGAAAGATTGTGAATCGAGACAGCGGTGCGCGTGCCAAGGTGAGAGTCGCAGCGATTGAGAGAGTGTATAGAGGGAAATAGAGGGAGAGAACATGGGGAGAGAAGGAGAAAGGGAGAGAGAGAGCGAGAGAGACTGAGAGAGAGGGAAACCACACAAATAGACAACTGAAGAGGAGCGCAGCTGGGAGTAAACTAGGAGTCGCGGAACAAGATGAAAAAATGCAGATTGTTTCATCCGAAAAAATGCGCAGACCAGCTCTCGGCCACCTGAGCAATTATCATCTGGCGTGCACCTCATACCTGGATTTCGCTGAGACTCTAGTTGATGGCGATCGACGCTACTCCAGACTGTCAACTGCTATTTGGAGCAAAGCCAAGTCAAAGGGCTGCAGCGTGGACGCCGCGGCTGCGGCAGACAGGGCGCTGCGGCGGCGGCAGCGCGCGAGAGCAGCGACACGGACTCTTGACTGTCGACGGCCGGCAAGCGAGACCACAAGGCACATTGGCGCGACAACTTGCATTCGCCGCACGCTTAGGCCTTGTGCGTCTGCACAAAGCCATTGCTCGAATTGGCCCGTAGCGCAGCGAGAGACAAGACATACACATTAGATTGCCTCAGAAAGAAACCGCCTACTCGCGCAAGGAGTTCCGTGCGACGCTGTTACAGCAGAAGCAAGAATGCTTGCGCCACGACTTCCAAGCAAGAACACGATCAAGGGATCACTGAGATATGCAAAAAACCACCGCTTTGCGCTTCTTGGCATTGTCTGCGTGATTGTGCTGCTGTGGAACGTGTTTAGCCAGCGATACGACTTGAAAGAATGGAATCCTCAACCGCAAGGTTGGACGAACCCCGATAAGGGCTACGTTCTGTCTGGCAAGCGACGCAACGGGGAGCCTCCTTTCCGACCCGACGAGGAGGTTCTCTCAACGCAGCCAAAGTATCGGATGGATCGAGACTTTCTTCACCCCCCTCCGGTCGACAAACAAGGCCATCGCATGGGTCCGCCTGGTATTGGGCAATTCCCAGACACGCGCATCAAGGCCGTGGTCTTTGAAGACGGAGATCAGGGACGCGAACCCTCTGATGGTGACAATTTGATCAACTACCAACCTACTCTCGGTGGCAGCCTTGTGCAGTCTCTTCGCGGCAAGAACACGAAACAGCCCCAACGCAGCGAGAAGGAAAGCCTCGTCTTCCTCATCACTGGGCAGCTTTCACGTCTCGAGTTGGAAAGTAAAATTGTCAACGTCTTCGAGCCACAAATGGAGCGCTACGACGTCGATGTCCTCCTCTTCCTCAAGGTATTTGTCAAGCTCGAGTCCATGAGCCTGCCGCGTTGGCCCAGTCCGTACGAGATTACCGACTGGGACGACGCATATCTCAAGTCGTGGGCAAGAGACTCGATTCCTGGCATGATCCCAGAGTCGCTTCGTATTCAGCACGTTTCAGAGCAACGCAATGGCGAGCCGTATACTTTTCGCAAGATTATTCATCTGGAGGTGCGCTCGCGCAGCTCGTCTGGGACCATGTCCTGGCAGATTGTGCTCATCAACAAGGAGAATGACGGATTGGTGGTGTACCCCCCCGAGCTCTCAGACAGCTCGGACTGGAACGCCTGGATGGACGCTCAGCAGGACACCTTTCGAAATTTTCGCAAAGCGATGATGTTCATTGAGGATATGGAGCTCCAGAGAGGGAAATACTTTGATGTTGTTTTTCGCATGCGCGATGACACCTTTGCATTTGGCCCGTTCTCAATTCCTCCGGATTTTGACCGCGACTCCTTTGGTACGACCCAGTGTGGGCTTTCCTCATACCCAAATGGCTACTCGGATCACAACTTTATTCTGGGCCGTAACATCGCAAGCAAGGTTCTCCGCGGCTTCGCTGAGGACTTTTACTTTCGCATCACCGAAATGTACCTTTTTGTGGAGAATTACCTCTTTCGAATTATCAACTACGTGAAGCCACGCAAGATAATGCGCATTCCGGACTGTTCATGGCCATTCTTCCCTATCCTGTACGCTGATCTCGGCAATGGACAGTGGCGAATGGAGTTTCGTGAATTCGAGATTAGCCATGTTTGGCGTTTCAGGTGTCCCAAAAAGTGGCATCATTGGCCAAGCAACCCAAAACAGTGTGCGTGGATCCAGCCTGACTTTTGGCTTCATTCTCGGACGCCTGCTCTTCAGGCTTACCTACCACTTCACATCATGGAGAAGGACCAGGTTCCTGACGATGTGCTCGAAACGCTGGAGTGGTATGGCCGGAAGTGGCCAATCTCATGAATTACGAGCTCCCACACAATCGCGCACTAGTTTTTCGTCTCAATAGTCACTTTCCCTCGGTGCCAGTAGGCACTATAACTGAACTCTTTACAATCTTGTCTTTTTGGCGCGCAGCGTGTCCCGCAATTTTAGCAAACTTTGCGGCCCTTGTTACATTTTGTTTTTCAAGATCGGAAGTGAATGAAGAGCTCGCGCGGGCACAGCATTAAGGTAAAGATTTTCGTGCAGGGCTCTCTCTTCACGCTAGCGTATATTCATTGTTCTGTGAAAGAGGCGAAATAGATCACTGTGAACCTTGGTGAATGACTCTTACTGCTACTGCGATCCTTCTTGTCTCTGTCTCTGTTGCGTCGTATGCAGAGGGTGCTAACCACTTTCGATTGCAGCAGTTGTTTGTTGCTCTTTGTGGATCCAGTCAGCCTGGTGGGGGCGCCAGAGCTTCGTATCTAAGCCGCGAGAGGGTGCAGCGCGGAGTCGAGATCATAGCGTGACAGACGCAAGACACTCCTGAGGACTTGGGCTCGCGGCGCAGCCTAAAAAAGAGCGAGAGAGCGCGCAAGAGAGAGCGAGAAAAGAGGTCCTGAGGCGACTCGCTGTCGCGCGAGAGAACGAGAATTGCCAGGGGAATTCGAAGGGCACTTACTCGCTGGAGCAGAGCTCGTTTCAAGGCTGCAAGACTCGCCCGCAGACTCGCGCGGGGAAGCCTCTGCGCGGCCTGCGACAGACCTACGCCGGCTTGGCGGAGAGCAGCGCGGGCGGCGGCAGTGGGCGCGAGCCCCGGGTGGGAGACTCTCGAGCATAAAATTGGCACGAGGGCGCTGAGCATGAAGGTATACACGAAGACGGACGACAAGGGCACGTCGCAGCTCTTCAACGGCGAGCGACGCAGCAAGGATGATGCCGTGTTTCAGACCCTGGGCGCCGTGGACGAGTGCAACGCGTTGATTGGTCTAGCTTGCGAGTTTGTGGACGAAAAGAATGCTGACGTCGCCGAGCAGCGTGGCAACATCATAGCGCGCATGTTCGACGTGAGGGCGAGCGTGGTGACGCCGCAGGAGAGCTCGTCAGCCGCCAAGCTTAAGCGGTCCAGCTTTAAAAATGCAGTTCATGTTGAGACGCTCGAAAAGGCCATTGACGCCATGGACGCCGGCTTACTGCCTTTGAAGACAATTATTCTTCCCTCGGGCGACAAGTGCGCTGCGCACTCGCGCACTCACATCCAATCCCAACCACGAAGCAAATTGTAGAAAGCCGTCAGGGTCTGCGTGCATGTATGTTGTGCTTAGGCTTTGCTTTCATCTTTTGTACAGAGAGCTAAATCCGACGGGTAAATCAGGCTTCGCGATGCGAACTTGGATTGACAAAGACTGACCGTGAAGCTAGCTCCTCATGCGCTGCAGCATCGGCAAGCGCCCGGTCAAGCAAAATGCCTGGTAGAAATAGAAGACGAGATACGACGAAGGAGTAGACAGCTGTGCGCGAGCAAGGCCCGCCGTCGCGTGCGATCATGGACGGAGGTAGAACGGGCTACGATAGTGGCCGTCCTCCTCGTCGCACTGTACAGCGTGGCGCTGACGGAGATGGCGAGCGCAGCATCAAGCGTGGTGGGCCTCAAACTGTCTCCTGTGCGGGGCGGGGAGCTTGATTCGTCGTGTGCTCTCTTGCGGCGAGCCCTTCGTGACGATATGCCGCGAAAAAAAGGAAGACGCGGAACAGCGTTCAGAAAGCTTTGCAGGTTCACTTTGTGTGGCGCGCGGCAGAAAGTCGCACGTGAGGGTCCTCCGAGCGCCTTGCGGCGAAACGATTTGCAAGAGCGGCGCCTTGCGGCGAAAAGTTCTGCAAGAGCGGGATTACCTTGCAAAAGCTCGCTAAAAGCTCGCTAAGCTAAAGCACGAGGCGCAAGGCGTTTCCGTGCTCATGTGGTGCGCCCATGGGCGCCCCACCAAGCAAATTACTGTTAAATTATTCACATCGGCTGTGCCAGGATCTTCATTCTAAGATGGCGCGCGTCAGCTTGACGCCAACAGGCCAGCCTGCCTTCTCGAGCGCTCTGATTAGGGCAAAGCTGCGACAATCAAGAGCAATAGCGCCATTGCCAAGGAGTGCCTCGACCTCAGATACCAGGTCTGCGCAGTCATACTCAAATATGGAGGCACCGAGCGCTTGGCAAGCAGCAAAGTCTCCCTCCTTTCTTGGTGTCGCGCGCAAGCACCGCTTTCTGCGCATTGCGACGGTTGACACCAAAAAATTTGCGCTAGCGTTGGGAAAGGGGGGGGGGGGGGAGGCGAGCGTCGGACTTGCAGCCGAGTCGCTTGTGCTTCTTCGGCGCAACGAATTTGTGTATAGAGGCCCACCGGAACTCGGTCCACCCAAGAACGAAGCCACGGAGACTGCGAGAGAGCAGGGAAAGGCAATGGAGATGGAGTCAGTGCGCGCGCCACACGAAGTGGCCGACACGGACCGATTTCCCACAGGCGTTGCTCTTTCTCTTGGTCTTGGTGAGATCGGTAAAGCAACGACGGCAGCGCAACGCGTGGTCGCTTTTCGCAAGCATGCCATCCAAAGCCGCGCAGCGGCTCGAGGCCTCGATCCACATGAGAAGCAAGCCAAAGCAGTCTCTTTGTCCCAAGCACAATGCCAAGGGTTACATTTTGGATTGGCCGGCGGCGCGGCCGCTTTGGGTAGATCGCCTTGTGTGGGGATCTGTCTGACGCCGACATGGCTGTGAAAAGGGGGGGGGGGTATGGGGGGGGGGTGAGAAGCAGTTAATTTTATACTCTAACTTTTTACAAAGGCATGAGACACCTTCCGGGGCTCAGGCCATCATTATACGATGTCAAGGTGAGCTTACTTGTGTGATGGGAGAAACTGGCGAAGAGGGGGAGTTTTGTCCCAGTCCGAACGCGATCTTGAGACATCATCGCTTGCGAGCGTTGCGCGAGCCTCTGCAATGGCTGCAGTGGTACCATGGTACCATTTGCGGTCGGAGCGGCGCCCGTCGACAGAAGCCGTGAATCGGTCGCGAGTAGAACGAACGCCAGCATCCTTTGGCGTGTAGTTCCGCAAAGGAGCATCTTTCGAATTTGCCACGACGCCAACGCTTGCCGCTAGAATGCGCGGACCCGTGTCGCGCATGCTGCGGGCGTCAGGAATAACGCACCTCCTCTCGTCCCCATACTCATTCTTCAAAGTGCGTTGATGCTGTGCGCTCATTCCCTCTTCTCCGACAGGGCGCATTGGCGCAAACTTGAGTTTCCTAGTACTTGTAAAGGTTTTCGCGCAGGTGCTACTTCCCACGCTTTTCGCCATTCGATTCGCTTCTTGCTGCCCTCCATGTGCAGCGTCATCGCCCCGTCGAAACTTAAACTCGTGTCGCTTCACGTTGGACTTCGAGGCCAACTTTCCATCTTGACACCGAAAAAGGCCATTGTTGTCCATGTAGTCGAGCCCTGGACTGGTGGAGCTGCTGTCGCTGCCTTCACTCTTCAATTGCAGAGGGGGGATGAATTGCCGACCTCGACAGCTGCCCCGACTAAGGACACTACTCGAGCTCCTACTACTGAGAGAGAGCGGATGTCTGTCCACAATTCCCGCGTCGCTAGATTCATATGAATCCTCGAACTGAGACAGATCTTCCACGGGTGATAGGTCGTGATGCAGTGCGAAAGAGTTCATCGCGTCCTGAACCATTTCAAACGGATCGCTAATAACGCGCACCGTTTGTGGTCTGGACAATAGTTTGCAAGCTCCCCCATTAGTGCAGGAATAGCTTTCCCCGCTCTCTCTGCCTGCAGCTTCACACAAATCCTTGCGGAACAAACCGTCTTTGTTCCTCTTATTATTGCTTCGTCGCGTCGCTTTCGATTCTTGCCCAGTCTGTTTTGTTTTCAAGAGCTTGGGTAGGAGAGCACTGCTCTGAAAGGGCGTTGACGTAGCGGAAGATTGGCGCGCTTGATTTGCATTGCTTTTTTGCCTTTCCAGAGGGAGCTTGGTGCTTGGCAAAGGTCGCGATTTGTGCTTTGAATTGACCCTTGCCCCGAGTGCAGATGCTGCACTGCCTGCTGCGGACTCAATTTGGAAACCAGGTGGTAGATGCAGCTCAACGCGTTCGTCCTCAGCTTCCTGAGAACGAACGCGGCTTAAATCGAGCTTTGCTGGTGCTATTGGCGAGGGCTTGGAGATTGGAGATGGATCTTGACGGCCCGCAAAACGTGATGTCGAGGACACTGATTTCCTTTCCATATCGTCTTCGCTCGAAGAACTTGACGGTGTTCCCGGAGAAAGTTCTTGGTGCTGCACATCAGCATCTTGTTTGATTTGTCCTTTTGGCTTTCGCTGCAGACGGCGCTTCCGCTGTCGCGGAGATCCCGCTTCCACCCCCGGTGATCCTGAGAAAAAGATGGGCTCGCCAGGGGGCGCATACACAGCTGATCGAGAAGTCGTAAGAGGCGCGAGATTGTCAGTCGCGCGTGTCCCGCTGACCGCGCGCTCTTTGGCGCGTGCAACAAAAGGAAAGAGCAGGATCGTAGACACGTCGGGCCGATCTTTGGGGTTTTGCTGAAAACAAGCTTGCAGAAAGTCGCAGCCGTGGGTGGAGAGGCCTGCGGGAATGTCAGGTGTGCTCTGCCCGCAAGCAATATGGTACATTGCAGTAACTGCATTTGAAAATTGATGCCATGGTGGTTTACCCGTCAACATCTCCACGACGGTACAGCCGACACTCCACATGTCAGCCTTTTTCCACATGCGCTCTGGCTGGTCTTCTCGGATAACTTCGGGAGCCATCCACATGGCGGTCCCCTTTATCCCGTATGCGGCACCAGTGTAGCGCGCAGACCGCGATGACGAACTCCAGATACGTTTCGAGGCGCC
The DNA here is from genome assembly GCA_003116975.1 of Aurantiochytrium sp. KH105. NCBI lineage: Eukaryota > Bigyra > Thraustochytrida > Thraustochytriidae > Aurantiochytrium > Aurantiochytrium sp. KH105. The sequence goes on from BGKB01000008.1 coordinate 111,906, forward strand.
AAAGTCTGCTAATTTTATGGTCCCTTCGTGGGTGACCAAAACGTTGCCGCCCTTGATATCACGGTGCGCGACGCCATTGAGATGCAAATACTCCAATCCAAGCAAGAGTTGCCGCGTGTAGACGCGAACGACCGACTCTTCAAGCGAGTGAAAGCGTTCGAGCAATCCACATATTGATCCCCCTGACACGTACTCAAGAAAGATGCTGATGGACGTTTCGCATCTCTCGTATCCGAGGTACTGCACAATATTTTCGTGCTTGCACTGCTGCAGAGTCTTGATTTCATTTTCGAGCGCCGATAAATCCTGCATTCCAGCAGGGCTATAGTCAAAGTCTTCAATCTGCTTTGCGGCAAAGAGCTTGCCGTTGTCCAGATTGAGAGCTAAATAAACGCTACCGTACCCGCCTTTGCCAAGTAATTGACCCTTTTTCCAGCGGGAGATGGATCCTTGGACGGTGTGGGGATGATCACGGTTCTCGTTGTGCGCCTGTAAACCAAAGTACTTGCTATCATCTGCATCGAGTCCATGAGTTTCACTTCCACCATCCCTCTCGGGAAGCTGGGTTAATGCTCGGCTTGAGGAGAGATCATCGTCCATACTACGCGCTGAGTCTGTAAAGTTGGCGCTGTCTTGGGACAGACTATCAGCTGCTGGCGAGCGAGGATCCTCTATATCTTCTCTTTTCGAAGCTTCGCATGTTACAGACGTGCCGTCATCTTTGCATATCGAGTGCTGCATTGCATGGGTGTCCTGGGCGGCGGCGAAGGTGTTCCTTTGCTCTCTCCCTCTTGCTCTTCCTTTGTCAAAGTCCTTTCGGCGACAGTCGCGTCTTGGAAATCACCCGCACTCGCTCGCTCACCTCGCCTGTTCGGAGTCGGTGCTCCGGCACGCAAGACGGCAGGTCACGTGCGTTTTGATGGGCCTGGCCTAGCCTAGCCTGACCTCCTCAAAGTCCGATGAGCTGACGGAGACGGGCGCGGCCAAATTATACTGCACCTCGCAATCCCTTTTGGCATAGTATAACTTACAGAGTGCCAGCCTTTGTCCGAGCCCAGCCCTCGTACAGAGAGCCCGGGTCGGTCTTTCCAACGGTCATTTTTTATTTTATTATTTTATTTCGATTAGGCCTTAACATCCTATTTGGCATACGAAAAAGGAAAAGCGACCATCGATATTATAAATAATTAACGCTGGTGCTTTCATCGGCCAGTCTTCCCTTATCAAATGGGGGGTTCATGGCGCGTCAGACCGAGCTGACCCTGATTCATCATCCGACTGACGATGCACCGCGCTATCGCTGGATCCCTCGCAGCCTATCGCAGGGGCGAGAGCGCTGCAGCAAACAAAATTCCTCTTGTCAGGCGGGAACAAGCTTTCGCGACGACCATGTCAAGACGAACGACGGGAGTCCCTCCGCGATTCGCAGGGATAATGCATAAACGCGCCGAGGTGGCGCGGCAATGGGTTCGCCTTGCCATTGGGCCTGAAAGACTTGCCTGGATTCTTCACGCGGGAAACGTCCTCGCAGTTGGTGCGGCATCGAGCGAAGACATGCTGCAACTTCGAAGCTTTATGGCGTGCGCAAGTGGATGCAGCATTGGCTTTAACTTGCTTCAAGCGCGACCATTGCTTGCGCCTGCTGCGTGGGGACTTTTCTTTCTTGGACTCCACACATACCATATTAGGCGGATTCTATTAGAACGTGAGCCTCTGGCACTCTCGCAGGATGAACATGAGCTATATTCTCAGGCATTCATGACGTATGGTTTTACGCCTCGCTCTTTCAAGAAACTACTGAAAGGTTCCACCGCTACATGGGAAACGATCAAGCCTGGGGAGCATATTGCAAAAGAAGGCCATAACCAGCCGAGAGCTGCCTATGTGCTCTCGGGAAGTGTACTCGTGTACGCTGGCGACGTTTTGATGAACCGAGTCGATGTCACGCCAGGCGAAACACATGGCGGTTGGACGACGCATCCGTGGCGATCCGATATCGAGGAACGTGGCATTCGCAAGTGGAAAACATCTGTAGTCGCAGCGTCAAACGTTCGGCTTGTGAGCTTTGACATTCGAAAGTTTTCCACTTTCATTAAACAGGATCCGCAACTTATGGCCGCTGCAGACCGTCTTCAGATCGATGATTTGCGTGGCAAGCTTCGCGGCTCACACGCGGAAAAGACGAGACAAATAGACGATCTCAAGGCCCAGCTGGATGCGCAAGTAGAGGCATCATATTTGGCGATGGTTCGGTTGGCCGTGTCCGACGGCGTGCTCACTCGGCACGAGATCGAGCGTTGTCGAGAATACCGCGTGCAACACGGCATCACTGATGAACAGCACCAGCGCGTGCTCAGGTCTGTTGGCTGGTGCCACGCTGATTTTGCCCCTAATGTCTGCATGAGTAATATGCTTCGCGACGCCGTGCGTGCCACGCAGGCCGAGACGGCTCTGCGCACGGATATCAGCAGCCCCACCACCGACACCCCACTCAGATGACCATTCTAGCCCGACTCTAGCCAGCCACCGACCAGGCGACTGGTCCGAGTGTCGCCATGGTGCGTGCCTTCGTTCGAGAAAACTCTCGGTGGCGGGTCAATGACCGCAGATCTTCGCACCCATCATTTCGATGACGAGTCCCAATGACACCGACACCTTCCAACAGGGACGGACCAAATCGCATTCTCGAAAAAGGAGGAAGGACGCTGCAAGTCCCGAAGCAAACAAGCAAGCGCTGGCCAGCGCTGGCCAGCTCGTAGCGCCATGGTGCGCGTGGAGCGGGATGCGGGCGGCGGGCAGTGGAAGGCGTCTCGCACGTGGCCGTCGTCCTCCGCATCGGCAGCGGCGTCTGAACCGCGGGACCTGGCGTCAGAAAGGCGCAATCTGGCGTCAGAAAGGCGCAATTTGGCGTCAGAAAGGCGCAATCTGGGTCACCAAGTTGGCGGCGACACCCGTCGCGCGAGGACGGGGCTCGTACGGTTCGAGGACGAGGCCGCGCTCCGAGGTCTGACGACGCTCGCAAAGGCCCATCGGCGTGTCGCAAAGTTCGCAGGACACCTTTGCGCGCTTTCGCCATCGGCCACTGCACTGGAAGCCACGCGAGGCGGCGGCGCCCTCGTTCCGCAGCCGGGGACTTGGGCATATGCGCGTTGGCTCGAGACGCTCAATACATTTCCAGAAGGCACACGTGGTGGACAGGTTCTTGCTGAATGGACAGCATTTTTTCATGCGTCCGGCCCGGCTATTGGCCGCGCGCTGCGGCGGTTTTTGGTTATATCTGCGCACCTCTCGGCGCCGGTTTACACAACGTCAGTCCAACCAGTTGACGTCTGGTAAACTTGTCGACGCGCTTTTTACCAAGGGCACGCTGCAGGTATGCGCGCACATTTGTGGCCGGAAAAAGAAGCGAAGAGCTGATTGATATTCACGCTTTCGCCCTGACGACCTTGTATACACAGAAAACATTTCTATAAATTTGAGTATCTCTTTTCATGCGTTAATTTCATGACGACGAGGAAAGCATACGGTGGAGCCAACCAAGACGTGGGGTTCATTCGGTGGGCTTTCGTTCGAACGTCATAGATTTACTCTTCTTCGTCATCGCTGGAGTCCGAGGAAATGTCGGAAAAATGTTGCTTGCCATCGTCTGGGCCAACTTCCACATCTGAATTGGGTTCTTCCTCCTCCAGAGCAAACCAGGGAGGCAAGCTTGCTCGCGTATACATATCGCTCACTACATCCGAGGGTTGGACTCTGATCACACGAAGAAGGCCCTGCGCATCATCTGCATCAATAGAGCCCACATGCGCTGGCGTGCTCGTGAGACGCATCTTGGGTTCCATCTCATTGCGTGGTTTGCGAGACTTGACGATGGCCTCATTCATTGCACCGCTCAAGACCATTTGCACGCCACTCTCTTGAAACCTGTCCAGAAATCGGTCACAAACCTTACGAGGCATGGCCGGAATTCCTTGCGCTACCGCAGACTCGGCATCGGCAGCATCGTAAAACCACATGTGGTGCGAGACGACAAGCACATGGCGGGCGCAAAGTTTGCCTTCAAGCACTTGATGCTCCAACCATTCGGCCTGGCGCGCAGCAGTCCTGGCACTCCTTCCATGGGTGCGGCTACTGCTGCTTTCTGCCTTCTCGCCATCCAGATCTCCTCCCTCCGTGGCGAGCAGTGCGAGCTCAAAAGAGTCGATGACGAGAATCATGACTCCCTGAACGTAAAGAGAATAGTAGTTGTCGCCAAAGTCTGTCCGATACTCGTCGAGAGGACGCCCATCGGGAACGCAGACGACTGCAATGGCCGAGTCTAAACGACAGAGAGCAGGTTTCAGTTCATCAGCCTCTCCCAGTGCACCTCCACAAATAACGAGTCGTGGCGCCGGTTCCAGACGGTTCACACGGCGCATCGTTGCCTCAATGTTAGCAGTCGTGGCGCCTGCAAGAGAACCGAGGTGCACAAGAAGAAAGGATTCGTGAAATTTGCCCTCTTCTGGCTCGGAAAGCCCTGCAAATTGATGACGTTCAGCGCGATGGAAGCGAGCAGCTTCGTCGGATTCAAAAAAAAGCTTGAAGATGTTCTGATTGCGAAGCGCCAAGCGCTGCGCAAGCATACCCATGATGCAGTTGCGAATTCGTGAACCCGCGCGGGAGTTCGAAAAGGTCCCGACGGTACGTGCCCAAGCGGGCAGCGATTTTTGCTTCGGGAATTCGGGCAGCCGAACGTCGGCCCCGGGCCCCTTGAGCGGCGGTGGCGGACCCGTGAGCACCCGTACAGCGGCTTGTGCGCAAATCTCAAAAAGTGACGGCACAGGTCTGGTTGGACGCAGCAATATGGCAGCGAAATCAACGCCTTCAAAGGCTGGATGTTGCTTAATGGACGCTAGACAGTCTGTGGCGCCAATGCGGTCTTCCGGTGTCTCGACAAAAACTCGCTCAAGGAGGTCCTGCAGAGTTGGTGAAAAGTAGTTTGGCATTTCGTAGTTGAGAGCCTGCGTTTTGAGAAAGGTCAGGTACGGGCTGTTGCCCTTGAAGGGAATGCGACCACTATGAAGCTGAAAAAGAGTGGTTGCTAGTGCCCAGAGATCCAGAGCATAGGTCGGTGCTGCTTTTCCCGCGATGGCCTCGGGACTCATGTACTCGGGTGTGCCAACAAAGTTCGGACCATTCAGGGTCGTGTCGTCAGTATCATAAGCCGTGCCGAAATCGATAAGCTTGAGCTGCTCGACTCGGCCCCCATACGCTGGGTCTGCAAAGAGCATCATGTTTTCCGGTTTAATATCGCGGTGGATAACGTGTTGGGTTTGAAGGTACTCGAGCGCATTGACAATTTGTGCCGCGTAAAAGAGCGCTTCTGAAGGAGGAAGACCCACCAGAGCAGTACGCCCGTACCTCATTCGGGCCCAAAGTTCGCCGGCTGTCGCCAGCTCGCTCACGTAATAGAGACAGCGAGTGTCCTGCATGGTGAAGAAGAGTTTAACGACGTTGGGATGATTTAGCCGCAGCAGCAATTTCTTTTCCATGTGAAGCTCGTTGTTCAGATTGGGATGCCTTCTGGACATACGTTTAGCTTTCTCCTTGTCGACGCTCTTGATTGCAAAGCGCTCACCTGTGCGGGAAAAGACGGCGCTGTGTACCTCGGAGTAATTTCCTTCGCCAAGGAGCTCGTCGACCTCAAACATGCTCATGGACAGCTTTGTGGGACAGCCTTTGATACTTTTGTGCTTGGCCACGTAGGCGTCTACCTTGTCCTGAGCCGACTTTGAGCCTGTTTGCTTTTCGAGTGTTTCGACACGGCGGCGCAGCCACGAGTTGTCTGGCTCGAGATCAGCAGCCACGCAGTACGCGTCGCGTGCCTCTTCAAGAAGACCCAGTTCAGCCAAGGCCTGTGCCTTTCGGTGGTGTGCCTTGACCCACGCAGGGCGCAAGGCGACGGCCTGCTCGGCATCGCGAAGAGCGGCTTCGAAGTCGCCTAGCTTTGCAAGTGCTGCCGCACGGTTGCACAGAAGTGCTGGCAAGAGCTCCACGCTTTGCACAACCGTCTGCGACTCCCCGTCCCCTCTGGTTGCCGCTGCGGCCGCGGCTGCGCGAGCAAATCTCGTCAGCGACGCCGCGGCTGCACCGGCGCGATTTACGAGCGCAAGGCTCTCTTGTTTCGAGTTGTCGTCGTTGTCGTGGTCGTCGTCCCGTTTGCCAGCGTCATCGCTGGGGCTGCCGACAGCCTCCAACACGGCGGCAATTGCCTCGGCGTAGAGCGCCGCGGCCTCGTCGAACTTGCCCGAGGAGAACGCCTCGTTCCCGCGCACCTTGAGCTCTTCGGCGCGCGCCGCTGCCATCTTCGCGCTCACGACTTGTTGGCTCGCGGACGAAATGTGACTTTGGTTACCTGGTCGTCGCAACAGCCAACATCAGCCGTTGACGACAAGACTGAAGAAATGACGATCGAATGTTCCGTTCTTTTCATTTCGGAGCTTTCATCCAGGATGCCGACCACGTAAGGTCATCCATCGTCCCCAGCCCCACTCGCGCCATCCTCACGACTTCTAAAAGCCGAGTAAGCCTATAGGCCTACACGCAGATCGATGCCTTATCGCTCATGCCATTGGGTCCCAGAGTCAAAGTCCTGCTATAACCGCCTCTTGTTGTAGAGTCAACTTGTACTAGGCTTGTAACTAGGCCTACTACATCGGAGAGCAAGAGAGCGAGCGAGCGACCGCGACGCAGAGTGCCATCTTCGCCTCGGCGTGGTGCAGGGCCGCTGCTGCTGCTGCTGCTGCTGCTACGGCGGCGGCGGCTGTGGCTGCTGCTGCTGCTGCTGCTGCTCCTGCTGCTGGAAAAGTGCGTGGGTTCTCTGTGCTAATCGAACTTGCCTGCCTGCCAAAAGATGCCGATGACACCCGCCAAACCCGAGCCCGGTGCGCGTGGCTTTGGTGGCGAGAGTGCGTCTGACTTTGCGGTGGACAACAACGGCAAAAGCATCGTACCGGGCGCCGCAAATCGCGATGCTGCAAGTGTTGTCATAATGGGTGAGCCCAGGGCGGAACTCGAAGCACAAGATGGGCAAGGTGTTGCTCGAGACGCTACTCCCGCAATTGCGAGTCGGGATTCGCGCGTTGTCCTCAAGGTGGCTGCCCTCACTGCCATATGGTGGGCGACAAGTGCGCTTTTCTCAGCCAACTCCAAGAAAGTGCTGCGTGGATCAGTAACAGAAGGAGTAGACCCCTTTTTGGCATCTGCCATGGTGACTTCTCTTCAATTGCTTGGTTCGGCAATCCTCGCTTTGGCTATGGCAGCGGCGCGCGGCGAACTTTCGTTCTTGTGCAGCGTTTGCAGAGCCGCGCCCCGAATTGGGAGCTTGCATGGTCTGGGTAACAATGCTACTAATTTACTGGTCGTTTTCTCAGGCGTCTCCGGGGCCCTGACGTACAAGGCTTTGGAACCCTTATTCGTGATTCTGGCCCTCCGCGTGCTCGACCGGCAACGGTACATGAAGGAAGTGACGTGGATAGGCTTATTCTGGATCTCTTTCGTTTGCGTGGGCGTTGGCATCGCGAGCTACCATCCTCCGTTTCTCCCTGCTGTCCTGATCTCTGCAATGGTGTGCAATGCAATGTTTGGCTCCCGCACGGTGCTCATAAAAAAGTTTCGCCAGGCTTCGGAGAAAGGCACCAAGGACGCGGAGATGCTCAACATCTTTCTTTCGACGTGCGTCGTTGGCTTTGCTGTGGTTGGGTGTTCGACGCTTATCGTGACAGCAGTGCATAGTCCTGATGAGGTTGTTCTGGCGTTCCAGCTAGCCTGGTGCTCTGCCACGTTTTTGTCATCGATCTACTACTTTTCATACAATCTGGTATCTTTCTTGGCTCTAGAATACGTAACAGCGCCATCACATGCATTGTTGAAGGCTGGCAAAGGCCTCACTGTGCTTGTCTCGGCCGGTCTCTTTCTCGATGAGGACTATTCTACGCTGCAGTGGTTTGGGCTATTCCTTGCGATGCTCGGGGTGACTTTGTTTTCGCACAGTAAGGAATACACATCCGAAAAGGTGGGGACCTCAATGCAATATTGGTTATCTGCCGCGCAGCGTGCGAGTGGGACGTCTCTGTTGGCAGGTTTTTTCTTTCTGGCCTTTCACGGGCTTCGCGACGGTGGCATGGATGTTGTAGCGAGTCAGGTGTCGACTGCGGGTATTTGGTCTACGTCTTCTGAAAGCCAGCTGGGATTCTCAGACCAAGACCCATGGTTTACATGTCTTTCATCTGTGCGAGACCAGCAGTACGCGTCTCTGGAGGAAGTTTTTGCACGCGGCGACATCCTTGATTCAGGCATCCTCGTAGCAGACTCTATTCCCGATCGCGATTATGAAAGTCTAGCTGCAGAACAGGGTTTTTGGAGTCTTGTGAGGGATCTTGGCAAGTCCTCGAGGAGCGTCGCCAGGTGCCAAGTGGTCGAGGCCGCGACTGCAAAATTCCCAACGTGTGACGAGACGGTATTCTCAAGGCACAAGCTCCTCCTTTCGCTTGGAGGCGAAGATGCGACTGATCGAAGGCGCCGAGGATCCCTGCATGGCCAGCTTAAGCTCGTAGAGTTCGCACTGCGTCATAACATGACGTTTCTCGCGATGCCCAGGAGCTTGGTGAAGACGAAAAAGGATAGGATGCGAAGGGACGCCGTTCTTCTTCGTGAAATTATCACAAGTACGATTGGTCTTGAAAAGTCTGGGCGCAAGATTATATTCACATGGCGCTCCCGTGCGAGCCTCGAGCTGGCTGTGCAACACTTTCACTTTGTCGACAATCGTTTTGTGCCAGACACAACACTGCACTTGGCGCCTCTTGTGCCGAGCAAGACATTTGCAAGCGCGTCTCTGGGGCCCGTCGACCTCGTTTTCTTGTGGCAGGTCGGCGCTCGGGATGGGCTGTCTTCCGAGAGGAGCTTCACCGAGGAATGGATCCAGGAACACCTGAATGCTTTGCCCGACGGTCGTGGTCAAGGAGTATCTTTCCGTCTTCTTGACCGGGAATCCATGGCTTCCTTGGACAGCAAGATCACATTGACCATTGACGCTGAGCTTGCGTTGGCACAGGCGGCGGCCGTAATTGCCTCTGGCAAAGTTATTGTTTCGGATCGTCTGGAATGGTCGCTCTTGGCATTACTCGCGCGCAAGCCGCACGTCATCGTTGGCGATGGAACAAGGGATGTCCTGGCAGCGCGAGCTTCTGCGTTAGAAATGTGCGAAGCGAGCCAGGAAACGCTCGCATATCGCATCGCTCTCGAACCTTACAGTGCCTTGTCACAGGCTGTGGAGATGCTCAGATCTCGACCGTAGTTAGTCGAGGAGGCAGTCTCTTATCATCGTGCCCCATTCCGCGGCGACTCGGACATCATGACTCGGTTATATATTAATTTCCTGAAATGCATTGACTCTTTTGCTCAAGTTCCTCGTGCGCTTGCCTCTCGCCATGTTCGCCCCTGTCTGTTTCAGGCATCCTTGCAGCTGGCAGCAGAGCAAGCTCCAACGCGAACCACCTGGATCATTGGGTAGGAACGCATGCTGCATTTCTAATTTTTTTTTCCAACATTCCGGTCCGTGGCCGAACGCGATGAACGAACCCGCGAATTCACAAGTTTTTCCTCTATGTTATTAGAGGGCTATTGACCTAGGCCTTGCCAGTGCTACTCTCCTTCTTGCAACCAGCCGTGCTGCTGCCGCTGCCGCTGCCACTGCCGCCGGCCCGCGCCTGCGTCTGCGTCTGTGCATCGTCGTCTGCACTACACAGCGTGGCGTGCGCAGCCTCGATCGAGGTTATGGCGTCGTCATCTGATCCGGAAGACGTCTGTCTCTTCCTTCGTCCGCGAGCGCGCACTGCTAAAACACTGGCTGCTGCTACTGTGAAAGTTTTTTGCGAGGACTCTCCCGTGAACGATCGATCATCCCATCATCAATCAACACCATCACTCATCCTGATCCCCGTCAACACGACCGCGGCAGCGCGCGGGGGATAGCCCTAGGTTCATCCTTCAACTTGGGCTTCTGGCAGGCCAGCAGTCATGACGCTTATTATCCATCGCCTACTAGCAAGCAGACTCTCGGAGCCAGGCTAGCTAGGCTAGGCCTAGGCTCTACTCGTAGCAAGCAGTAGCTGCACGCTGGCTGGTGCGGGTCTGGCGTCGTCATCGCTGGCCGCGATGCGCCGCGATGGCGCCTGCGCGTGCGATGCGATGAGATGAGATGAGACGAGATATGAGATGAGACGAGGTGGGCTGAGTTGAGGTATGCGCGGTTGCCGGGCCGCCTGTAGCTGCAGCTGACGCTTTCTGCCTCCCAATAGACGGGCTCCTCCATGACCACGCATTCATGGCATATCCATGCGGCGCTGGTCCTCGGCCCGGAGCCCCCAATCCCGCTGCAGGCCCCAAATTGGCTTCTGTTCTCAAAAAGAGCTGCGCTGAGTTTGAAGCTAGCTGCAGCTGCGAGAGAGACCGAGAGATAGATGGCCTGCCTGGCAGGCAGAGAGAGAGAGAGAGATAGATCCAGTACGCTTCCCGGGCGGCGATCGCGGGTTAGGCGAGCGAGCGGGCGGAGGAGCGCGTGCGAGCGGGCGAGCGGCGTGCGAGCGAGCGGGCGGAGGAGCGCGGCGGGACGAGGTCGGTCTTGTGCGCGTGGCAGGGCCGGGCGAAGATGGCGGCGCCGGGCATGATGAGGCTCGCGGCGGCGAGAATGCTTTCGCGGCGCGCGCTGGCGCAGGCGCAGGTGGGCGCGGGCGCAGGCGCAGGCGCGGGCGCAGGCGTCCTCGCGGGCGCGCGCGGGGGGCGCGGTGGGGTCTTTGCGGCGCCTTCGGCGCTCGCGATGCGCGCGGGAGCGCCCATGGCCGCACAGCGGCGGTGGTTTTCCGCGGGTGACGACGAGTGGATCATGAACGTGCCGCCCCTGGGAGATTCCATCACCAAGGGTGAGGTCGTCGAGTGGACCAAGAGCGTCGGAGACTACTGCTTCGAGGACGACGAAATCGCCATCATGGAGACTGACAAGGTCACCTTCCCTGTGCGCGTCGAAAAGCCCGGCGAGATCGTCGAGATCTTTGTCGAGGTTGACTCCGAGGTCAAGGTCGGCGAGCCCCTCGTCAAGTTCAAAAAGGCGGATGCCCCCGGCGGTGGAAAACCCCCTGCCAAGGAGGAGGAGGCCGCGCCTGCCTCGGAGCCCTCCAAGGCAGAGCCCTCCAAGGCAGAGTCGGCGCCTGCACCTTCGGCGCCATCGTCTTCTTCGTCCAAGCCTTCGTCGTCCCCCGCACCCAAGCAGTCCAGCGGCCAGTCTAGCGGTAGCCCGGCCTCCAACCCTGTTCCGGGCACCACCAAGCAGTCTTCCCGCACGGAAAAACGCGTCAAGATCTCGCCCATGCGTCGCAAGATCGCCGAGCGCCTTGTCGAGGCTCAGGGCACCGCCGCGCTACTCACTACCTTTAACGAGGTCGATATGAGTGGGCTCATGAAGATGCGCAAGACCTACAAGGATCAGTTCGAAAAGGTGCATGGAGTCAAGCTCGGCTTCATGTCGGCATTCGTGGCCGCCTCCACCAAGGCTCTTTTGGAGATCCCTGCCGTGAACGGCGTCATTGACGACAAGGAGATCGTCTACCGTGACTACGTCGACATTTCCGTGGCCGTCTCGGCACCGCGCGGTCTTGTGGTCCCGGTCCTTCGCAACTGCCAGGACATGAACTTTGCTGACATCGAGCGCACTATTGGCGAGTTCGCCGCCAAGGCTCGCGAGGACAAGCTCACAATGGAAGAGATGGCTGGCGGCACCTTCACCATCACCAACGGTGGAGTCTTTGGCTCGCTCTTTTCTACCCCCATGCTCAACATGCCGCAGTCTGCCATTCTTGGCATGCACGGCGTCAAGGAGCGCCCTGTTACCGTCAACGGCGAAATCGTGTCCCGCCCGATGATGTACATCGCCCTCACTTACGACCACCGTCTCATCGATGGCCGCGAAAGCGTCACCTTCCTCAAGTCTATCAAGGAGAAGATCGAGGACCCCGAGCGTCTCTTGCTCGGCCTTTAGGTGCACTTGATCGATTTCTATAAACAGAGAAAACGTTGCGTCCAGGCACGCGTGCACAGAGTTTTACTAAATTGTTGTCCAGCTACTGCGCCCGCTAAAGATAACTTGATTGGCTTCTAGTGAATCCTCGAACAATGGTGGAAACAGGAAGTCATGGCGAAAGCTGGCCTTCGTTTTGCAGACACAAAATTCTCCTTGGCCGTATATTTCCCCTCTACTCTGCTCGGCTCTGCTTTACTCGACGCGACGCAAATCTATCCTTTTCTGCTATTGCTGCTCCTCCTATTGCTTTTCTCTCCTGCTTACGTCCCGTTTCGTGCTGCGCTTATTTTAAAATTGTGTGCGATCTGCACTTCTTGCTTGTCACCGTCCTTGCTAGCTTGCCACAGCTAGCTAGCTCGTCACACAGGTTTAATCTTGTACGTGCCAAAGAGGCGATCCCATAGTGTGAATCGCTTTGAAAAGTTGCATGCCATTCCTGGAAAGGAGTGATGGAGATCATGGTCGTAAGTTCGCAGCTCAATGCCCAGAGCCTGAGGCAGTGGCGCGCACTGGGGGAAGGAGGTTGCCGTGCTCTCAACTCCAGCATGTCCCGCAATCTCTACAAAAACCTTATAGCACATGAGCAGCGTATAATCGAAGCCGCCAAATGTTAATCCCAACACATTTCGTAAAAGGAGGACCGCCGTAACATTCGGGATCAAATTCGTAAACACAATATCATAAGGGTGCTGCTGGTACGTGGCGAGCGGATTTGGATGCAAAAATTTGTGATGGCTTCGATGAAAGCGGTACAAGCGCGGGAACTCGTGTGATAGACGATGACCCCAATAGTGGAAAAAGTCAAAAATCACCTCAAAAATGAATGACTTGAGCACAAAGACCAGCCACCATCGAAGAGCCTGCGCAAGAGCCGGTAGGTATCCGTCGACGCCTCGTGCAAAGCTTGTATTTATATCAGCAATGCCATTCTGGTTGTCGGCGAGAAAGGGCGCCACCACCGCCAATTCCCCGGCCTCGAATACACAGGCAGCCAAGGCATATCCAATCAGTCGCAGGTTATCCGCCCGAGAGGGCTCCTTCGTGCGTCGCGGGCCCAGAATTTTGGGCTTGTGTGCGGCACTCGTCGTAATAAGAACCACGAACGCTGCCGTCTTGACCAGCGACGATGCGTACAGGCGAAGCCAGTCGCCGGCGCCGAGCTTGCGCATGTCCCCCCTCGCTGCCACTGCCATGGCCGGCGATGCCACCGCATGCGCCACAGCTCCCACGGCGATCACTGTAGCATTCACGCGCGCAAAGGCCTTCGCATGCCTTGCGTTGATGCCCATGCTCTCTCCCTCCGCGCCGCCCCACCCCCGCCGGACTTGGCTTCTGTTTGCCGCGTCTGCCATTCCTGTTTGCTTGCCGTCGAGCCTGGGTTGAAGTCAGACTTTGGCGACGTCGTAGGCGTGCCAAGGCCGGGCTCTGCTACGTTGCCTCTCACAGAACGATGAGGTTCTTCTTCGGTTCGAGAGCTACCGCTCAGCCAGCTCGGATGTGAAGGGTGCAGTACGGTGTCATGCCGTCGAGGAGAGCAATCCATCTTGGCATGATCATGATGAGGGTATGGTGTTGTCCAAAGTAGTTCTCATTCGTTGTCCGATCCGCAACAACGAGATTTTTCGGATTGATTGTATGAGCTGGAGGGAGGAGTTGCAAAATACAAGGAAGAGACTCTTGCTCGGTTGCAGACCATTATAAAAGCAAGCAACTAAGCAAGCAACCACGCAAGCAAGAAAGCAAGCACAACTCAGCCACCTTGGGAACGAGCGTGCCAAACTAAAATGATCAAGATCCCTTTCTTCGAAATTCTCACAAGCCGTTCTTCAAAGGCCCGCCTTTTCACGGACAAAACAAAACGTGCGCCCTGATCAAGTTTACCAATCTCCGATCCTTGCTCATGAGCCTAGTATCTCTTTTATCGAAAAAGGAAGGAGGGGGAGGGACACAGGCAACCTAGGCCAGAATAAGACCCGAGGACCAACGGCCTAGATGTGGCTGAGTGGGTCCCGGACTCGGTCTCATCATCTAACCGCAATAGGCCTAATACAAGGCTCAAGCAGGCAGCATATTCAATAGCCTTCGAGTTGGTCGCAATGGATTGCGCGCGCGGGTGCCGTGACGACACAGCATGGGCGTGCTCGTGCGCGTGGTGCCCAGGCGCGAGCCGGCGCTGGCGGCGATGTAAGCGGGCCTGCGAGTCGTGTTGGACCTCGTGCCAAGCCTGCGAAGACGGCGGGGCGGGCGCAAGTCCTGCGAGCGATGTGGGGATGACGCCGCGTTCGAACCGAAGCCGCACGCTGTCGTCTTGGTCGTCAAGCCCGATGGGGCTGCGCGCCTCGCACGAGCGTTTGCTCAGTCTCCCGCAAATTGACGTGCAGCGCAAGATTGTTGTGCTCGGCTTCCGAGGCGTCGGCAAGAGTGCGCTTATCGCGCGCTTCGTGGATGATAATTTTCTCGACATGTACGAACCCACGATCGAGTACACTTTCCGGACAACGTTACTGCGAAAGCAAGTGCGCTTCACGTGCGACATTTTAGACACGTCGGCTCAGGATGAATACTCGACGCTCTCGCGACAAGCATCTGTAGGCGTGCATGGATACATTCTGGTCTACAGTGCCGTCTCGCGAACCTCCTTTGAGAATGTCAAGCACATCCATGACAAGCTTTTAAGAGTCATCGGAGGGCAAACGATACCTATGATTCTTGTTGCGACAAAATGCGATCTTGACGATTTCCGCGAAGTGTCCATTGATGAAGGAAAACAGGTTGCAAAGGCCTGGGGCTACCCTTTCGTGCCGTGCTCTGCGAAGCAGAATTGGAACGTTGAGGAAGTTTTCATTCGCCTCTTGCATGAGGTCGAAGCTGACTCGGGCCTTCTTGCCGAGGACGATGACGAACCAAACTGCGCGATACTGTAATTAGGCTTATGCCACTTTTCTTTTCCTTTTCTTCTTTAATTCCTCATCGTCTAAAAGAGAAATCAATAGCTCCACAACGGAGCTGCACTTAATTTTAATTATCAAAGTCGGCAAATAAATTCTTAGTTGCGAAAGGATTCGTTTGACGAAATCAATTCACTTCTCGTGTAGCCTGTTCAGAGCAATAGCGCGTCTCTGCTGCGATGTTAGGGACATCACTGTTTGAAGGCCAGATTCACAGACCGCGAGATAGTGATAAGGGAGCAAGTGATGAAGGGCTAAATGGATTGCGAGTTCGCTCTACTGTGTTTTCGACTGCAACAAGGCCTCAAAGCATCAATAAGTGTTTCTTTCTTTGACTTTGTTTGCAGCTCTTCGCGAATGAGGGGAGGAAGGCAAGAAACGAGGTTATAGAGTGCTGCGGTACTCGCTCGCTCGCTAGCGACTTGGCACCTCTGCTCAATCCCAGTGGCATTACAAATTGACCCGCATCGACGAAGTGTAGCCAATCCTCTGGTGCACAATTTGGGCAAAACATAGGCCTTGCCCGACATAATGTCAAGGAGGGCTGCCAAGAATCAAGTATCAGCATCAGAAGATAATACAAGGAAGGCATCCCTGCACTTGAAATCACGCGCGCGCTTGAAGCCAAACCAAAGTTGAAAGGCTCAATAGCCCCCATTGCATACGCGACGCCGCCCCCCCCCCCCCCCACCCCCACCACACACACACACCCCAAAAAAAAGGAATAACAATACAATCGAAAGTCACGAAGATCTACCAAAGCTCACGCCAAGACTCCCTGGGAGAAGAATCAGTATCCATCCTGACTTTCCCAAATGTCGAGGTAAATGTCAATCAAATCCGAGAGTCGGATAGGTCGTGGGAGATCGTACGTCCGACGCAATGACGCAAGGCCAGCGATTACCTCCTCATATGGTATTGGTGCAGCATGTGTTGGTTCACTCTCACCCTGCGGGCAAAGCCACACTTCGCGCTGATGTTCCCAATTTTCGAGCCCAACATTGAAAAAGTCCCCATCCATGCCGTCTGGCCACCATGGGGACAAGACAGCCCCTACGGTGACTTCTTGACTCGTGAGGGCGGCGTTGCTCAACGATGAGAGTAGTGCGGAACCTGCAGTTGCCTCGGAAGAAATGCAGCCTTCTTGCCCTGAGGCATCCAAAGCCGTAGATCCATCGCTTCCGTTGACAGCAAGACCACGTCTCAAACGAGGAGCGCCTGCCTCTCCTCCTTCTAGATCGAGATCGCCCGCGATCACGACGAAGGCAAAGGCGCGTTCCACAAGCTTGGCAATGGGGCTGCCGGACCGGCGCGCATCATCTAGCGTCGCAAGCAAAGCATCTCCGCTCACACGCCCATACGTGTGCACAGAGGAAAATGCATGAAGCGCCTCTTGAGACGATCCGTTCATGACTGCATCTGGAAGGTCGAGGATTGACTCGAGTGCACCTGTGCGAATTTGAGTAAAGGGCGGGTGCGCGCCCGCCAGTTCTGTGTCAAGTTCGGCTTGCATTTCGAGTGCGGTATTCTCCACATTGTCTGCGAACGCATGGGCTTGCCAGAGGCATTTTTCCCGAGCCATGAAAGCGATTGATCCATAACCGACGGGCGTCTTGCGAGATGCGTCAGCAATGAGGCCAACGCGCGCTCGAGCGGACCATGCGCCCGCCCCATTGTCAACGACACCAAAGGCTAGAGGACCAAAAACAATACAGTCGAAGGCATAGTCTGGGAGGGACCCCAGGGTTGGATAGTCCGCCAACGAGTACGATTCGGCGATCTCAATTTGACGGAGCCCTTCAAAGCGCCTCAGTAGCGCAGCAACAGCCTTTGAGGCTTTCGTCGTGGGAGTTTCCTCGCAATCTTCCTCTTGAGAGTCACCGCCGGCAGCATCGCTCTTTGTACCTTCAAGACGGGTACCGAAAAGGGGAGACTGCCCACCCGCGGCATTTTTGTACAAGTGAACATCATCTCCGAGAGGCTGGTAGAGACTCACACGCAGTCGCGGGCCAAAGGCTGCTGTCACACCTGTGAGCAGGATGCCCGCCTCGGGGACGGAACATCCAACCAAAAGGATTCGAGCACCGGGGATTTGGCCACCTCGAACATTGAGTGCGTCGGAGTGCTTGGTCATCCACACTCGCATCGCCATGGCGAGACTGCATGCCTGCAGCGGCGGCTCATCGCCTTCGCGAGAGGCGGCTTTACCTTGGCGTCGCGCGCCACGTTGAGCGCCTTGCTGGGTGCGCTGCATATTCAGCGGCGAGCGTAGGCCCGCCACCAAACCTCTTCGCCAAGGCTCCCTTCGCGAAGACGTCCGCCCTGGCCTCTCCCCGAGCTGTTCCTCCTCAAGCTGCTGCTGCTCCTCGAGCAGCCGCTCGCGTTCCTCCGCGGAGGACTTCTTTTCCTTTCCCTCCTGCTGCTGCTGCTGCTGGCCTCGCCGCCGCGAGGCCTCGCCCTTGCTGCCGCCCGGGGCGGAGGCCCCACCGCCGAAGAGCCTCGCCCCGAGCCCGAGCACCGTCTCCAGCGTGCCCGAGCGCGCGCGCGCGCGTGCGCGCGTGGTCGCTCCGCGCACGATCTGCGTCCCGAGGCCTGCCCGGCGCAACGCGGCGCAAGGCGGCGCAAACGCGGATCGGGACGAGCCGCCCCCGCGCCTTGCTGCGCCTCGTGCGCGCGCCTCTGCAGACCGCGCTGTCTCGCGCCCCTGCGCCGCGGCCTCGTCCCGCCGCGCGTGGAGCGGAGGGCGGCCTCCTCGCGAACTGCCTGCCGCCCGCCTTGCCTTTCTTTTTTTTTCGCCCTCCTGCTGCAGGGCGCGAGCGAACAAGAAAGCCTCTCGGAAGGCCCAGCTGAGGCGTAGAGGCTAGTGATAGGCTGTCTGTTTACAGTTTATTTTATACGTGAGCAACCGAGGAGATCAGAGCGGTAGTAAGGCGATACGCGGGAGCGACCGACATCGCGCGAGCTAAGGATCGTGGAATGTGTCACTGTTAAATCGTGTTGTGTTCAATGCTGGATCCGGGAAAGCCGCTCCCTCTTTGTCTAGTTTGACGATTATCTGATTGACAAAATCGCGCTCCGCAGGCGTCACGCCTTCGTAGAGCTCGTTGACGAGTCGAAGGTCAAAGTGCAGAATCTTGCCATCCTGGAATCGAGTTGTTCGCTTGGGATCGAAGCCCATAGTGTTAAATTTTGGGTCCACATTACCGTATCGACGATTTGTGAGGAAAAAATTGATAAAGTCCTGCTCGCAGAGCAATGTCCGGTTTTGATATGTTTCATGGCCCTCCATGACGAAGTCGTAGAATCCCATATCTGGACGCACAAGCAGTACGCCACCATTTGTGTACGTATACCCTCTT
Source organism: Aurantiochytrium sp. KH105 (assembly GCA_003116975.1). NCBI lineage: Eukaryota > Bigyra > Thraustochytrida > Thraustochytriidae > Aurantiochytrium > Aurantiochytrium sp. KH105. The sequence goes on from BGKB01000008.1 coordinate 130,328, forward strand.
CTCGAAACACCTCCACTCGAGTACGTGTACCCTCTCTCGAAGTAGCGCGGCTCGTCAATGGTGCATAGATTGTAATCATCGGGACATGAGCTCCAGAGATTCGATATATCCCCAGTAATTAGGGTATCGAGGTCTGTGTAGACAATCATATCCCAGTCTGTGAGGTTCCAGAATTGCAGTTTGGTGAACTGATACCTGTAGCGTTTATCGCGGGCCTTATCACAAAGGAGAGGAGGAACTCTAATTACGTGCCCGCCGCGATCCTTCAGCCATTGGCGAAAGTCGGGAAAAGCGTCTTCTGTGTAGATGATGGCCTGGTTCTCCCATGGAATTTGTCCCCAGCTGAACTTGCTCACATGGTGTTGCTTAAACACAGCAGAGGTGGTGGAGTGCGTATAGCCTTCGGTAGGGGCAGGTGTGAGCAATGCCGCGTAGAGTACACGTTTTGGGATCTGGCCTGCGCGCTGACTCTCGAAGCTAGCCACAGCCCGATCAACTCGCGCAAGCAGATCGATCACGGCTGCCTTGGGCGGCGACGTCACATCTTTAAAGCTGTATTGGACCACGCGTGAGTCATCTGCCGAATGTATGGGACGCGCATCGCCCTGCACGCTAAGGAATCGAGAATCCAATAAAGTTCGGTTTACTTGAGTGAAGTAATCATTCAAAAGATATTTTGAACAATATTTCTCCCGAGGCAGGATCTCCTTCGCTCGCGAAATCAATGCCTCGCAGTGGCGTTCCGAAGGATGCGCGACAAACAAATTTGGATCAATCGTGTACGCGGGATGATCCATTCCTGCAGCTGCACCACAGAAGGCCGCATTGTTAGTGGGACTGCAGAGGCCCACCAACTCACGCACATCCCGCGTAATGATCGTATGGACGTCCATAAAAACAACTGCTTTTGATGTAGGCATACACCATGCCTGGAGAATCGTTAAGGAATGCCGCGTTTCTGAAGAGGTGCTTGATGGACCGCAGGAAAGTGGCGATACTGGATGCAGCTTGATCCCAAGTTCTTTCGCCCAGGTAAGAAGGTCTGGGGACGAGGAAGGTGTGAAGAGAACGCCCATTTCGCTCCATGATACCCTGCCAAACAAGTTCTTCGAGATTACATGGCGCTTGAACGCCGTGGCGCCAGCATCGCTTGCAACGCTGTCGTCAAGAAGAGTCAACCAAACCGCGGGCTTCACCCATAGTCCGGAACTGAGCTTGTTTTGCAGTCTGAGTACTGGGCTGATGTCGGCTTTAGAAGTGGACGTGGTACCTTTGCCTAAAGATGTGGAGGACGTGCTCTGGTTAATTTTGGAGGTAGAGTGCAGTCTGAGTACTGGGCTGATGTCGGCTTTAGAAGTGGACGTGGTACCTTTGCCTAAAGATGTGGAGGACGTGCTCTGGTTAATTTTGGAGGTAGATACAGGCGCTGTCTCCCCATCTTGCAATTCTTCCGCTTGCGGGATCTTCAACACGGTCACGTGAACTGCTACAGCGACGAAAAGGAAAAAGTAAAGAAGACGAAGCAGAGAGGCTCGGGGCATCTTCAGCGGGCTCATATCTCCCTCGCTTTGCGCCGCTCGCGGTGAAGCACGAGGACTCATTTTCCGGCTTGCGTGGTGATCAAAGCGTGCGCTGCACACCGGCACGCCACCTCACGACTGACGCGTTTTATGCGATCACAATTTAGCACCAGCAAGCGTGCGCAGCGCAGATCCACCCCAGCAGTCCTTGCGCCCTTCTTGCAAGTCGCCCGCGCTTCCAGGGGCTGAGCTTTCTATCCGACAATCCTTTACGAAGCGCCCCCAGCGCGGAAATGAAACAGCGCGAAAGGAAATTCTAGCACGCCAGCCTATGCCTCCAGCCGCTTAGGTCCAAGACTCTGCTGCAGCAGCTACCCTACGCCTAGTCTTCTACTATTGACAGCCTGGCATTATCTCACCAATTCATGACCCCTCGGCAGTGCGAGAGGGTTACAAGTTGTGCAAACGAGCTTCACACGAAGCATTAGCACGCGCTCGAGAGCAAAACGTCGCGGGGGAAACGCCGCCGCTGGGAGCCCGTCGCCGTCGCTTCTTGCAAAGAGGGGGGGGGGGGGTCACAGCTAGTTGTCAAAGCCTCTCTATACTGCAGGTGGGCGGCGCGAAAGCGTGCAACGTGAAGGGAGCATTGCGTTGAAGAAGAAATCAAAGTCAGGGAGGCCAAGGGGCGACGGAGAAAAGTTAGCCTATACTCCACGGACTTCCTGCGCTCTGAGCTCTGTATGCACGATGCAGCCTCGTCGGCCCATTCTCTTCGTTGCCCTTGGCATAGCAGCTCTGCTGCTGACCCTTATCAATATAACAACTCTTGGGGAGAAATTTCAGGACAGCGTCTCCCTGGAATATTTTTCCTCCCAAGACGTTGTCAAGGGGTCCACATTAATAACTCCTCCTTTTAGAGGCAGTACATTCTTTTACTCTGCGCACTGGATCACCCTTCTCGATGAGACTGCGGCAAGTACAATTGGCGCCAAGATGTTCAAACGCCACATGATTTCCAAATACCTTCACGGGAAAGTTGCATGGGAAACCATGGGAATCATAGCCACGCCTGGGGCTCCAGATGACCTTCTGGCTTGGGCAAAGGGGCTGGGAGTCACCATTCATGAGATGCCAGTGCTTGAATGCAACGCAAAAACACCCGATCTTTCGTTGCAGCGCTACAAATTGACCAAACTTCGATCCTGGTGCATGACCGAGTTTGAGAGTGTGGTGTTCATGGACCTTAACACTGTGGTGTTAGGCGAGGTGCGCGTACTCCCAAACATGTGTAGGAGCTCTCCGCCTGCTGCAATTTGCGGAGCAAGCGCAGGGACAGACCAACCAGCATATACGATTGACCCGAATGTTTTTGTCGCCCTGCCCTCCGCAACGCACTGCAACGCATTGCTCACGAAGGCCGGAAACTCTACACCTGCTGCAACAGGGTGCGAAAAAGAAATTCTCAGCAGCTACTTTCCGCATGTGGATAGAAAAAACATTGATCCTCGGTACAATAATATCGTCTTCGAGGAAAACACCGTGCATCGAGTGGACGACTCGATTGTGGTCCAGTATGATCCCACCCATGCAGAATCGATGGAACGGGCAGATGTGAGAGCAGTGCTAGAGACCATTGATCGTGATGTTGAAAGCTTTGAGTCACAGCGAAAACACGAAGTTCCCAAACGAGTTCTTTACATCACGATGCTCACGCCCTCTCCACCGGATGAGTCGAGCCACTCCACCACTATCGAAGTCTTCAAACAGCACCACATTAGCAAGTTTGCTATTGGCGGGATACCGTGGGAGAACCAAGCGATCGTCTACACCGAGAACGCCTTTCCCGAATTTCGTAAATGGCTCGAGGATCGAGGCGGTCATACAATCGAGGTACCTCCTCTTTTTTGTGAAAATGGGCGCGACGCGCGATACAAGTACCAGTTCACAAAACTGCAGTTCTGGAGCCTCACAGACTGGGACACCATTGTTTACACAGATCTAGACACTCTGATCATGGGAGACATTTCCACTTTATGGAGCTCGTGCATCCCTGGCGTAAACTTGTGCGGAGTCGAGGAGACTGTATACCTGCCCAAGAAACACTACCTCAACGGCGGAATGCTTATCGCTCGTCCCGATGCTACCTTCTATAAGTATCTCATCGAAAGTCGCAAGACATACGACAAGTCGACCTTCCTCTGTGAACAGGATTTTCTCAACTACCAGCTTACAACCCGTCGCATCGGAGTCGTTGACTCCAAGTACAACATCATGAGTTTCGACAAACCGCGACAAGTCCGGTTTCAACAGGCAAAGATCGTTCATTACGTGATGTATCAAGTAGACCACCTTCAGGGCGGCATCACACCGGACGAGCGTGACTATGTTCACGAAGTTATTGCCAAGGTTGACAAAATCGGCGAGTCTTATCCGGATCCAGTACGTCCTGCATCTTAGAAAAAGTAAACGAAATCTCTTGTTCCTCGATCTGCTCCGATTCGCCTGATACCGCACCAGTATCGCGTGACCTCGTGTCATGATGTCTAGGCAAGGGCGCGAGCACGCATATGGAAAGTCCCCTTCGAGATCTCCGGCCTTTTACTCTCTTTACGTTTTTACAGGGACCTTAACCGTCTCAGTCTGCAGACAGGATTGAAAGCCACCTCAGCATTTGTAGCCAGCAGTTCGACCACACAGTTGGTTTACAAGCTCACGCTTTTTATGGTTCAATGCAGATCTTTCGGAAAGGCGCACCTGCCAGCTCTTCGAGCTTGAGATAGGTAAGATCAGCATTGGAGAAACGACTAAATTGAGACATGCTTTCCACTACTTTGAACGGTGAGAGCGACGAGAAAAAAAAAAAAATAGACCGAGCATCAAACCGAGCAAACAACGTTCACCTTGACTGTCAGTCCTCTTTTCTGAAAGCCCTCGTGGCAGGAAAACTCCGAAAGGCGAGAAAGGTAGCGCGGAAGCTCTTGCTTGCTTTCACGCGCACGTTGCCTCACGAGGTTGCGCTGGCGTGTGAACACGCATCTTGAAAGATGGTCATGAGCCCGCGAGCGTCGGCGGTTGCGCTAAAGAATCTGCCAAGCGCTTCGCCGGTAACAAGCCCGCGCAGACGCTCTTTGCCGAGCAGCGTGTTCTCTCGACCCTTGGTGCCTGCCTTTGCTTGCGCCGCTCTCGTCGTGTTGGCTATCACAGGCCTTAACATGCTCCAGGGCGCCCAAATTTTTCAGGACTCGGAGCTAAAGATTGTAAGAAGCGAAACGTTCATGACCGTGAACTCAAGCTTCTCTCCTACCATTTTGCAGAATGACCCAGCGCCTGCACGCTCCGCAATATGGCTTACCCTTCTTGATGAAGATTCGACCTCGGAAGAGGGTGCACTAGCTTTCAAGCGCCACATGGTCTCGAAACATGCATACGGTGCGATTGCCTGGGAGAATATGGGGGTTTTTGTTACACCAGAGGCGCCAGAAGCCCTCGTGACTTGGGCAAAGGACCTCGGTGTTTCAATCCACCGGACGAAGGGCCTCTCTTGCAGCAGCTGGAGTGGTCGCGCTCCCAAACAGAAGAAATTGACAAAGTTGCAAGCTTGGTGCATGACGGACTTCGAGAGTGTGGTTTTTATGGCAACCAACACGTTGGTCACGCATGATGTGCGCGAGCTTGTGACAATGTGCAGCGACGGTGGGATTGGCTTCTGCGGCGCCGCTTCTGCATTGGACCTTCCGTACTATCGAGTCGATACTGGGGTTTTTGTGGCTCATCCTTCCGAAGCGCAGTGCAGCGCGCTCACGGAAGAAGCAAAGTCATCAAGGAAGAAATGGTCTATGGGCTGCGAGAAGAGCATCCTCAACAATCACTTCCCTTACGCAAATCGAGCAAGCATTGATCCTCGCTTCAATGTTATTTGGTCCGCGAAAGACACAGTGCACCGGCTGGAAGATGCCTTTGTGATTCAGTACGACGCCTCCCACGTACCTTCTATGACTCGCGTGGAAATTCAAGCTCTACTTGAGAAAGTCGACCGCCTTTTGGACTCTTTCGAAACGCAGCGTACTCACCTCGTGCCGAAGCGTGTGCTCTACGCAACGATGCTGACACCACCGCCCAAAGATGGCTACACACATTCCACCTCTGCGGACATGTTCAAGCAGCATCACGTGAGCAAGTTCCTTTATGGAAACATTCCATGGGAGAATCAGGCGATCATTTACACGGACAATGCCTTCCCCGAGTTTCGCAAGTGGCTCGAGGACCGCGGCGGCCATACGATTGAAGTCAAACCACTTTTTTGCGAAAAGGGGCGTGATAAACGCTATAAATATCAGTTCACCAAGCTGCAGTTTTGGAACCTTACGGACTGGGATACCATCGTTTACACGGATCTCGACACCATTGTCGTTGGGGACATATCGCAGCTTTGGAATGCATGCGTCGACACTGTCAAGGTCTGCGGTGTGGAAGAGCCTCGCTACATGCCGGGCACGCGCTATATGAATGGTGGCTTGCTTCTGGCAAGACCCGACGCTGCATTTTATAAATACCTCATCGAGGGTCGCAAAACGTATACGCAGTCCACGTGGTTGTGCGAGCAGGACTATCTCAATAACTTTCTGACTGGACGTCGTTATGGCGTTGTCGACCCGAAGTACAACGTCATGGGGTTTGACCCGAACCGAAAGATCCCGTTCCAAGCGGCCAGGATCATTCATTACGTACTGGGTCAGGTCGACAGACTTGAGCTTGGTATCACTGCCTCTGAACGCGATTTTCTGCATGCCATGATGGAAAAGGTGAAGATTAAGGCTGACACGTATCAGGACCCGGCAATCACAAAGCCTTAATCAAAGAGTATAGTCCGGCGCTGGCCGACCAAGGCCAGCACTAGGAAGGAAAGGACTTGAGGAAAAGAAATTGGAAAAGGAAATGGGAACAGAAACGGTACTGGAAATTGAAAGGCTAAAGGTAAATGGAAACTTCAAATGAACTTTTGAATTGATGGCTAGCGCAATGGAAACGTTGATTCCTCCTCAAGTACACTAGTACTAGCCCATTATTTCTTTTTGTGGTGTTTTGTCATAGTAGGACCAGCTGAACCCATCGGTCCCCGATCACTGGGTCGGCGCCGTGATGTCCAACCTCTGTGGCCTTGAACTTTTTTATCTTTTCATTATACCCGAGGTGACCCAAGGTCATTGAAACGGACTCTAATCTGTTTTGCCTCGAGCGAGACTGCGCGCGTCGCGCAAGACCGGGGCCGACCCAGTATGCGGGCAATGGAGACAGCCCACCGTGCGGTGGCCTGCGTTCTTGCGCTGGGAATAGTTGTCGCGGTTCTCAACCTGAAACTCGTCGACTCCAGATGGTTTGAGGCAGGCGACGATCTGTTCAACGAGGCCCTGCGCTGGGAAGAGACGTTTACGGTGCCCTTTCAAGAAGCTAGTAGTGACACAACACTGCTTGGTGCGGATGGTCCCTTCGCTCCGAGCAACGCCGACGGTGTCGCCGGTCCTTCTGTCGTGCTCGTCATGGGCTGGGGCGATGCTGCTTGCCGCGCCGTGGCAGAAACCTTTGCAGACCACGTAAAATGGGCGGCACCTCTTGCGTACGAAGAGCATTTAGAGACGACAAAGAAGACCCTGCTTGCAGCACGCGCAGTCGTCGAGTACGTTGGCGACGTGTCTCTTGGCGCAGAAGTAGAAGTTGCGCACAAACTCAAGCCCGAAATACGGCTTGCTGCTCAAGATGCCATTCGAGCCCTGCTGGCCGAGCTCGAGACCTTGAGCAAAAAGAACGGGCCCCTGGTGGCCGTTGTACCTCACTTGGTCTTTCTCTGGCGCTTTGTAGATGAAGCTATGCATTCTTCTGCCCCTCCTTCTCCGCTCCCTCCTTCCCCTCCTCCACGCAGCCGAGATCAGGAAAACGCGCACAAAGTATCAAAGAGATTGCCCGACGTCGAATCGCCTCGAACAGAGGCGCACATCCGTCCAGTTATCGTCGTGGAAGACGGCCTTGCTGCCTCCTTTCGCGACAACGATCGCCTTGTAGACATTCTCGGCCCAAGTCTTGTAGACGAAGACGTGCTCGACACGATTTGCATGCTACGGCTTCGACCTCGAGACCGCAACCTCACCGGCGACTTTGCAAGTACGAATCAGCGCCAATTTCGCGAGGCGCTTTTTGCTGGAGAGATTCACACAAATGCTGCTGCGCAAAAAAACACTTTCGAAACGCCGCCCTGCCAGATCACAGATCTTCCACTGTTCCGAAACGCGATTATATGGTCAAAGGTTTCAGGCGCACTTTTGCGCGCGCACCACACGCACTTGGTACAGTCCAAATCTAGCAGAGGTAGCATGAGTACGACACTCCCTCTTATGCGCGTGCCGAGCCGCGATGCATGCAAGAGTATTCTCGAGCACCTTGCATTTCGTGCAGCATCGGAAGCGCACCCAGCCTCGTCTATAGTCCACCGTTCCAAGCCAGAGGCGACAATCTCGGTATCCAGCCAAACAACTCCGAGTCGTAAGCGCAAGCGTAGTAGCGGTAGCAGAGCCCAAAATGACGCAGCGAGTGAGCTCGTGAAAACATCTCCGTGCTCTCGCTTCAACGAAGTTGTGGTGGAGCGCCTCACCACGCATCTCGCAGAGGATCTGGAGTTACTCCTTGACACCTCTATTCTGCAAGCCTTTGGGTATGAAACACCACTTTTGTCTAGATCGGCCCTTGCAAACTTGCCAAAGGCACTCCTGAGCGAAACACAAATTGACGCAGGGTACTGTGAGGAGCAGGTTAATCTCAAGCGCCTCTCGCTTGAGCAGCGCACCAAGTTAACCTTTTCAGTTGCGCGCTGTCTTCCATCTTTTCTCATTATTGGGGCACAAAAGGCAGGAACTGATGAACTCGGAGTCTGGCTCAACCAAATCATGTACGCGCGGCGCCTCGACGGTGGTGTCGAGATTCATTTCTTTGATTGCCTCGGCCGTGGTCGCGGGTGGCGCCGGCCTTCATGCGCTCGCGCGCGTCGAGCGATGATGCAAGCCGATACGCACGCAGGTCTGGAAAATCTCACCATCGCGTTGGAAGCAGGGCAGAAGCGAGCGTTCGCCTGGAGCGAGCTTCGTAAGGAGTCCGTTTACCTATCATCGTGGTGGAAACAATACCTGTCGCTTTGCAATCTCTTCTACACTGCCTACGCCCGCAGGTCAATGACGTTTGAAAAGTCGCCAGCTTACATGGATCTCAGCCACCCGATGGACATAGTGCGGATGCTTCCATCGGCAAAACTTGTCTTTATGGTTCGCGATCCCGTCTTGCGATTCGTGTCCTCGTATTTTCAAATGTGCAGTGGCATGTATCAAGCGCTGGACAATTGCACATATGTTGACCTCCGCTCTCGATTTGATGTACTCCATCGGGAATTCGACCCTGAATCAATCTCTCATCAAATTGGTGATGCCTCAGTCGACTATTTTGTGCGTCGCGGCCTGGCTCATTCCATGTATGCCCACTGGCTTCAAAAGTGGAGGGCTGCTTTTCCGGACGAGCAGATCATGCTCGTCTTCTCGGAACACTTTCGAAACTTTCCACAAGGCGTCGTTTTTGCAATTGAGTCCTTTCTGGGACTTCGGCTGCCCAGGCAGCATCATTACTTCCGGCCACATAAGAACAAACAAGGCTTCTACGTCCTTGGTGAGTATTCGAAGGCGAATAACCCATCGCATAAGTCTGATCCACCCAGCGACTTTCTCCACGCAATGCGCGCATTCTACAGGCCGCATAATACGGCCTTGCGCCGTCTCATAGACGAGTCAGCCATCCATTGGCGTCCTCAACAAGAGGTGCCGAAGGATTACAAGGCTGACTTTTCTCTCCCATCTTGGCTCGCCAAGGCGGACTGACTTTGTGTAGAATAATTGAACTGACGTGTCTCTGAGTTTTTAAAGAGTATTTTGGGGGGAAGGGGGGTGCGATAGTTTGTGAATTGACAATGCGCCGTTTGCTATCAACCGAGCCCGAAGGGTCAAGCCTTTGTAAAATGGTATAAATCCTCATCACGCTACATATTCTAATGTGTGTGAACCCACGTGGTAGTCACAGGGATGAATTGTGCATGATAACGATGCCGACAAAAATGGGTCTTCAGCGTCAAGCGAAGTCTCAGCGCACTTGTACGAAGTGATGCACACGAGAACAAAGACAACTTAGGCCAAACGAGAGCGAAATATTACACCGTTAGGCATTCTTGTCGAAGGAATCTAAAAATTTCTGCAAACAGAAAAGTCTCCCAATGGTCTACGTGACGAACTTGTTCTTCCAAAAAAAATTTATCTCGCGAACAATAATCCTACCAGAGTTACCGGTCCAAGAACTGCCGATGCTGAAAGATCATTTCGATGATTCCCTTTTTCTTTTCTATTTTTCCGGATTAGTGGACTAGAACCAGGGCGCTGGGAGCGGCCGCACCGACGTGTCGTGACACTCCTCGTATGAGCCTGTTCCGCGCACAACAACGTCAAAATCCAAGCCTGCGTCAACAACAAATCTGAATTTGGTCTCGTGGAAACCCTGCCGAGAAGGACTGAAGCAGAGGCTGATAGCCAGTGGTACTCGCTTTCCGTTGGAATCAAAGCCTTTTGGCATGTAGCCCTGCGCCGAAGCCAGTGGCAGCGTTGGGCCGGCGAGGACCCCGCTTTCGACGTCAAACGACCAGCACGAAGGGTCATCAATTGTCTCTGGGTTGTTCGGGCTACTGATTCCAGCGCGAGCTTTCTTCGGCACGTGGGATACGCGCCAGATCGCAGGAACCACAGTCGGGTTAGCCATATACAGTACCGTGCGTGTTGTTGTTTCTACGTGCACATGCCCGAAATCGAAGACTGCAGGTGCTAAAAGCACCGCAGGAGATACAACAGTGCCTTCGAGATCGACGCCCTGGTGCTCTCCATTGTGAAAATATATATCGAGTGCTCCCGGATACGTCGTTCTGAGCACGTCGTTGGGATCATGCGCCAATTTGTTGACGAGTTCCGCAGGTTGGAAGCGCAGTGTCAGCGCCAGCGTAGCGCCAGGCGGAAGACCAGCTTCCTGACCCTGTGCAAGAACCTCCGGAGGCACCACTTTGCGGAGCTGAGCGAGTTCGCGACCGGGCAGCGCCGCCGTGGAAGCGCTCGTGGTGCGTAGCTCGTCAAGTACGAAGGGTGGCTCCGTGCGTACAACGCAGCATGTGTGCGTGGCTGTAGAATTTGTAAATGTCAGCGTTTTGAAGAAGGATCCATGATCTCGTGCTCTGGTAGACCATGCCACAAAACCTAGAAATGCGCGCCCTTGAGGCCCGCGCTTCGCGCGGTCCAGCTCAAGGCAAGGTTTCGCCGAATGTGCCCCGAGGTGGATCCGTTCAAAGTCTCGCAAAGGTGCCCGTGTTGCAGCACCTGCTGGAGGACTCATATTTCGAGATGCGCGCGAGTCTCGAGAGGCTGTCCGCTCTCCATCGCAATGCTCTGCACCTTGTACGGTACCTATTGAGCTTGTGAGCAATTCTGTGGCAAGGTTCTCGAGCGTGATAATTGAAACTGCCGCTCCGTCGTCATCCACGGACTTGAGATGGGCTTCATCGACCCAGTCGGCGTCGGCGATCATAATTGCTGCGTCCTCTGCCTCCTCGGCTGAATCAGGGAAAAAGGTGACCCGGAAACTTCCGCTTGCATACGGCCTAATTTGCAATATGTGCGGTTCCACCACAAAAGGTGGGGCTTTACTGAGATCCGCGTGCGGACGGAGCTTTACATGAACGCGTGCGTCGATGTCTTCTGCCATTTTATGCTCATCAAAAGCTATGGATGTCTCCACGAGATCTGCTTTTGGACCCCGCTTGGCCACGACGCGCCACGAGACCTTGGCAGCCACTGGTCCATTGTTGGAAACCTTGATGACTTTGTAAACAGGTTCGGTACCCACAAGGGGATGACCAAAATGAAGTCTTGATTCGCCCTGGCGCTTGACAAGACCAACTGTGTTTGAAGCCAGACAGAGGGGTGAACCCTGAACAGACGCTTTGATTGGCGCCACGCTGGGATTGAGGCCGTCCACAAGGCAATGCAATTCGCTTCTGTATCGACCAGGCATGTTGTTGAAGCAGTAGACGTCAATGATTACCGACTGCCAGGGGCGCAGCATCCCAGTCTTTGGTAGCGCAAGAAAGGCCACGCCCCGCCCCGCAGAGAGGACCTCGCGATCCTCAAGCGCTTGTACCTTAGCTTCGATATACTTGCGCCCACTTTTGCTGGCATAGACGCTCCACTCCTCGTGCGCACTGCCAAGCTTTGCCACACTTTGTCCAGTATAGGAGCTCGGTTTGGAAGATTTTCCAGGCGAAGTTGGAGAATTATTCTCGTCATGGGGTGTTGTAAGCGAGCGGGGTACTGTCTTTGCCGCAAAGGCCTTGATGACAACCTCGTACTTTGTAGTGATCGCCGAATGATTTGCAATGCAGAGGCGCAGGCGCTTTCGCTTGCAGAGCTCAAGATCACTGCCGAAATCTAGAGCAGGGACACCTGTATTGCTCGCGCTGCTGCCACTGGTGCCGGAAGCAGTGGCAGCAGCACCACTACCACTAGTACTGCTTCCTTTCGATGTAGCGGTGCCGCCAAGAGCGCTCTCTGAAGTCGGTGGGCGACCAGGAGCCATGTCCGCAGCAGACACCTCTGGACCTACTAAGCTATAGGCAACGACGAGCCCGCGCACAAGCGAGTGCAGAGAAAATCCCAGAGGCACAGGCATGCCTTCAACTTCGCAAGCAAATAAGCTTGCAACGCGTCCTGGTTTGATGCCTTCGAAAGAGACCACTATATCACGAGACTCCTTTGGCTCGAGTGTTCCTTCGTGACAAGAGAAACGTACATCATATGCTCGAGATATGGCTCTTTCATTTGCAGCTTTTTCATCCGCGCTTGGGTCGTCGTCACAAGAGGGTTCTACCCAGCGGAAAGGAGCGGCCAAATTGGACAGATTAACCAGGCGAACTGTGCGCGACACAGGCACAGTAACATACGTCGTTCCAAAGTCGAGTTTGCATTGGTGATTGTCCTCACTCACCTGAAGAAACACCTTGGGAGACTGGATCTCTGCTCGAAGATTGATGAAAAGGGTCGAGCTGTGTTGTACGCGGACGCTCCAACATTTGCGCATGCGCTCTGGCGTATAACTCGCCTCGCAGATAACGCTAACGGTCCGCGCTTCCTGCGGAGCGAGCGAAAATGTGGACCCGTTGGTGATTGATATGCGTGCCGTGTCTTCCTTGGCGTCTGTGCTACCTTGGGTGACTTCTTGTAGACTCACCTGAGCACTGGAGCTTGTGGACATGTTGCGAATGACGAAGTTTGTCTCTGAGGACTTGCCAACGCCGATCAGTCCAAAATCAACTTCTCTTGCTTCCAGAACGACGCTCGGGCCGATGACGTCGGCGTTGACACAGAGCCAATGAGTGGAAGGACGCCCATTCAGATTGCAACGAATACTATGGCACAAAACACCCGCCGCTCGTGGCACGAAGGCAAAGCGTACCTTTGTCTTCTCGTTCGGAGCCAATTGCACGTGTGTAGGAATCGGCGTGAATGTAGTTCTGCCATAATCACCCACGTCGAGATTAGACCACGAAATACTCACGACGCAATCGCTCGTGTTGTGTATCATTGTAGATACCTCACCTTGCTGGTCTGCAAGCAAGGGTCGGCGGAGCTTTATTTGGGCGCTTGGTGCAAAGCTCACACTGGCAGGCTTACTCCCACCCGTCAGAGTCAATCGGGAGCAGGGAACACTGCGGAGACCGTCGTCAGATGCGGAGGCTCCACGCTTAGTCGATGAACGCTTGAGCTGGCGCGACGAAGCACCGTTCACAGCGCAAGGCGGGATGTTGTCAATGACGAGCTGCGCAAGAGCGCGATGGATACAAGCCGCTCTCCCCGTGCCGACGGGGGAAAATCTGAGGGTAAAACTCTGTTCTGCGCCGGGTTCCAGGGTGCCTGCCGTGGGCTCGATGGCGAAATCCTCGGAAGCCCTGGCGCGTACGTCTCTAATGGTCCAATGGAAGTTCAATGCAATGGGCGTTGGGTTAAGATACGAGATTGAACTGTGAGTAGTACCACCACTCGTGATGCAGCCAAAATCAAGAGCTTGAGGGGGGGGAAGCAATGTCTTTCGGCTTATATCAAGCTGGCGGTCCCCTACGCGAGAGATTTCAATCTTCACCTGACAGCTGGCCGCGCGGACTGTCACGAGCTGGACTTGACAATTGTCGCAGACCATTAGAAATGTAGCGCTCATTAATCCAACTGTCTGTGGAGCAAAACGAACGTGCAAGGCGGTTTCCTCGCCCGTGACGAGATCGAACTGTCTGGGCGAAACTGTGAATACCCCGCCTTGAAGCTGCAAATCATTTCCTGTATCTTCGTCTGCATTTGCGTGCATACCTTGTGCTGCCCACTCGCCTTCAGAAACAAGGCGAAAGCGCGCGGAACCCCCCTGGTTCGAGAACGGAAATGCGAGAGACAGGCGCGTGCCGACGAAGCACGAGCCCGCATTCAGATCTCGCGACAGAGAGAGTCTGGGCGGCGTTCGGCGAGCAACAAGTGCAATGCGGAAGCGCTCAGTCTCTGTACAAACAGTCACAAAGTCGCGATAATCTGCCAGCGAATCGGCACAGAAGGCAATGCGCAGATGGCAAGCCATACCTGGCGCCACGACAGAGGCTGTCGACGGGAATTCGGCGTCTGCAATCGAAAAGTACTTGCTCGTTGGTGGTAGAAAACGGAGCCCACGAGAGACACACGCCACGTTGACAATCTTCAGCAAACACTCTTGTGGCTCGTTGACCTCATAGTCTGTAAAGAACGCGAACCCAGGATCGACATTGAAGCTAAAGCTTAGTTCGGGAGATCCGTGCAAGTTCTCCTTTAGCTTGCTGCCTTCAGCTTTGATGTCAGCAATATGAGTGAGCCCGCACGCGTCGGCGTTTGCAGTACTTGCTTTGTTCGTCTGCAACGCCGACGGTTCGTTGAGAAAGCCTACGTCCCAGGACTCTTCAAGCTGCTTTACTTCATCGGCTGCAAACGTCGGCGGCTCGGAAAGGTCTTTGTTAAGTAATGACGCGCGCCAATCGCGTGTAGCTCGCGTGGTGAGTGTAAAGCGAGGATTCTTCAGGAAAGCAACTTGCTTTTTCATACGCGCCAAGAGTTCCATGTTGGCTTGCATAGCCTCCGAGGTCATCTGCGGTGCTTTGCTGAGAAGTTCCCTACGTCGCTTTTCTGCCTCCTCTTGCCGCTGAAATCGTTCTCCCTCTTCGGGCGACAATTCGCTTCTCTCGTCCTCGTTGACCTCTTCAAAGCTATCCTGGTTTCCACGAGCTTGCTCTCTCGCACGTGAATCACCCGTGCCGCGAGCTTTGTACTTTGCCTTTGCAGCCATCAGCGCCTTCGCCTTGCTTCGCTCTTTTGGCAAAAGGTAGTTGGGTGTGGAAGGACGCATCTCGCAAGCTTTGTCCTCACCCCGTGTGACCTGTCCACGCTTATAGAGCTCATTTTCTTCGTTGGCATCAAGCAGACGGTTCACATTGATTAGATGAGCGCTCATCTCTCCAAATTCGCGTAGTTTCGGGGCGTCAATCGCGTAGTGGCTCGGACCGAGTGGAAACTCTGCGCCAACAAGAAGGCCTTTGCTGTAAACCTCATCAGCAGCCTCCTGGTCGGCAGCAGCGGCCCGACCTCTTTCCGCTTCGAGGAAAATCTCAAGCTGCTTGGCCCGATCAAGTTCGTCGCGCAAGTCGCCTTCAATGACGCCAATTTCAGCTTGAAGCCCTTCCTCGGCAGGAATCCCGTCGTCGAATCCCAGCACATCCTTGACGCAGCAGTCTTGCTCCGTCAGTAAAGTAGTACTTTGCCGATCCACATTTGCTGACTCGTCAGACTGCTGATCCTCGACACGCGTCGCTGCATCGCCTGGGTCACTGGAGTCCTCGCTTTCAGGTTGGAGAGACCGCTGATCGAGTGACTCTGCAGTGGTATTGTTCTCTTCATTGTCCTCATTGTCTGAAAGCTCGGACTCTGCCTCGTAAACATTGTCATCTTCGTCCGGACTTTCGTCGATGTTTTCTCGGCTCATACCCATCCCTTGCTCTGGGCTATGCATAGGGAGCTCATCCTCAACATCGTAAAAGTCCTTGAAGGTCTTTTTCAGAACGTGATCAAGTGCACCAACAAGGCCTGTGGCAGCGCTTACGGGAGCAGGTGCTATTTTTGGAGAGGTTTCTGGCGCTTCAGCACCTTCTTGAGAATCTCTCTCCTCATTTGCAAGCTCCTGGCCTCCTTCCTCTCCCTCAACGACATGAAGAACATTCGCCCCAGCATCGTTCTCTTGGGCCTTGTCCTGCAATCCGTCCATCCTGTCCGCCGCGAGCTTACAATTGGGAACTGCTATGACCTTGCGGACAACGCGAGCTTATGCCCTGCTGTCTGCTCATCCGCGCCCGCATTCACCGACCATTTCGCATCGCTTTGATATTGAAATGGTGAAGGATGAAGCTATGTTGCCGTTGCGAGTACACACCACTCACTGCACTATGGTCCAGCCTAGGGCATAGGCCTAGCTAGGCCTTTGTAGGCCTTGGAACGACAAGGTCTTCGTCGTAATCACAGAAAGAAGAAGCAAGGTATGGGTTTATATCGGATGAGAGAGAGGCGCCACCGGTTGTTTTATTTAGACGCGCTCTTTCTCTTTTTTTCTTATTTTTTTGGAAGGGAAAGGGCCAGCGCCGTTGTCGATGGTCTCAGATTTGCGTCCTGCTTGGACAGGTTTTGAACAAGCGTCTTCTCTCAGGAAGACAGGAATTTAAAAAAGAAAATCGACGTCCACGCAATGCGTTGAGAAACGAAAGGTTGCCGCTGGTTCTGTCTTGCCGCATGTTGAAAAGAGTGAGATTGCGCCGACGGCGAAGCGAAACGTCTTTTCCGCCCACGACGACTGAAGCCACTTTTGTGGCACGTTCGCTCTTTGGCGATCTAGAGCGAACGGCCGAGCCAAGTTACTTTGATGTGCAAGGAAAACCATAAAGGTTCTGACAGACAAAATAACAAGTTTTTGGTGTTTTGTGAATGATCTTCATCTTTCCAGGCCGGATTTACATTAGGCCTATCTCATTGCGAAGGGGAGCAGCGACAAGCCAACGCCAGTATTCTATTACGTGGTGCGTCTGCTTTCCTCACTTGCTAATCGGCTCGCTCGTCTGCCATCATTGGAATTTCATTGTTCGTTTGTGCTCCCAAGTGGATTTGAAATGACGGAAGATGCTTCGATCCTGGACGCAGCGACGGGTTGATCATGGTCCCTTTTTGGAGTTCTCCATCGAGTCATGCTGCAGAGATGGATAGATGCCCAAGGGGCGACGTCGACTCGTCCCGTCCTTTGCCGCCTGATGGCTCGCTTGAGTCTACGGCTGCTCCGAGTAGCCTAGGCCTAGTTTTTTCCCCTGCCGGATAACTGTTTAAGCCTGAGGAAGGCAAGATGATTTCAGCAAGTAGGTCTACTAGGCCTTGACTAGGGTGGTTAGGTGAGTTGCCAGTTGGTGCAAAGATCGTATAGTACTTGCAGCGGCGGGTAGTCAACTTAGGCCGCGGCTTTAGGCGACTTGCGCGCCGTTATTCTCCCTTGTGGTGCGGCCCAGGGCCAGCCACGCCAAGCTACTACTACTCCTAATAGGCCGAGGCAACGTGAAGGCACGGGGCAAGGCGGCCTGCCAGCAAGCACGGAAGCCTCGATCGGCGCGGCGCGGTCGGGCTTCGAGGCGGAGGCGGTCAGGCTTCGCGAAAGCGAGCGACTCGCTCGAGCGGCCGCGGCCGAACACCGGCTGCGCGCGGAAAAGAGGAGAAGAGAATCCATCCATCCAACCACCATCGATATCGTCGTCGACGACGTTTGGCGAGCCAAAGCAACGCCAAAGCGACGTCGCGGGCGGAAGCGCGGGCGGAGCTCGCGCGCGCCCTTGGCGGCTTCGTGTACCGCCGTCGACGGCCCGAGAAGCGCAAGCTTCCTCCCGCCCTTTCCTCCCTCGGCGCGCGAGGATGAAGCGGCGGAGGTCCAAGGCTGCGAACGGGGCCAGGGCGAGCCGCAACCAAGAGCCCACGCAGGCCCGAGACCCGGACCAAGAGCAGGCAAGCGAAGGCATGGTGAGCGCCTACGTGGAGGGCGACAAAATTGACGAGGCGTGGAATTGGTCTCTCTCCACGGATGCGGAGATCCAGCGCGCGCTCACCGACTTTGTCGTCCTGGGCGTCCGTGCTGACGGCTCGAGGGACTTTGTGGCACTCAAGGAGCTCGATGATAAGGAGTCCTCTCAATTTGAGAGGTTTTGCGCGTACGGAAAACTCGTACTGGAACCCGCTGGCGTACGCTCCGGACCTCCTCGGGAAGGCGTGTCTGCCCATGCCGTCGCAATGGCGGAAGCTCAGTACCAGACGCGAGAAGTCATTTCGCTCGAGAACGCGCACAAAATTCTTGACGGTCTTCTTTCGGAACGAGAGAGCGAGCCCTTTAATTCACCTGTGGATGCCGAGGCCCTCGGACTCGCGGACTATCATACCGTCATCAAAGAGCCCATGGATCTTGGAACCATTAAAAGCGGCCTCGATAACGGTGAATACAGACCCGAGTTCATGCCGCTCCCTGGCGATAGCAATGGGGAATCGACCGACTCCGCATCACGGGCAGGTCAATCAACGCCCTTGCCCTCTCAGCATAGCAAAGGAAAGCAAAAGAAAAAAGGCGGTGGAAAGAAGAAGGGCAAAGGAACGGACCAGACGCCTGCAGCTTCGACCGACCAAGGGCTCGACAAGGAAGCTCCCGTTGCCGTGGATACATGCATGGCAGCTTGGGTGGACGCGGAAAAGCTCAATAATCACCTCAAGCTAGTCTTCAGCAATTGCGTTGCGTACAACAAGAGTGACTCCCCCATTGTTGCATCTGCGCGATACATGATGGAGCGTCGTTCGAGATTGTGGTACCGGCACGGATCGAAAACTGCCGTTACGATTGACCGAAAGGGAAATTCGCTTACGAATTCAAAAATTGCCGAAATGCATGGCGCCGCTGCACAGGCAGTTGCCAACCTTGCTCCAGCGGATCCATCGGACCTCGTGCAAAAGGTTTACATCTCCAACGTCGTTGATTACATGGTGGAGTTCGGCATGGGCGGCGCCAGTTCTTCGTTGTGGATCGTTGCAGAAGCTCGCGTACCCCCCAAGGTTGCGAAACAGTCCTCCGGACGCCGTGGGCGCGGGTCCTCTTCATCATCATCTAGCGCCAATCACGCGCATGCCGCCAGAAAGGACGCACGCACTTTCTACTATCGCATCGCCTGCGTTTCCTACATCAATGACTACGTGCCCAAGGTCGAGCCATCGCCCCCGTATGCATACTTTGCAGAGCGCACGCTCTCAAACTTTCATTTTTGCGCTCGTCTGGTGCATGAGCTTCGCGCTCGTTTGCAGCTTCAGCAGCAAGAGGCAATCGTGGCGAGTCAGGAAAGCCCGAGCAAAACTCTCTTACGAGTCGCGCTCTGGTGCTCAGAGATTGGCGCTCCGCTGCGCCCTTCAAGTGTCTCTTTTCTTCGAACAAACGGTACTTTCATTGAAGAGCAAATTTCATCGGTGAGCCCGCATTTGACCAAGGCCTTTGGGGTTGTCGATTTTCTTTTGCAACTTCCTTCCCTCGACGACGCGTATCTAGCCGGCCTGTTCCCGGTTCCCGAGCCAGCCGCCATCTCACCACCGCAACCCTTTGAAGAAGCTTCCCTTTTGGAAGCTGCTCCTCCCCCCCCAAGCCAAACACTTTTATCCGCGCCCAAGACGGCGGATCTCCCTGATGCTGCTGCAGCCGACCAATCCGTCTCGAAAGCCATGAACAGCACCGTAGACGTAGACGGCGACGTGGACATGGCACTGGCCTCAAACGTGGCAGGAGACGAAGGAGAAACCAAAGCTCTCGATCAACGAGATATAACCCATGTTCAACGCGAAGCTGACGGCGCAGGGTTAGCGCATGGAACAGAGGTTGACATCTCAGCCCTGCGAAAGGAGCCAGCGCGAGCCTATGCCCTACCTAAACCTCAACCCTTTCATGTCCTTGTGGACCCTGTGAAGAGCGCCAGGGCCCTCACGGGGTCTCCAGAGATGCAAAGCTGCCAAGATACAAGCTTGGCTTCGAGTTCGGCACAAGACTCTTTGCGTACCTCGCTTCGGGGTGAGGGCTTGCTTGGAATGCGTGTGGAAATGCTTTGGCCTGACGACGGCATTTGGTATCCAGCAACAGTTGTTCGATACAGGCCCAAGACGGAGATGCATCTTTTGCAGTACGACGACCAAAATGCACTCGAGTGGTGCGACCTGAACTCGGGAAGCAACGTGGAAACGACGTGGCGCCGGTTGCCCACACAAGACAAGCTGTCGTACGACACCGCCGCAATCGAAGACCGTATTGTTGCCATTCCTTGCAAGCATGGACCTATCGAGCAGGTGGTTGTGCCGCCAAGCTTACTGGGCCCACTCACACGCGTATATACCTTTTTCCAGTGCTTCGCGGACCAACTCGGTTGGAGCATTCGACCATTCTCACTTTCTGAACTCGCAGCAGCGATCATGGCGAAGACAATTCGCTCTGACCGCAAGCGCGAAGCTGAAGCGATTGCTTCCGAACTTTTGGTGTGCGTCAATCTGGAGCTCATCAATTTGATCATGACCGAGAATGGACAGGCCTCAGAAGCCTTTGCGTTATTTAAACGATCCCACAAGGACGCGGACGTGCCTGTGCCAGAAACTCTGCTCCCTCCCACATCTCGCGACGAAGGCTCGGTCGTACGCTGGGCGTTCGACCAGGTCGGGCGTGCTGTGCAGGATATCCCAATCCTCTCTCTCATGGAGCGCGACAAAAATTCGTCTCGGTTTCAAGAGGGTGCAAGCTGGCAACTGTTCAAAAGTGAAGTGCATGGGATGCTACGAGACCCAGCCTGGTTCGCGACCCGTGCCAACTTCCTTGAAAGCCTTTGTCGCTTTTACGTTGAGGTTATCCAATGGAAACCGCAGGCTGCACCGCGTCTCCAGGGTGTCCCGATCAACCTTTACACTGTCTATTCGCTCGTCAAGTCTCGCGGCGGCTTTCGCGTCATCGAGAGTCGCCAGTCCTCGGAAGAGATTTGGCATCAAATCGCAGCGCAGATCCCGGATTATTTTGAGGAAGAAGTTGACGAGGAGGTACTAGGCCGCGACCTTCGCGACATTTACACACGCTATCTTCTTCTGTATGAGCGCGCTTACATGGGACGCGCGGCTCATGCTCGCCAGAGAATGGGCTCCAAGATTTTGCTTCGCAACGGCGAATTCGCCGAGGGCGCCGCCATCGGGCTCTCCCTTGCTGGGCCTGATCCATTAGCCGGCCTTCCTCCGCGGCCTAAGCGGAGCAAAGCACGCAAACGCGTCTCGGCTACAGACGGTGGCCTGGAAGACGATGCCGACGACGCACAAGGCGAAGCAGTTGCAGAAGGTGCTACTTCGGTTTCTGTGCAAAATGTGAAGAAGACTTCCGCATATCATTTATTTGCGAGAGAGCAGTGGGATAAGAGCATGAGCTTCACCGAGTGCGCGCGTCTTGTGAGCGACCGATGGAGGGAGATGTCGCCCGAAGAAAAGGCTATTTATTCCGAAAAGGCAGCACTCATCGATCAAGAGAACGCCAAAATTAAGGTTGTCACCCGCAAGCTAGGCAAGAAGAAGAAAGTCAAGGTGAACGCGGGGCGCAAAAAGCGCGTCAAGCTTCGGAAAAAGGGCCGCACCGCCTTTACTTTTTTCGTCAGCGAGGAACTCAAAGGCGCGCACCAGGAGCCTATTGATGGCGAAAAAGATCGAACGATCGTGAAGAGCGTTTTCACCGAAATTGCCAAGCAAGCTGCCGACAAGTGGAAACGCATGTCAGCGGAGGAACGCGCCCCATATCAAGAGCTTGCGCAGGAAGATGCCATTGTGGTCGCCGAGGCTCGGCGCCGTCACGAGGCTCAGCAAGCGGCAATCAGCCAGGGAAGTGCGTCTTCGAACGCCGCTTCTGGACCAGATAATCAGATGCCTCCGGGGGCGTCCAGGTCTGCTGATGAAGCTGCGGACCCTCCAAACCGAACTGCAAATGTAGTAGGAGCGCTCACTCGCGAGGGGCCCAAGGCACATCCTGGAGGCTCGGAAGACGTTTTTACTGTTCGCCCGGCGCGTGTGGGGCTTAACTTTCTGTCTATCAACGATTGGACGTGGCAAGAGTTTCTTGTCGAGGTGTTTTGCAGGCTGGAGGGTGTTGAGAATCCGCATAGTGCGGTGGCTAGCCGTCAAAATGGTCCGGAAAAAGCAAGCGAAGAAAAGACGGGCGGGCCTCGAAAGGATGGTGCTGCCGAGGCCGAGGCTGACGCCGGGGCGACTTCGGTGCCAGGTTCTTCGGGTGAGGACAAGCCAGCTTCACCCAGTTCCCATGAACCGACCGCCGCGATGCAAAGAATCAAAGCCCTGCATGACCTCGCGCAAGCGGCGGACGACGACGTGGGCAACTACGATTTGAAGGATGAGGAGGCGAAGGAAGATGATTTTTGGAAGATCGAACCGAGCACAGAAGGTGCTGCGAGCGTCAACGAGACCAGACACGAAGATGATGAAGGCGACGATGACGGGGGTGGGGATGGAGTTGCCGAAGAGTGCGAGCGCTTGATCGAAGTTCTCATGGCGCACCCTTTGGCCTCTCCGTTCACTGAGCCAATTGATCTCTCCCAACCGGGTATGCGCAACTACACGAAGACAGTAGCGGAGCCCATTTCCCTCAGTGAAATTCTTGAGCGCCTACGAGCAGGGTTTTACCACTCTGATACGGTTCTGGAGCTCGAGGCTTTTGCGATGGATCTTCGCATGGTGTGGGCAAACGCCAAGGCTTTCCACAAACCTGGCTCTGAGTTGCACGAGGATGCAATACATCTCGAAGCGCTCTGCGCGGAGCGACTCGACGGTATCTTCGAAATGGACGCTCTTATTGAGGGTCAACGCGAGGGAATGGCCGCTGCCTGCGCAGAACGAGTGCTTCGAGCATCAGATGCAACTCTTCGCGCACGCTACGAAGGCATTCTAAGCAAGTTCCCTGTCTCACACGGGCCAGGCCCGAGGGGGTCCAAGAGATCCCCGCAGGAAGAGCTCAAACGCCTACGTCTCCGCTACCCTCGCAAAGTTGTCGGACAATACGCACTCGACAAGCTCATGAAGGAGCCTTTTGCAGAGCCTTTCCTTGAACCAGTTGACACGTCCCTTCCAGGTCTCGAGGATTATGACGAAGTGATTACAAAGCCTTTGGACCTCGGAACAATTGCAGAAAGACTCCGCAGTGGACATTATGACTTTTATGCTTCCATTGACAAGTCTTCGCTTGCGCCTAAATTTCTGCGCGACGTCAAGCGTGTCTTTTCGAATTGTGTAGATTACAACGGGGCGAGCTCGGAAATCGGCAAAGCCGCACGCAAGCTCTCCAGCTCCTTCGAAAAGACTCTCACAGTCGGGACTGCTCCAGGATACTCGGATGCGGAAACGATGCCCACCATCGGTTCGCGGCAGATGATTTCGGCAACGGGAGAAGTTCGTCGACCTGTTCAGCGCATTCCCATTGGCATCTATGCCGATATGGACAATGCCGCTCAAGGTCATGCAGATACCGCACCAGGGAAGACTCTCGAGCCCCGCGGCGGAGCTGATGACGCACGAGACATGCGCTCGCGGCCAAAGATGAGTGACGACGTCTCTATGGAAGATGTCTCATTGACGGCTCAGAGTACCGCGGTGCCTGAATCGAAGGCCGCCGACGATGATGGTGCAAGACAAATCTCATCCGCCGCCTTGCCGCCTGTGATCCCAGATGCCAACGCCGCGGAACACAGCAACGATGTTTTGGCAGCGGGCGCGACAGCCTCTGTGAATGAACGTTCGCAAAGTCGAGACCCCCTCCCTACTGACACATCAGCAGACGATGGGGCGGATGTTGCGCCACAGCGCGAGTCTCTCCCAAGTGTTTGCGGCCGAATTCTGACGAATCTCGTGTCGAGTTCAGGGTTTGCTGCAGCGGTAGCCACGTCTAATTCTCTGCGAGAGGACGTATCGGCCATCCGTACCAAGCTTGAGAATGGCGATTTTAGTCTAAATGAGAGTGGCGAGATCGGAAACGAGTTCGCAAAGCAAGTGCGTACGCTACTTTCGACAATGGCAGATGCAACTGCCGGGTCTGAGGAGCAAGCAAAGAGCGTCGCGGCCTGCGCGGAGACCTTTGAGCAGCAGTACGCTCTCGGTCTCCGAGATCATGCCACAAGCAAGTGGGCATGGGTTGGCGAAAAGATCCTTTGGCTCGATGTGCGAATCCAGCCTCCTACGATCAAGACTGCGCAAATTCAGGATTACTACGCGCTGCCAAAGTACCGGTACAAGCACATGCGCTCAAAGACAGACTTTCATCGCCTTCGCGTGCAAGTAGAAGCCGAACCAAGTATGATGCCCTTGAATCTTTGGACCGATCAGACGATGGCGCATCGAGTCACAAAGGGCATTGGCTCGTATGCGAACACATACGGATTTCATTGGACCTTTGTTGCCGATGTGGAAGGTTCGGGGGCCATGATTAAGGCCAACGAAGTTACTGAGCTTGGTCTCGAGGACGATCCGGCAGATGACCTCTTGGTTGACGACGACGATGACGACGACGATGACGATGATGACGTCAATGGCGGCGAGGACGACGGCGAGGATGACGATGGCAACGATGACGATGACGAGGATGACGATGTCGACGAAGCACGCGTTCGAGAAGTTGCCTCTGCCATGGAAAAGGATGAAAGTACAAGGACAAGCAGTAGTGCAAACGGCAATATGCGCTCCGGACTGAAAGATGCAGGAAGCATAGAGTCCGCTATGAAGCTTGTCCCCGAGGTTCTTGAGTTTTGGAAACCTGAGGAAATCCCTGCATCAGAAAGCATGCTCGCGACCAAGGACCTTTTGGCTGAAATTCTTGATGTCGACTATGCCGCACTCGCGCCGCACGTCAAGTTGGCGATTCTCGAACGGCTCTGCGAGCAAGTAGTGAATGCTTTTCCCGTGCGTATTGGAATTGCTATGGCTCTTGGTGTGCGAAAGCCTCCCGATCAATTCGATCTTGGGCCGAAAGAAGAATCAGACTTGTTGCTGCGTGGTCGCCGCATTGGCCCGTACGCAAATCGAAAGGGGCCAGGAAGACCGCGAAAGAAGGCTATTGCCAGTGATGATCCAGATAGCGCGGAGGATGAGAACTTTGTGTCCGCAGCAACGCCCGCACTCGGCAGCGCTGTTACGCGGCGAAGGACGAGAGGAAAGCGAGTCAAGTACCACGAGGTGGAAGAGGTGGACGAAGAAGAGGAGGAGGCTGAAGAAGAAAACAACGGGCATGATGGCGGCGACGTGGACGCAGAGGACAAGAAAGTAGTGGCGGCATCGATTCGCGCTTCCCTCAAAGGATCTTCAAAGCCGCGACGCGGGCGCCCTGCAAAACGGGCGCAAGCGACACCCCAACGCACGCCTGCGAAACGAGGAAAGGCGCGTGCACGCAAGACTAGCGGTGCAGCTTCAGCACCTCCTTCGCGACGATCAAGAAGCCGTACTGCCACGAACTACGCGGAGAGTGACTCTGGCGCAGAGCAAGACCCTCCTGAAGAAGAGGACATTGATGAAAATGATGGCGATTTCGCCACACCTTCACGGAGGCAGTCGGGACGCAATCGTCAAAAAACGGAGCATTTCGTAGCAGAGCCGCATCGATACTCACGATCTTCCTCAAGGCAGCAGACGTCGCGTATGTCAACTCGCGCGACCCGCAGCGCGAGCGCACGAAAAGCCACGGAGCCACAACGCCAAACTCGTGGTCGCAAACGTGGTCGTCCTGCTGCTGATGCTCCTGCTAACGCTGGCTTGACCAATCGAAACGACGATGATGACGATGATGATGATGATGATAACGCAGGCAACAACAATAACAACAACGATCGAGCTGCAAACGTGCTGGAGGAAACCGAAGATCAGGACGTTGACATGTCTGACGACATTGATGCCGAAACTTTGAACGCTGTCCAGAAGAAGGAAAAGCTTAAGGCAATCATGGACGCCTATGTTACGCAGGAGAGCTCTTCTCTGCTCCGCTCGGAATTTGACATGGAGCTTGCTGCATGGAGGGAGTCTTCTCCTATTGTCAAAGCCGCTCCTTTCAATCCCGAGCGCGCCGCAGCTGGCGAGAGGCCAATGCAAAGTCCTCGCGGATCAGCGCCAGCCGTGAAGGCTACGGAAGGCCCAAGCGTGAATGGAATGGTCGCCGCGTCTTTGCAAGCTCCTTCGGAAACTGTGGATCTTGTAGGGAACGTCGATTCTAAAATGGCAACGAGTGCCCCGGCATCTCCAAGCGAAACAACTCACGGTGTTTCTACGGAGAAGCCTTGTGCGGCGGAATTGACTCCTTCACCGGCGCCGTCAGCATCTCAACATCTGAATCAGGCTGTAAAGACTCCCGCGCCCCTGAAACGCAGTGCAAGCCAGGCAACGAGCGCGAGTCGTCTCAGCAAGGCTGGTGGGGCTGATGGTGCTGCTGTGGAGGACAATAGCGGCCTTAGCCAGCATATTCGAGCGCCTGCGGATCCTTTTGTAGTCTCTATCGCTGAATGCAAGAAAAGGCTTGGGCAGCTCATGAAGGATCGATCGAGCCAGCCCTTTCGCGAGGCGGTCGACACGTCTGCTGCCGGTTTTGAGAGATACAGCAAGTTCGTATCGCGACCGATGGATCTCGGGACAATTCGAGCGCGGCTTGAAAAAGGTGATTACGATGCTCTGAGCACCGAAGGCAAGCCCATCGTTGGCTCCTCGTTTCTCAAAGACTGCGAGCTCGTTTTTGCAAACGCCGCGCGCTTCTTCGCACCCGGGTCCAAAACGATGAAGCAGGCAGCAAAATGCGAGGCGAAGCTGAACGAGCTACTGGGTATCAAGGATACTCCGCACGCTGTGCAAGGGATTGCCAAGGCTCTTCACGTGCTTCGTTATCAGCGAGGCTGCCTCGAGCTACTCGACGATATTTTTGCAGAGCATGCGGCAATCGTTCAGCGCCTTGGGGACCTTACCCCTCGCGAGCAAGCTGGATACGTTCGTGCACTCGGCAAGGAGAACCTGAATTTCGATGCAGTGCGCTCAGAGCTTGTGAACGGGAGCTATGAGCGCGAGGCGGAAGCCGCATTTCGTCGCGCAATGCGCAAAGGGTCTGGCGGAGTTGCCAACCCAAAGCAGCGAGGCCTTGGCTTTGGGCGAGACATGCGTGCTGTGATGACGGCCTACCGCGCAGTGTTCGACCCGGTATCTGCAGAGGCCGAACAAATCACAGCTCTCATGGTATCTTTCGAGCGTCGCTACGCAGTAGTTCTCCGGGAGCACACGGTTGCCCGTATGGCATGGCTCGGTGAGCGCATTTTCGTCGCGCACGCCTCGCGTTTGCTGGTACCTGCTCTGGTGGCTGGGTCCGCGTACTCAAACAACTCCCTGGCATTCCGCGTGCTCTTGCAAACTAGCGCTTCGAGCACAACTGAACGGCCCATGTGTTTGTGGACAGCGAGTACGCGTCGCGACTACGAGAGGGATCACGGTCGGACGGGAGGGCACAATCGTTCAGCCAAGCAACGTTCACGAGCTGCCCTCGACGTCTCAACACTGCCGCGATCGATGTATGGCGTCCATTGGGTGTTTGCAGAGGACGTGGAGACCGTCACGAAACTGGAGTCTCGGCTTTTGGATACCTCTGCCAAGGCGGTGCGAGTGCAGAAGCGCGTTGCAAGCGTGATCGCAGCTCAGCTTCGCCAAGACGTGCAGCAGCTCGAAGGAAGACGAAAGCAAGTTCTTGACGCTGAAAAGAAGGAGGGGCAGCAACTGCGCCGCAACTTGCAGCAGAATTCAAGTCTGAGCAATGGCGAAGGCGCTGCAGCTCGGCGACACGCCAAGGACCTTACCAAACTTGAGGGTGATGTTGCTGTAGGAGATCGCGCTGGAGCATCGAGCCTTATCGATGTGATCCCGGTTTCCGACATCCGTCGCGAGGGCCCTACAGAATTGGACCCTGCGCCTCTTCGTGCTTTTGAGAAGGAATTTTATGCTCTGCTACGACCCAAGCGGGCACCGCAGCTCGCAGATGAGCTCAAGGTCGAGGATGTGGATAGTGCTGTGGGCCCCCTCGAGGCGGAAAGCTCACTGTGCCCGCGCTTCAGCCCGCTTGGGCTTGATCGGCATGGCAGTGCGTATTGGTATTTCCAGAACAACAGTACGAGCGTCATTGAGAGCGACGCTGGTTCATTTGTGTTTGTGTCCCTGTCTGAGACCGCCCAGAGCGAGCTCGAGGTAGAAATCTCCTCTTTGGGCCCTCGACGCCTGAAACCCAGTTTTGGGGGCAAATTGGGCGAACAAACCGCTTGGCTCGCTTATGCTGGGCGCGCACAAATCGAGTCCCTGCTTGCTGCTCTTCACAGAGGTACAGAGGAGGAACAGAACACTTATGCGAAACTTGTTCCTCACTACACCACACTCGTTTCGTCTTGGCGGCGCTCTGGAAGCGAGTTTTTGTGGACGCCGCTCACCCAGTCTCGCGCCGAGAGAAAACGCGTGCACACGTTTGAGCTCACCATGGGCCCTGAAATTACAGTGTGTCTCTCCCGCACACCTCTTGCTTTTGGCGGAGCAAGCTTTATCGTGGACATCCGGCAACACAAAGTACAACAACAATCGCTCGAGACCGAAATCTTGGAGCAAGGAAACGAAGCGCCCTCATTGCCAAAATTACCATTGCGTGTTGGGGACGTTTTGCTCAGCGTTGGCGCAACGTCATGCGCGGGGCTCGGTCCTCAGGAGGTCGCAGCTGGGTGGATGGCGGGTCTTCGGAGTACTCAAGGTTCGCTGACGGTGACTGTGTATCGTCCGCGCCCCGAAGCCGCTCAGCAGGCCATGTCATTTTGTCGAGACGGCGATGTTGCCGTGGCCCACCATGCACCGCAGCAACTTGTTGCGCGAGTCATGCCTCTCGCGGTGCCAACACACTCGACAATGGTGGATCTCGTTCTCGCGCTTGAAGCGCACCTATGGTCCATGGGGACTGCAGAGCCGCGCATTCTCAGCGCTGTAGAAGAGTGGCGCTGGCTTCACAACTGGGGCCAGTGGAAATGGCCGTCGCGGCGAGTGCAGTGGCACCGTCGTGTATCGGACCTGGGCGAGGACATCGATGCCGGGAAAACACGCGGGCGGGACGCGACCGCCCTTGTGGCTGCCGCACTCCGATCCGTGTGCCGCGCCTATGTATCGACTATGCCGCCAGTGTACTTTTACATTGCGAACGAGGATCAGGAGGGTTTCGACGCGGCTTCGGAGTCACTGTTGCGTAGGAGCCAACGACTCTCCATCCGCGAGTTGGACTACAGTCGGCCCGCTTTCAAGATATCAAGTGCAATCTATGGCTTGCCAGTTGAGGCAGAGTGGCTTCGTGAATTGCATACTGTGCACTCACTCTCGCACTTGGCGCTCTTGGCATCGTGGTTGTATATCGAGGCTGTCGCGCGCTTCACATCGGCAACCTTGGTGGCCAATCTGTCCCAAGCGCGAGCAGTGCAGTTCGAGCGTCTGAAAACAAGTCTTGCACGCAAAACTCGTCGACAGCGCATTGGCCAGCCGCAAGCATGGCATCGCCTGCGAAAGATGCAAGTTGAAATTCAAACAAAGCTTCGTGAGGCCCTTACCCCGCAGGAGCTCGCGCAGGTGAAAGATGTAGAGAGCGGCCTGCCATTGCTCCCGGGAACCGGTCTCCCGCCACCGCGCAAAAGCGAAGAGGATGTTCAGGACTCGAACGTTGCGCCATCGTCATCTTCCGCATCAGAAGCGCGAGCGGCAGCAGCAGCGGCAGCTCGCGTCGAGGAGACCGGGGACCGCAAGATCGGTGCAAAACAGAAACGAGTCGCTGCCACCGACGAGGAGGGCAAGGGCAGCAATGCAAAGGTCCCCCGTGCCGAAGCTAAGGGGTCTCATGCGTCTGGACCGCAGGGAGCCTCCGACCCGAGCAGTGATAGCGAAGAATCCCCCCTCGTGCACGAGCTGCGCGAGATCAAGGAGCGGGTCTCCAAGGTCGAGGACATCGATTCGGATACAGAGGAGAAGATTCGAGATCTCTTGAGTCAAAAACCAAAGCGTCGCTCCGCTTGGCTGATGTTTGTCGTCGATGGACGGCGACAGCTGCAAGCCGAGGACGGGGTAAACATGGACATTACGCAAACGACACGTCTTTTGCGCGACAAGTGGCGCTCCCTGTCGGAACAAGAGAAATCTGCTTGGCAACAGCAGTCCGAGGCTTACAATCGTGCAAATCGGGCCATTTTCAGCGAGTTTGATGACCTGAGCAAAATGGCTGAAGCCGCCCGCGTTGCGCAAAGATCCGGCCATCGACCGCGCCGTAGCAGCAAGCCTCTTCATCTGCTCGAGAAAACGCGCGTGCTGACCTCGGGAGACTCGAAGGCTGCGCGAATGGCGAAGAAAAAGCTTGCCAAAGATAATAAAGTGCATAGACCTGTGGGGCGACAGAGCGACTTCCTCGGGCTCTCAAGGTCTCGAGCGCGATGGAAGGTTGACATTGTCTGTCCCGATGGCGAGGTGCGGCAGGTGGGGCGATTTGACAACGAAGTGGTTGCAGCGCTGGCTTATGACGAGGCCCTTCGTATGATGTATCCACTGAGGGTGGCCGAGGCTCTTGCGAATTTTCCTTTTGAACAGAGTGTTCGGGCGCTGGAGGGCCAGCTGCCTGATATTCCGGACTTTGAACGGAGGATACACAGGGCGCTCGAGGATGCTCAGGACGGCGAGGGCGCCGAAGAGGATGACGAAGACGAGGATGACGATGAGGACGACGACGAGGACGAAGACGAGGATGTGGAAGATGAAGCTGATGCAAGCAAAGCTTAGAGAATACCATTTTCCTTTTCTTCCGGATGACAGAACTGTCGCAAGAAGCATTTCGTCCCGATCTTATTCTATTCTATTCTATTCTATTCTATTCCAATCAGTCCAGCATGAGTGTTGTGGCCATTTTTCCGACATCACTGTAGGAAATGTAAATGGCGGAACATAATAAAATCCCTTTATGCATTTTTTCAATTCGTGTGTCTGGCACGCGAGCCCGTGCTGAATGAATGTCACCTGTCAAGGGTGAGCGCGATCATCCACTCTGTGGCTGGTTGATATTCTGAAGAGAAACGATATGATACTTTGCGTCGCCGCTCTCATCATACTTTGGAGCGCACATAATCTCCTGCTTCTTTGCCTTTATGCGAAAGTAAAGAAGCTCATTCTGCGGATCCAGGTCGCGCACAACCCCGCGTGCAAGATTTGTGAGCTGACTAAAACGATCAGCGTAGTTTTGTGCGGTCTCCTTTGCCATGCCCTGACCCTTGCGGTGAATTTCGTAGTGGATTTCACCTTTCTCATCGACTTTCTCAGCGCCACAGATTACAAACCCGACGACACCATCTCGGTTTTGAATACGTTCGATCGTGGTCTCCGCGTCTACTGCGCTTCCTGTCGGCTGTTTTAATCGCGCTCACATTTCGTTTTCCCTTGCGTGTTAGTTTGCAATATTGCGCGAGCTCGCGCGCGCGCGCGCACGCACGCGCGCACGAAGGCTAGCATTCGCGTCCACGTATGCTCAGGTTTTAGTGTCGAATGTCGAAGGAAGTCGATCATGTCAACGCACCATCTTTTTTCTTCGTCGCCCACGCAGCACCCTCTTGGCACTCGCTATGTTGGTCTGTTGTCGATGTCCTCAACAGGGATGGTGGCAAAAAGGAGCGGCAGAGACGTCCTCCTGTGCGGCGAGACTAGCTGCCTTCCTTGCACCTTCTTGTCCAATGCCTCGAACACGCCCTTTTGCGACGTCGACTACCTCGTGCACCGCAAGTCTTCTTTACTCGCGACGAAGACCTATTCTCTCGCCCGGGCCACGTCTGGGCTCCTCTGACAGCGCTGACGTTGGTGCTGGCCACCAAGCTCAACTCGGTCGAAGGTACGCAGCTAGACCCTTCGGTTGCAACGGTCTCTTTTACTCTAAGGTTCGAGGTTCTCCTCGCACTGCAGCTTGCGGAACCCCAAATTGATCAACGGCTCTTTTTGCGCGACGACCATGCGAGTGTGCGTGCGTATGAGCGCTGGTGCGAGTCTATGAATGTGTCTACGGGGCGTGCCAGGCGAGGTGCCTGAGACACGCGTGACAGGCTTGCTGCGCGGCCCTGCGAAGGTAAGGGGAGAAGTGATCAAACATTGCACAAACGGCCTTTTCTCTAAAAACAAAAACAAGTTTATGTAAAAGTAGGCGAAGCAGCGCATAAAGCGAGTGATCTCTACATACAGTGCGCTCAGCATTTCGCTGGCAAACACAACCCGAAATCTCTTTTGCATGCGCGCGTGAACGTGAGGAGAAGAGTAACACCCTCGATGAAGAAGCGACGAGACATCATGCAAGCGCTGCAGGAGGACTCGAGGATCAGCTCGCTGGAGGGAAACCTGCGACGACTGACCTCTGAAGTCGAGGCGTATCGTCGATTTTCAGAACGAACCTGCGCTCAGTCCGGGAGCAAAAATCATCAAGAGGACTTGCAGAAGCTTGTCTTGGATGAACAAGAACGTGTAGCTCGACTTCGTGATGAGCTTGCAAAAGCACACGAGGCCTTTGCTCGCGAGAGAAAAGAAGAGGCAAACTCCCGCGCTGCAGAGGTCAGCGCATTGCGGGAAGAAGTGCAGCGTCTGCAATTCCCAAGGGATCAAGACCCGGCCTTGACCTCTAGAGAATTTTCAGGGCCTGCGACTGAAGCAAATGCCACCCGTCGAAAGCAGCTCGAGACGGACATGCGCTTGGAGCAGCTCGCACGCAAGGATCTCGAACGACGCCTTGAGAGGGCAGCGCGGCGCGCCGAGCGTGCCGAGTCAGAGGTGAAGGAGCTTCGAGAGCAGCTTCAGAATCTTCAGCGGGAACAACGGGTCAAAGACGCACAGCTTGACGCTGTTCGCGGCGACTTGCAAGACCTGTTGCTATCACATCCTAGTTATGACGACGACAGAAGTCGCCGCGTGGATCAGACGCACGCTCGTAATTTTTTGCTCGGCGGCGGTCCTGCGGCTCACGCTGCTCTCCCTTCCACTCCTTCTTCTTCCACTGGTGCCCGCGCTGGTGCTAGTGGTGCTGCTTCTTTTGAGTCCAAAAACGAGGACCTTGCCGCGCTGGAGGGAAAGGGTGACGACTCCGAAAACGAGGAGGACTTTCAGGACGTGCTTGCCGCAGAAATGGAGTCCATGCGAGTCTCGTATGAAGAAAAGATGGCCGTACTTCAACAGCGGCTCGAGGACGCCCAGCGAGAGCTCAAGAGCGCAAGACTAGGCTAGGCGCACTTCGCCCTCGCCAGCGCAACAAACAAACAAACAAACCTTTTATCTCCAAATCTCTTCCGTCGAAGCATGGCCGAGACCGTCACCGCGGAGGCCAGCAATGCTGGGGTAAGCGCGGGCGCCAGCGCGGAAGCCGGCGCAGGCGGCCTGCCCTCAACCGTCGCGGCCAAGATTGAGGCTGCGACGGCGCTCAAGAATGAGGGAAATGCGCTCCTCCAGAGCGGCGAGCTTCGCAAAGCTGCACGCAAGTACCGCACGGTGTTCCTGTATGTAAACGGCCTCGTTGGCTGCGAGGACGAGGTGGCCAAATTCACGCCGAAAGAGGACATTCTTGCGAGCGGTGAGGAGGAAGAAGTAAAGTCACTCAAAGTAGCCACCTACACCAACTTGGCCCTTGCCTACCTGAAGCTGGACGAAGCGGGAAAAGCTGTCGACGTGGCGAATCGTGCGCTGCAAATTGATGCTTCGAACATCAAAGCGCTTGTCCGTAAGGGTCAAGCGTTCACAAAGCTCAAAGATTTTGACAAAGCAAAGGCTGCATTGCTGGATGCTGCCAAGCGAGATCCAGAGAATCGTGCTGTTCGAGCCGAGCTCGCGGGATGGAAAAAAGCATACAAAACATGGAGCGATGCTCAACACGAAGAGCAAAAGCGTCTTTTTGGAGGTGCTCTCTCCAGCTCGGCAACCAAATAAATTTCGGGATCACATACACGTACGCAGTTCGGAGTCTTGACTTTTCTCCTTTGCCTTCTTTTACATTGTTTCACTTCCTTATTTCTCTTTCCCAGCACCTCGCCACCGCGAAACTTCATTTGCTAGACCTCTCGAGTGAGCGATGTTTTAAAGGTGTACCCTTGCTTCTCACATGAGTTTTTTTTTTGGAAACTTTGCAGAAATGAAGAGTTAAGGTTTTCAGCAAAATATGAAGTATTACAAAGAGAGGGCCTAGGCCTAAGCCTGGACCTGGGCCTTAAAAAATGTGGGCCTAAACATATGGGCCTTTTAAAAATAGACTTTATGTTGAAGAGGTCCTCCTCCTGAGAAAGCAATCCCGCCACAGAGAGTGTGTAACGTGCATAAATGATATTAGAATTGAAAATCTGCGCTCACAATAACAATGGTAAAACGGATGGAAAGTAGCGTAGGGAAATGAGCTGGCTTTACAATCGTTGCTCCTCAATCTCCAGAGTGCGAGCTCAGCGTATTCAAATTTTCAAAACTTGTACTCAAAGACTCTCAAAGATATCTCGTAGACGCTTCAAATCAAAAAAACTCGACAGAGTTGCGCCTTTGCCTTTCTTTCCTTCTTGCTGCTGCTCTTGGAATCGGTGGTTCTCACGATTGGCATCACGGAGAGTCGATGACATCCCAATGAATGGTTGCGAAATGCGATCATCCACCTCTGCAAACGAAAGATGAGATCCCCCGAAAACGAAAATGTCAGGACTCAGGCCTGTGTTGAAAGCTCCACTGCCTCGCATCATTGTCGTGGCATCAGGAGCGGTCCTAGCCACCAAGGGACCCGAGGTCTGCGTTGCAAGATCCCATACATGAAAGAGAGCCTCTTCGTCTAAAACGAAAAAGCTGCTCGCGCAGCGACGTGACCATGCGATTGCGCGAACGGCAGCGTAACCAGATCCACGTGAGGTACTTTGTTTAGTCGCTGATTTCCATACTTTGATAGGCGACGCACGCTCGATATGAAACAGCGCGATAGCGCCAGAAGAAAAGCCGGCAAGGAAAAAAGGGCTCAAAAAGGGATTAAACGCGAGGGCCGTGACTCCATCCCCGGACGATTCCGCAAGCGCATCTGAATACGGGAAGGAAAAGGAAGGGCTCAAGCTTGAGGAGAATTCTCGAGGTACAAACCTGAGTCCCGAACGCGAGACGTGACGGATGCGCCCGTCTGAGCTTCCCACAACAATACGATCTGCGTTCCCGGGTTGAAAGGCAGCGACTGTTGCGCGGCCAATGACGAGACGATCAGGAGCAATTCCGTGTCCTAGCGTGTCGATCATCGCCATGTGGTGTAGCCGGAGCTCTCCACAGAGAGCTCCAAGATCTGCATTCTGTCTCTGATTTGCGCCTTCGACATCGCTTGTAAATTGCGGCTTGTTGGGATCACTCATGGTCTCATCCTTAGACTTGTCGTCAAGATCCCAGGCCAGTAGTGTGCTTTTATGAAGAATGGACCAGATATGGATTCGCCCATCGAGATCGAGAGACGCGACCTGGAACCCAATCTGTGACACTGACGTTGGCGCCGAGGAAACAAGGCTGATATCGCAAATTGGCGCCAAGTGGGTGCGAGCCAGAGCAGTTTCACCCGCTGTAGAGTACGAAGGCGGAAGAAGGCTCTTGAAAGATTGTTTTGAAGAAGCCTGCAGGTCGCTTGGTTCAAGGCCACGCAAGTCCCACGCAAAGAGTGTGCCATCTTCCATGCCGGCGAGCGCCACCACCGCAGAACCTGGACTGAGAAGTCCGCAAGTTGCCGCGCCAACGCATGCCATGAAAAATTGAGGCGAGCTTGCGGAAAGCCGAAGATCCCATAAACAAAGAATAGAGCTTTTCGCAATGCGCCGCGCCTCAATCTTGTTTCCACTCTTTGTCTCCTCAAGGACGTCTTCGAGAGAGCATTGTCCATGCACTGACAAGAACACCTTGTGCAGCGACGAGGACGCAGTAATGCTCACCACCTTTCGACTTGCCATGGCAAGACCAGGCATGCGGGTACCCAGACGATGATAATCGCGAAAAATTTCCTTGGAAAGCGCGCCTGTGGCTCTGCTCCTATCAAGGTGAAATTTTTTCATCCAAGAGGTTGCCACATTCTCCTCCAGCGTGGCGACACACATGAGCTCCATCTTTCGCAAGATTGCAGCCTCGATCTCAATATCAACGGCATGCTTGGCACGCAGATTGGCATCATGTTCGTCCGTGTCCCGCTCCAAAGGTCCAATGCAGTCTTCTCGACCACGATACAAACTCCGACGCTCTTCATCATTTTTTCCCGAGATATTTGCAACCCGCCGAGACGATTCTTCCTCGACAGCATGAGAAACTCCGTCTTGATCAATTGCAACGGTGCACCTGATGATGTCGTCGGTCTGCGTGTCGACTTCCCGGTTGTCTTCGTTCGTCTGCGCGAAAGCCTGCCGTTTGTTTCCACCAGCAGCCACGCTACGCATGTAAAATTCCCACGCGGGAAGAGAGTGCATCTCAAAATGATCAAAGCGGACACTGCGAAACGTGACACGAGAGCGAATATCTGCACCTCGGCCACCAGCATTACTCATCCTGATGCCAACCTCGGATCCACCGTGGTCCAGCGTTTGTAGGTCATCGCGGTCATCTTTGCGACTAGATGTGCGCAGCATTGGCTTTCGTATCTCCCTTTTGAAGGCTCCTCGCTTTGTGCGCATTTCGGGCTGAGACTCGGGATTCCCGTCGTCTTTGGAACTGAGCCTTCGTATCTGTGGTGCAAAAGGATTTATCTTCTTTTTAACCGGAGCCTTCGGAGACTTGGCTGGGGGCATTGATGCTGAAAATCGCGTGATGTCTTTGGATTCCAGACGAGCAGGAGGGTGGTCATCAAAGTCATCATCGTAGTCTTCGAAGTCGTCGTCGTACTCGATATCTTCATCTTTCTTGACAGACTTGCCTTGCTCTCCTGTCCCATCAAGTTCATGCACTTGATCAGAATTGGCTTTTTCGTTAAAGTTCGTATCTTGCTTTGTTTCGTCTCCCTGCATGCCTCCGTGCTGAAAATCGTCATCAGCTCCAAAGTTAATTGCCTCAACAGCAAGACTTGACTTCTTTTTCTTTTTCACGATTCGCTTTGGCATGGCCAATTGGTTAACCACGGTCTCGTCGCGAGGACCATCGCTTGCGTCGTCTGTGTCTTTGGGCGCTGAGTTCGATGCTGGCCTGACGTCATGGTCACTTCGTTCGAACCCGGAGCGACGTCTTTCGCGATTGTGACTTCCCATTGCAAGGGGCGACATTGAGGATGAGGAAGACGAAGTTCCGACAGAGAAATCGATCGGCATCTTCTTCTTCTTCTTGATGCTCTTCTTGTTCGGCTGAAGCGTCTCCGTCGAATTCAAACATGTCTCTGAAGTCAATCCGGATGACCGCCTGGGAAGAGCTTGCGAGTTGAGCGTTCCGCCATCGTGCCGCCTTTGCCTTTCAGGCATTCCTGTCTTCGACTCAGCTGCAACAGACGACGAAGACGAGGAGGGTTTTGCGGATAGCTTTGTTGACAAGCTCTTTCGTTTTGAAGAAGTGGACTTTTTCTTGGTTCGCACTGGGCCCTTGCTCACTGGTGCCTGTGACAAGGAGGACATGCTGCCTCCAAGCTCGCGCAGTTGCCGTTCGTGGTTTGTGTCTGCGAATATGAGTCGACAGCTCTGAATCCAAACACTTTCCCGCTACGCTTTGCCGTGCCGTCTCGACCCTGCGCGTCTCGGCCAAACGACCTGTGCTTTTGTTGATCGAAGCCCATCTTCGTGGACGGATTATGCCGTTGGGCAACCCAAAATCCGAGTCAAGTTCAGGCGTGGAAGATGGGTTGCGCAACTTTTATTTTTTTACCTCTCGTACCTCTCTCTCTTCGTTTGTAGGTTCTTCATTCCAATTTTCCTTGCTAAGGTGTCTCCGGGTCCAGACAGGCCTACACTGCAAAAAGTTGATTGTGCTTACTGTTAATCTCAACCAATAGCACGTCGGGACTTCAAACCCCTATTTTTCAAGTAGCGAACCTTTGTAACTTTCAACTTAAGCTTCTAAAAAAGAAAAGAAAAAGTCTATTGCTGTAAAGCTGAGGATGCAAAAACACTATACAATTTGACTTTGCTGCTTCCGTTATCATTTTTCGCGCACACGGAAACAAATTTTGCGCAGTCATTGTGCCCCAACTTGGAAAAGTCATGATCGATAAATCGCTCCACGCCAATGGAGACTTGATCATGCCAACGAAGTTTCAGCTTCTCGACGCCGCCCAAGGTGACAAAGGTATCCTTTGTGGCGGCGCATCTTTCGAGTAACTTGACAAGTGCTGTACCAACATTGTTGTACGAGTGAAAAAGCTCAAGCGACAAGAGCGAAACGCGCGAGCTGAAGCCTAGCTCTACTGTCACGCACGAGCCGCTCTTCACTGTCATTGCGGTTTTTGGTTTGCCCTCCATGTCAGTGTCGAAAGACCAGCCAGGTGCGCCGTTTCGAGGCTCCGCACCCACGACATGCTTATCAAAGCTTTCCTGTGTATCAAGCGTGACGCGCGTGATATCCTCGCTACGCATTGCATCGTCTAGCTTTAGTGTCATGGTGAGAGGATCAGGAAGATCGGAGAGGTCCTGATTATCTGCTTCCCGATATCGTTGCACTATATGTTGAGATTGAGTGTGCTCCAGCATTCGGTCAAAGGCAGACGCAACAATCGAAGCAGTAATATTCTGTCCGTATCGGGTCGGGTGAACAAAGTCGCAAAAGTAGCATTCAGTCCTGAACTCTTGCTCCAAGGGCAAGCCACCGGCACCGAGAGCACGCATGACATCGATCTGGGGAATATCATAATATTGAAGCACTTCCAGGTGATCCGCGCTTGCATCAGATCGGTAGGGCGCACGTAATTTCCCAGCTTCGGATTGTCCCTTCCAGGCTCGTGTGGACGCCTCGACCCATAGGAGCGCAAGATGCGGGAACTTTCCTCGCAAGAGGCGGATGGTTGCCTCGGTCCAAAACTGCAACATGTTGGAGCGAACGCCCAATCCCTTGCCAAAACTTTTCAAATGATATGCGCTTGCTACGTCATTGACAGAGGCTTCCATGATCACGATGTCAGCCGATGCAAGAGCTTTCTGCGTATCTGCACGTCGCATCGTCTGGAAGTGATGGTCAGTTCCGCGATTGCTCATTGCATAATTGATGACAGAGTGCTGGCCATTGCACGGATATCGCGCGTTGAGAATGTACTCCAGTCGAGGGAGCCATGCTTCAGACTCGCCAAGTGGTTTGTCCGGATCATTGGAACGAATTCTGCAGTTTCCGTTTGAGATGGACCCACCAAAGACGAGTATGGTGATGCATTGTCTCGATTGTATTTTTTCCAAAACTGGCAAGAAGCGTGATTCGTCTCCATTGTTGGTAATGCTCCTCAGGCACATGCCGTCTGTAATGCTTTCTGGTGAGAACCTGCAGTTTGGTTTTCGTGTTTCTAGGTCGATGGGGAAAAGCTCAGGAGCGAAGCAGCTTTGCTTGATCTCACGAGTGCTCGAAACGATAGCCGGCGATACTATTTCTTCACGCGACGACGAGGCTGACGGGTACGAAATCATAGTGTCCGCGTGAGCTTTCGATTGGGGAAGAACAAAATCAACAAAGCCAGGAGAGTTGATCGCTGTTAGCGACGCGATCACCAGACCGAGGACCAGGAAGATCATCAGCTTGGCCTTTATAGCCAACCTAGCGATGACGTCCATTCTTCAGGCCCGTGGGTTCAATCAAGCCAATGATGAATGCTTTCGTAACCGACGCAAGAAAAGAGTGAATCAGCGATGCGTCGCTAGGCCTTGACACGGCTTCACGTAGGTCTCCACGCCTCTTGGCCTGGAGAAATGCAGGACTGAATCTCACGCCCTTTGTACAAGTAAAGGTCTTCTTAATCGGCAAATGGTGCTCGCAACTGTACTGCAAATGAAGAGCGCCGATTGCCAATGTATAAAGCTTTCTGGATTTGCACAGCAACTTCTGATTTTTTTTCTCTGGAAAAATAAGTAGTAAAAAGATAGGCCGTGCCGTTGGACCAACTGGCATCCTGACTGCTGCGGCCAGGCTGATGGTCCGCGTGAAACGTTGCCTTTCTCACAGTCGGTGGGCCAATGATCGTTGGACCTCCTCTCTCATCGTTGTACATCTGTGGTATCAGGTGACATAAGGGTTCATAGCGCGTAGAATACCGTTGGGATACTGACAGTGAGTGTGAATTTCCAAGTTTGACAGACAGTGAAAGCGTGGACGTCCTCACAGCTAAATTGAACATTGGACATCTGTGGGGACTCTTGTTACCGGACGTTGAACATCTGTGGTACCCAGGTGATGTGAAGCTTTTCCGGTAGGCGTTACGAGGGAGAAGGGGAGGGGTCCGATTCTAGGAGGTAGTCACTCGCGGGGAACGGACCCCCCACGAATGCATCTGGCTTTACAGGGAAGACTGACGCGTGCACAGTGTCGACGTTGCGAAACGGGGGTGTCAATCGCCTAGAGACCGGAAGGAAGCGCTTGCCTTTGACGCTTGCGTGAATGGGTAAACGGCGAAGATGATCTTGCTCTTGGGCTGACAATTGTAAGCGAATTCGGCGTTTCAACGCTTGAAGTTGGAATAACTGGCAGCAACTGGCGAAGCAAAGACGCTGTATAACTTGAGTTTGCTGCTGCCTTTTCGTTTCTCTGCGCACACGCGGACGAATTTGGCACAGTCATAATGTCCGAGATTAGAAAAGTCATAATCAATGAAACGCTCCACCCCGATTGAAACGCCGTCTCTCCAATGTACGTCGAGGTAGTGAACGGCCCCTAAAGGTACGAATGAGCCTTTTGTGGAAGTGCACCTTTCAAACAGCTGTATGAGAGCGATACCAACATTCTTGTAGGAGTGAAACAGCTCGAATGACAAGAGTGAAATACGCGTGCTTAGCCCAAGTTGAATCGTCATGCAGGATCCGCTGCTCACAGTCATTGCTGTCTTGGGTTTATTCTCCAGGTCTGTGGCGAAAGACCAGCCAATCGCGAGATTGCGCGATTGCGTATCCACCACATGCATGTCAAAATGCTCCTGCGAATCGAATGTGATACGCGTGCCATCTTTGCTGCGCATTGCATTGTCTAGCTTCACGGTCATTGCGAGTGGCTCAGGAAGTTCTGACGAGTTTTGTTTGTTGCTCTGGAACCACTGTGCGATGTCTTGAATCTGTTGGCGTTCCAGGATGCGATCGAATGAGGACGCAATCATCGAGGCAGTAATGTTCTGTCCGTACCGGGTAAGATGCACAAAGTCGCAAAAGAAGCATTCGGTTCTAAATTCCTTCTCCACAGGCAAGCCGCCTGCCCCCAAAGCGCGAACAACGTCAATCTGTGGGATATCGTAATACTGAAGCACTCTGAGATGATCGAAGCTTGCATCGGATCGGTAGGGCGCCCGGAAGCCGCCTGTTGCGGTTTCAAATTGGCCCTTCCAGTCTCGCGTCGACACCTCGACCCAGAGAAGAGCAAGATGCGGGAATTTTGCTCGTAAAAGGCGAATGGTCGCCTCTGTCCAGAACTGCAGCATATTGGAGCGAACGCCAATGCCTTTGTCGAAATTCTGTGCATGGAATGCGCTTGAGACATCATTGACGGATGCTTC
This sequence comes from Aurantiochytrium sp. KH105, assembly GCA_003116975.1. Lineage (NCBI taxonomy): Eukaryota > Bigyra > Thraustochytrida > Thraustochytriidae > Aurantiochytrium > Aurantiochytrium sp. KH105. The sequence continues at coordinate 171,820 of BGKB01000008.1, forward strand.
CATAATGATGAGGTCAGCCCTGGCGATAGTCTCTTGCATATCGGCACGTCGCATTGCTTGATAGTGATGGTCTGTTCCGCGATTGTTCATGGCATGATTTTGGACAAGGTGTCGGCCAATGCACGGGTATCGTAAGTTCAAAACGTGCTCGAGCCGCGAGAGCCAAGCCTCGGACGCGCCATGTGGTTTATCAGGGTCTGCAGAATCAGGTTTGCACAATCCCATCGAGATTGAACCTCCGAAGACCAGCACCGTTATGCATTTTTGCGAGCGAAGCTTTCTCAAGACAGGCAAAAAGCGTGACTCGTCCCCAACGTTGCCGATACTTCGCAGGCACATTCCACTCGTGATGGTCTCCGGCAGGAATCTACACCTGGGTTTTCGGATCCTGAGATCACTGGGTAATAGCTCTGGCGCGAAGCAGGTCCGCTCCTGCAGGCCCTTGTGTACGTGTGGTGGCTGCGGCAAAGGCTCTCTTATTCGAAGCTGCAAGCTTGACTTCGTATGCGAAGGAGCGACCGAGTTATCGCGATGCAGAAAGTGTGGGATGTCGGGATCAGCAACGAATCTTAAACTGATTGCACTCAAGGAAAAGATTGCGAGCGCGCTTCCGAGGAGTAGCATTGACAATGATTTTTTTGTCCTCTCGGCTGATCTCATCATGACGCAATTTTCTGAGCAGGCTCAGACTTAGCCAGAAGAACACCTTGGAGCGCCAATCACCGCGCCGATGCAGCAAGAGGGAGCAAGCTTGCAATCCGACAGATGAACTGATCCCCGACCTTGCACACTCTTCGGCCTTCGTCTACGAGTCTCGTCCGTGAAGAAGAATTGCGCCCCTGTACGCGCATGTAAAACGATAATGGCGTGACTCAAGCGGGCGTTTGCCCATTCCGGATCCTCTGCCAGCAGCACTAGCAGGTAGCAAACCCGTGCCTTGCCTTTTGCCGTCGTTGCAGCAGCCCGGGTTTCGAGATTGGTCGACTTCTTGCAACGGCACTGGAGTTGTGATCGGTGTGGCCCGTGACTGACTGCTGTGACGGTCTGAAGTGTGCCTCGGGGCACCTTCAGCTTGATCCATCACTGTCAGCAGTAACAGCTGCACTGCGACTCCAGCAACCGCAACAGGAAAATCAACTATTCGGCAACGGAACGTCTTTTGCCTGTTTTTTAATTTTGAAAGTCGGCTCGCGCCATTTCTTTTTAGCAGCCACAGCCAGCCCTGCATACAGGCCCAAAATTTAATTTACGCTGCTGCTGCGGTGCATAACAGCTGGCTGGTCGGCACAGCCAGCAGCTGCCTGTGCCTGGAGATGCGCGAGATTCAATGTGTTTAGGCTGGCCGGTGGCGGCCGTAGGTTCAAAGTATAGAAGCCTTCACAGGTCTGCGACCCCTGATGACCAAGATGACACGCACGCAGTGCTCAGCAGGCTCAGAAAGGCGAGGGTTTTTCTCGGACACTCGCAGCGATTTCACGTAGGTGTGGCTCTTTCCTTCCTCAGCCTCCCAGCAGCAGCAGCGGCAGCTGCAGCCAGCTTCCCACTCACTGCCTGCAGCTGAAGATATTAACAATCTTGCTGATGGACTCCCTAGTGGCGGAATAGCCAATCAGCCAGCCAGCCAGCCAGCCAGCCACCTCCGGACATACTGCAAGGTCACACGTACAGTCGACCGCTTCTGAGAACGATGACACTTGTTGCGATACCACCCCAACATCAGCCACTGTTGCAACTGGCAGTGTCTGTTGATGCTGCCACTTACCATGGGCACAGACTCACTGTAGTAGACGCCTGGCTCTCTCTCTGCTCCGCCACGCGAGTCAGATTCTCGTCGTTCCTTGCATGCCTAGTCTCAGCGCCATGACGGCGGATAACGTATACAGCAACGTAGACAAAACCCCTCGGCCTGGGCGGACCTTCTCGAAAGAACACGCCAGTCGGCCGGGCGGCCCGAAAGTGGGGTATGCGGCCGCGCAAGGCGACTATCCGCGCGTGTACTGTCGGTTATCCGGCGCGCGCCTCTCGCTACGCCGGCCACTGGCCCTTAGGCAGGCCGTCTTGCCGCGCAAGTGGATAATGCGTGACCGCAAGTAGGCAAAGACGCGGCGCAAGTTGCGAGAAGTGGCTTACTGACTGCCTGCCACTGACCACTGACTGACTGACTGACTGCAAGAGAGAGATATAGACAGAGACGACACAAGAGAGAGAGAGAGAGAGAGACATGAGAGAGAGCGAGAGTGAGGCGCGGCGGCAAGCAAGCCAGAGAGCGATCGGCGGCGGCTCCGGCTCGGTCGCGCGCGCCCGCCCGCCCGCTCGCCGCCGCGCCGGGAAGGGAGGGAGGGAAGGGGGAGGAGCGGGGCGGCGCGCCTCTCTGCCGCGGCGCGCGCCTGCCCGCCCGCGCGCGCGGGGTCGTTTGGCTTTTCATCCACCCGTTCATCCGTACATCCGTCCGTCCGTCGGCCGTCTCTGCCTGGCCAGGCCCCGCTCTCGCGTGAGGGAGGCGAGGGACGCGCTGCTCCAAGAGGAAGGGAGCGCCGAGGCGAAACGAAACGAGGCAACGCGAAGCGTCCCCGGCTCGCGCCTCGCGCGCGCCGCGCGCGTCGCGCCATCCGCATCGCGCCAGCTTTGTTTGTTTCTTTCATTTCCGTCAGCGTTCCGCAACTCCTTTCCTTTCCTTTCCTTTTCCTTCCTTCCTTTCCTTTCCTTTCCTTTCCTTTCCTTTTCTGTTCTGACCTGATCTCTCTTTCTTTCTTTCCCTCCGAGCAGCAGCAGCAGCAGCAGCAGCAGCAGCAGCAGCAGACATCTGTGCGAAACTCTTTTCGCTGCTCGCGCTCGTTCCGCAGAGAGCGCATCGTGATTTGGTCTGCACGAGGCCGGTCCGCGACAGCGTGCGAGGCGTAACAGCAAGCAAAGGGCTAGTCCTGAACCCTCGGCGGCACGAAGTTGGGTACCGGGTCGATCTCCGTCATCGATTCCTGCTCTCCAATTCTGTTTCGAATCATCCGCCGGCGCCTGGAGGTTGACATATCGGGTCGATCATCACCAGGGAGAGCGTGTTCGGGACCTTTTGCCTGCATTTGCTTGCTACTGCAAATCGCGCGCTGTCGTCTGCGACGAGGGAAGCTTCGGCTACCCTGTCACAGCAACTTTCACACATTCCTTATTCTCTCACACATCTTGTTGTTGTCCCAGGCTGGGACAACTTTTCACCTTTCGGCCAAAGCATTGGACTAGCCTACTGTGTGAGCACTCGGCTCATTCATTTCTTCCCTGCTATATTGGCCCTTTCTCACCTGTTCTCACGAGAACTCTCTGTTAGTTCATTGCGGGCGCCGAGTGGCCCCGTGGAACAATCAAGTGCTTGCGTCCTCTGTGCGTTGAGCAGCTATCAAAGGTAAATTTTACCACCTCAGAAACAAAACCAAAAACACATCAAAAAAAAACAAAAAAACATCCAAAAAACACACAAAAATAAAAAGCAGAAAAAACCAACCCGGAAACTCTTCAACAGGGAGCTAGTCGCGAGCGACCGAAAGCTCAAGGTATGTTTGAAAAGAGCTGCACACCCGCGGGCCGGTACGGTGGTACTGACAGTGATCTGGAGATTGATTGATGTACAGGTTGTATCGGGCGTGATTGAATCGTTCATTCTTTCTTGCCATCCTCGTCTCTCTGTTGGAGATCTTGCTCCTATTCAGTTCGGACCGTTTTTTTTTTCTTTCTCTCCTCATTAGTCTTTCTGTCCCTCTCTGTCCTCTAGCCCAAATCGCACGTTCGCACTCAGGCCTCGGATATCGCAAGCGCCTTTGCTCTGTTTATAAGGTTGTATAGGCGACCTAGCTGGGACCTTTCCCCCGCATTTTCTCTATTCCATCGCGTGCCTTTTCTTTTCGCATCCTCATCAAGAGAGAGTCGAAGGTCGAATTTTCCGATCTCCTCGAAAATCCGCAAGGAGTCCAATTTGACGTCAGAGCGGACATCTCCGCCACTTTTCGGCACCACGTCGCCTCTCAACATTACCGTTCCGGGCACGATTGAGTGCATAGAGGATCTCGACGCCACGCCCAAGGCTAGCCAGAGCCTTGAGGAGGCGGAGATGCTGGAAGCCATTATGGCCCCGCCGAGTATGCAGTCCTCGCTTATGGACGCGAAACGAGGCGCGTCCTCTGAGGAGGCGCTCCTTGGCGCTTCGGCTGCTCAGCTGCAACAGAAGAATTCCATCATGCACGCCGACAACTCGCTTTTCATTATCGATTGGGACGACACGCTGTTGGCCACCTCGTGGCTCGGCGCGCAAGGCCTTCGCCTCGATGCCGCAGAAATCCCCGCAGTTGTGCAAGAGGAACTTCGCGCTCTCGAAGAGTCCATGGTACAGATCCTCTCGCATGCACTTTCGCTCGGCAAGGTAGCAATTGTGACCAACGCTGAGAGCTCGTGGGTTGAACTATCCGCGCGCAAGTTCGTCCCTGGCGTATGCGATCTTCTTTCGCAGATTCGAATTCTCTCGGCTCGCTCGAGTTACCAGGATGCTTTCCCGAATCAAGTCGAGCAGTGGAAGATGGAGGCTTATAAATGCGTCTTTCATGAGGCGTTTCCTGACCTGGCCTCAGGATCGGGAAAGACCCATTATCCACGAGTCCAAGTGCTGAGTCTCGGTGATAGCATTTACGAGCGTAACGCGCTCATGAGCCTTGCCGAGACGGTTGGTACTGAAAAGCTCTTGCCCAAGTCAGTGAAATTTGTGGAACGCCCGAATCCTGGACAGCTCGTTCGCCAGATTGAAATCGTGCTTGATAATCTGCACGATGTCTATGCCTCCAGCGCCGATCCTGTGGATCTCATGCTCGAGCTCGAGTACCTTTGATTTAAAAAAAAAAAAAGAGCATCAAGGAGGGGCACTTTTAGGCTCACGCTGCACCAATTGGCCCGTGTTGCTCAATGGCGGTGTCCGTGTCTCTCCGACTCGACGCTCGGGCTCCACGTTTCCGCAACGCACGGGTCCAAAGGCCGCCGCTTCAAAAATCAATGGAAAGGCTTTATCGGTTTTCTATGCAGCAATCCATCCTCGCTGCAAGCAAAAAGTATTCGCGAGTTCTACTTTTCCATTTCAAAACACACGCTGTAATTCAATTCACATAAAACAAAAACAAAACAGAACAAAACAAAAAGGTCTAGCGACAGATTATCTTGACTTGAAATCGAATCTGAAACGAGAATGACATTCTGATCTGGACTTCCGTCCATTTTCTCTTTTGGGTCTTTCGTACGTATGGCCCTCAATCGTCGTGGCTATGTGAGGCCCCAAGCACCAGAGGAAGGATCGACCCTAGTATGACCACGCCAAGCTGTTTCTGGTCCAAAACTCCTTTCTCGTTGCGTGGGAGCTCGGCAAGTGCGTGCACCATGCTCACGTAGAGAAAAGTCCCTGCTGAGAAGAGAATTCCAAATCCGATAAAGTTGGGCGACGCGAGACCAATTCCAACAAAGTTTGAGTCCAGCAAAGCGAAGATGAGTAGCGCACTTGCAGGTGCAGCGATGGCAAAATAGGCAATGTTTGCGCGCACTGCGCCGATTTCCAAACCCGTATTCCGCAGATACACGCTAAGACCGAAGGCCGCTGGGACCTTGTGCATCATAATTGCGAGAAAAACCATGAGCTCCACTCGACGCAAACCACCCGAAACGCCAGAGACCTTCGTTGCACCGAGAGCAAGTCCGTCCGCCGCAGCGTGAATAAGCAGGCCAATTGTGACGGTCACGCGACGTTTCACTGCTCTCTTCGACATGTGAAGCTGAGATGGCATTTCGTCCACACCCTGGAGCCAAAAAATCCCTGGCCCATCGTTTTCCGAGACAGCATCATTAGTGGTTGTTGGCGCAATTTGCTCCAAGACTTCGTCATGCCCAGAAAGTGCATGATCCATCTCATGGGCATGTGTACCCTGGCCGAGAAGGTGGTCGACGCAGAGCATGAGCAGAAATCCAGACAAAAGAGCAAGTCCGATGATCGACTCTGAGGTGAGAAGGTGGTCTTTGCCACTTTGGCTAATCTCTTCTACCTCGTGCAAGCTATGAACGCCTTCGGGGATGATCACGGTGAGAGCAGTGCCGATGAAAAGCCCAGCTGCAAGTGCATTGACAGCTCGAAGCTGTTTGTGATTCATCGACATGTGCAGAGGTGCAAGCCCCGCTCCAAAGGCTCCGACAAACATGGCGATGCTCAGCATGCAAAGCTCCAAAAATGGCTGCCACTGCATCGTTGGCTCTTCCTGCTGCACCTCGACCTCTGCACTTGCTTCGAAAGTGCCCGGGTACTCGTGCACGTGCAGGTGAGCAGGCATTTCTTGTGACGTTTGAATTTGCTCGGCATCCACTCCTCCAAAAATGACCGCGGAGAAGAAGAAAAAGACGAAGAAAAAGTAGAAGCTACAGCCTGCCCGTGAGCAATTAACGGCCGCCCAGGACGACATATCGCTGTTCCTCTCTCACTCAATCGTCCTCCCTAGTGGGTTTTCGCAGCGGGGATCTACTTGCCTTGGCCGTCAATTGCTCAAGCTGTCGCTTCAGTCTGCTGCTCGAGCTCTGGCGGAGCGTCCCTGATCTCCGCAGTGCAGAGTGGTTGTTTTTTCTTCTTCTGGCAAGCGGTCGGGCAGGCCAGGCCACGCAAGGCAAGGCCAGGCAAGGCCAGGCAAGGCCAGTAAGCTCTACTCTTCGGATCTGCGTACTTGCCTGGGCTTCTTTCTTCCCTGGGGCTGGCTGATTGCACTAGCACGAGCCTCGACGCGGCTTTCATCTCCTTCTTGTCTTCGGCTCATCCGAGGAGGCTGCCGGGAGTCCGCTAATTTGCTCCAACCGCTCGGTCATTCAATCAATCACCGGACCCGGGGCCACTAGCGGGTTCGAGTCTTTTTTTATTTCCATTCTTTTCCCTGGGTCCTCCTCCCGCCACCCAATCACATCAAACCAGTCGATCGATTCGCGCGGCACAGAACTGCAAGCCGCCTTGGAGGCCTGAGACGGTCTGCGCAACTGCGGCGGCGACGAAAGCGGTGGCGGTGGTGCCTGGAGGAAGGCGAGGGGAGACACGGACAACGGGCCACGACTGCGTTCTGGAGTGAAGGTAGAGCGCTCCAGCCTCGGCCCGAGCAAGAAGATGGCCAAGCGCGACCGCAAGCGCGGCAGGGACCAGGACAAGGACCAGGAGAAGAAAGTCTTGGCCAATATGAAGAGCGATCACGAGGAAGTGGAGTCCAGCGATGGCGATCACGATGAGAAAATTGATGATGAAAACTCGGACAGCTCCTCAAATTCGTCGTCGTCGTCATCGTCACAATCGGGAGACGATGATACTGGAGCCGCCGCGCCTCCGAAGTCGAAGAAGCAAAAGACTGAGTCGAGCATCAGCTCTCACAAGGTCAGCACCAGCACCGGCGACGATGACGACAAGAGCGACGACGAGGACGAAGACGAGGGAAGCGAAGGTGAACTCGAAGCATGCACCGTGTATATCGAAGGGATTCCTTGGGGTGCTTCTTCAGAAGAGCTCTGGACCCTCTTTTCCAGTGTGGGAACTCTGCTTGACCTGCGACTACCGCGGTGGAATGACTCCGGGCGACTTCGCGGGTACGGTCACGCCGACTACGGCTCCGCAGAGGAAATGCAAAAGTGCATCAAGAAGCTGGACCGTCATGAAATTGGAGGGCGTTACTTGCGCGTGACTGAGGCTAAAACAAAAAGCGCCGCTACACTCCGTCCCGGCGCAAGCGGGCGCCCCGTTTCAGACGTTCCGGACACTTGCAAATCTCTCTTTGTGAAAAATCTGCCCTATGATGCCGACGAATCCATGGTCGAAGAAGCCTTCACATCCTTTGGCAAGGTCCAAAATGTTCGCCTGACTCGATGGAACCACACAGGCCGTCACAAGGGCTTTGGATATGTGGAATTTACCTCGAGCGAGCCAGTCAAAGCCGTGCTTGCTTTGACGACGCCTTTGCACGTCGGAGATCGAACTGTTGCTGTCGACGCAGATGTCGAAGGCGGAGGCCGACCGAAAGGAAGCTTTCGCGACGCTTCGGGCCGCCAGTGGCACAAGACGGATGGACGAAAGCTTCGTCAGCAGCAACAGCAGCAGGGTCGTGGCCGTGGTCGCGGCCGTGGCCGCGGGCGTGGTCGAGGTCGGGGTCGAGGTCGAGGCCCATCGCTTAATTTCTGATAAAAGAAGATTGTCATCGTCTTCGCCTTGAAAGTTTGACTTCCTTCCCATCTTTTCAATGAATATTCAGTGGTATATTTTTTACTTTGATTGTGAGTACAACGGAAAGTATCGGACGAGGCTACAGATCAGTCAATTCCTCGCCGTCCCTTTTTTCGAGCAGCACGCCGAGATGGATAGAAAAAACAATCGAGATTGTCGTCACACCGACGCCTGTGCCGTTTTCGAAAGCAACTTCAACAAACATGTTCCCTTTCTGCTAGCATTTGGTCCTCGGCCTGGAAGTCATGCTCCAACCCGATTTTTAGGACGCACACACTCATTTTTTTCTCCTACCAGAGAAGGTTTTTCTTTTCATCGAAAGGGCGGTCGATAGTGAGAAGCAGCTTCTTTTGCCCGCTGAAGGGCGCCAGAGTCCGGGAAAAACCACTCGAGATGGAAACTACGCTTCTGGCACGCATAGGCAGTGAACCCTGGGTCAATCGGCACCCCAACCGTGTCAATAGACCACTCAAACTCAGGTCGCATCATATGAGGCAAGCGACAATGACGAGGTGCACTCGAGATGCTAACATACACGCCGCCTGGTCGAAGAATGCGCGAAATTCCAGCTAATACACGAGCCACCTTACGCACGCCACCCAAGGAAGAGAAGATGGCGTCGAGAAAACCCTTGTCCACCACGTACTCGAAAGATGCATCAGGAAAGGCACTCAAATCTGCGCAATCCATACAGAGGAACTGGACACCATGCAGATGGGCGTCTCGCAACTTTACATGCTCCACAGCAGAACCGCTAAAATCAACGCAAGTTTGATTTGTTCTTCCTTGTTTCCATAATGCTTCAGGAAGTCGAGATACTCCACATCCAAGATGCAAAAGTGGGTCATGCTTTGAACTCTCTTTAAAAAAAAGGTCCAAGATATCTATAATCTCGTTTGGCTCTCCATACCATTCACTTTCCTGAGCGCGGCGCTCCTTTCTTTTCTTTGGAGCAATCACACGCCGCGCGAGACTGTCACAACCCGCGCCACCATGAGAATGCGCGGCGTCCTGCTCTTCGATGCGCTCGGCTTCAGTGTCTGTTGTTGTGCAACCGAGCCCTGCGCGTCGACGGTGCTCGCGCTCCCAGAATGCGAGGCTACCAAAGCTTTCGCTCATCTTGAAGTTGGTTCTTTGCCTCCAGTTTAGTGCAGTGCAGTGCTGTAGTACGGAGGTTGTTCAAAAGTAGCCGTTACGCGAGGCTCAGTCCGAGTCACGGTCACTGTGATCCAAGTCATCTCCCCCGGTGACTCAAAGGCTCAGGACAGGGTGAATCGTAAATGGTTTACCTCAACTTCTTGAGGAAGCCTCAGGTCGTCTTTGGAACAGTAAGATCTGATTCTATGCGAACTTCCGTTCGTGCCGGAACACGAGGCAGGTCGTGGCCAGCAGCTCTCTGAGACATTCCATGAGGGTGAATGAAGTACTTGACTATCTTGTTCTTTTCATGGTGTTTCTCCCTAGCTGTGTATACCGTTCACAAGGCTTTTCACTCGCTCGCAAGTGCCATGCTTTACCAAACTTTTACTGCGTGAAAATGGTCTACAATTCGCTGCTCTCTTTGTTTTTAGGCCTTTTTGAATTTTGATTGAAAAAATAAAAAGCCGGAGTTGAGGAGGATCTCTTGTTTCCAACGAAGAGAAAACCTGCCAAGGCAAGCCATCGCCAGCAAATTTGGTATAGGGCCGCGCGGACGCCTTGGCGCGGCGGCTTCCACGGCCGCGGCGAAGGACGGCAGCGCAGCGGAGGTGTGGACCACCTTACGCCGCCCCACTCTAGTCTTTTCGCTTGCCACGGCAAAGCTAACAGAGCACACGAGCCTCGATTATTCACCATCAGAAAACAGGAACAGGTTGGGTCGAGCAGAGGGATTTGAAGGGCAACGCCCCCGTTGCTTGAGTTCGCGTGCAGAGATGATGCAGAGGAGAAATTGCAGGCTTGCAGCAGTTGCGACATTTGCTGTAGCCTGCTTGTTCTGTTTCGTACAAGTGAAGTCAGACCTTCCCGTTCATTGCCTCGGGGATGAGTTCTTGGGCTCTTGGCACATGAAGGTGACGAAGCCTTTGGCTAAAAATCTGCACAGTGGCGCCGAGGTGTGCGGCCATACGCGGCCTGACGACTTCACGCTGAGCATGCGAAATAACGACCATTTTGAGGCGTGGTGGTACGATCGTTTGCCTCAGCACGACCGAGCTACCGTGATTGTCGAATCGTACACGCTGTGCGTGCCCCACGCGAATGGAACAGATGCCCAGCTTTGCGAGGGGGCTTCGGTGACCTGCACACCTCGCCAAGTTGAGCAGAGTGCCGAAGGTTGCCAGGCGATCAACTTTACAATGCTTTACGACGAAGGCTTTGTCGTGTCGGCCAAAGTTGATGAGGTCGACGTGAAATTTGTTGGATTTTTTCGATACCGACCAAAGGTGCCTCTGGGTTCAGAAGATGAGTATCCACCACTTGGATCACTCTCCGAGTACGAGTCGCTTTGCGGAGAGACAATTACTGGCGTGTATTCTGCTCGTGGCGATGAAGTGCAGCAAGGCGGAAAGTTTTATAATGGCTGCTTTGTAGCGAAAAAGAACTCGCAGGTTCCCGTCCACTCATCTGAAATGCGCAAGAACCTTTTAAAGACGGTTTCCGAAGAAGCTGTCGTAAGCCCAGAAGCCTCGTTGCTTCAGCTGCAAGAGGATGACTCTGGAGCCATGCGTGCGCGGGATCGCGTTCGTGCACGTAGCGCAGCACGTGCGCACGAGTCTTTCCTCAGTTTCCTCGACTCTACTGTCATGATTAGTGAAGCCTTTGTTCAGCACGTTAACGAGATGGATGCCGGATGGATGGCCAATAGCACGTCTGCCTCAAGTTTCACCAAAAGTTCACATCGCAACGCATTGCAGCGAATGGGCATCACCAGTCCATCCATGCTGCAGTCTTATCAGGGGGACTTTGACGTGATGCGGACGGGTACCTTTTCTGACTCTCGAGCTCACAATAAAGGTGCGATGATTCAGTCTCAAGGTCTGAGCGCTCAGGCGGGTGACGCGCTTGAGGCCGAGGTCATCGAGCACTCCCTCGAGTACGAAGTTGCAGAGACGAGGAGCGAGGTCAGTGCGGACGTTGCTGCTGTCGATTGCGCCATCAAGCATCTGCCAAGGCGATTCGACTGGAGCGACGAACATACGACCCGGTGCCCAGGGGTGGTTGCACCCACTGTGGACCAGGGCTCGTGCGGTTCATGCTACGCTGTCTCGGCTGCAGACGCAGCAACGTCGCGGCTTCGTATTGCAAAGCATCCCAGTGAAGAATGCCGATTCGGCTTGAACGGGAGCGACAGCATCTTGAACACTACGCTCTCGGCGCAAAGTGTCCTCGATTGCTCTTTTGTCAACCAGGGCTGTGAAGGTGGGTATCCTATGCTTGCGGGTTTTCACGGTTTTGCAGTAGGTTGGACCACCACGTCATGCGACCCTTACCTTGGAGAAAGCAAAACCTGCAATTTGAACTCAACGTGCCAACGCTACTTTGCACATGATTTTACCTATGTTGGAGGTTTGTATGGCTACAAGACGGACATGACGTCAATGATGGTCGACCTCATCATGCATGGGCCCGTCGGAATTGCAATCGACGCCCCTACTGAGCTTCAAGTATACCAAGAAGGGGTCTTTAGACCACTGTTTGACGCGCGTCATGACACCCTCGAGGGACCACATTCCTACTGGCAAAAAACAAATCATGCCGTCTTGGTAGTAGGCTACGACGTCCTTCCTTCCAAGGGGAAGGATGTGCCCGTGTGGCGCATTCAAAATTCGTGGGGGGAAGACTGGGGAGATCACGGCTTCTTTTACCTCCCTCGCGGCGAAGACCTTATTTCAAGCGAGACGATGCCAGTTAGCATTCGTTTCGCCGACGGTCCTTCTTCCAAAGTTGGCGAGGAAACCTTACGTTCTTACTATCAGTGCATGGCAGGTCTCTCAGACTGAGGTACGCAAAACCACATTCGTTGGCGGGATGATGGAGGACCCTAAACTGTTTTTTTCCTTTTTGAGAAGCCGGTCGAACTTGCATAAGACTCGGGAAAGCAAAAAGGAAGCGCCAAGAAGAAGAAGAAGAAGAGAAACGAAAGATTTTGCTGGTGGTATATTTCTCTTTTCAAAAGTGCACGGTGATCTCGTCCGCATTAAAATTAATTTTCGCTCAGAATCTTTTTGCATACACTCAAACGAGTAAGCCAACTTGAATTGTTTTGAGCTGGCTGAGGTCCATCAAACAAGCAAGCCAGACCATCATATCACCTCGAAGGGTGTCGAGCGTGCTACGAGAAAAGTAAATGCGCTAGCGCATGCAAAAAGGGGGGGGGTGGGGGTGAACAGCAGTCCCAGCTGAAGCAAACCCAAGACTTTAGGGAGTCAATAATATTCGAGGCTTCTTGCTACCAGTACGAATTGACTGTGAAAGAAAGCCAATCGGGCGATCACGTCTTGCTTGCAGCAAAAACAAGACATCGAGTCGCCACAAACCGTTGCGATTGGCGATTGAACTTAAGAAAAAAGTCCTCTCTAGAAAACGTTCGGTTCGCAATGAGTGTGGCATGAAATGCGGTCCGTTCCTATTCTGGATCTCTTTTTCATTTTTTAAAATTTAATTTTGATGAAGACTCAATCATACTGTATCTGTTTCTTTGTTTATTTGCTTCTTTCAAAATCCACCAACGTGATGCTCAATGAGGTGCACATACTTACACACCTGCTTTACCGTTCCGTTTGGACCGATCCGTCCGTGTCGCCGAACCACCGCACTTCCCACGAGTAGATCGCATGTAGCGTAGACGCGTTTGTGTATCTCTCACTCACATCGTCACCACGTGGTCAAGGCGAAGGTTGAACTTTGTCCGGTTCACTTCAGGAATGAGGTCGTCGCGAACAATGACGCCAAGGTAGAAGTGACCATTATTGTTGGACAGCCCATTCGGCCACTCATCCATCACCGTGACGCACTTTTCGCCGAATCCCTTTCCAGCAAAGAACTTGGACTTGTCGAGCTTGTGCTCGCCGTCGAGCTCGAAATCAACCCAGTCTTTGTATTGCTCGAGAAAGTCGATACCCGACTTTTTTCCACAACAAAAGCAGACAGAAATGACTCCCATCGACATTTTGGGAAGCCGAAACGCGAGGGTCCCGCTGTCCCAGCTTCCCTGGAAACCGGCGCAGTGGTCAGGAAAGGTGCACTGGAGAGATGGGTCTCTCTTCATGTACTTGATGTCAGACTTGCTGACCATGTAGTTGGGCCCGCGATCGTTGCGAAATGTGGCCCAATTCTGCTTCGCTTTGGCATAGAGGTTGAGATCATCACTAGCAGACGCGGGACTCGCTCCGTGGAACCCGAATGTGGGCTCCTCGAGATTGAAACATTCCGAAGGCTCATCCATGGGACAGAACTTTTCGATGCAGTTCTGGGGCTTCGGAAGGTCGCTTGCCGTGTAAATTGGACGTGCAAATGTTTCGACTGGATCGCTGTCGCTTTCGAGCGCTTCCTCGATCATGTCGAGCGCGTCAAGAGTGGCTTCCGCGTAACGGTAAACGAAAGCATCCGAAATGTATTGAAAACCGAGCGGGCCCGGGTGCCAATTTCTAAAAACGACACCAAGGGAGTTACGCCTTTCTTCGTCATCGAGCTTTTCGCCATAGCGCGTTGTGTTATGGTAGCCATCTCCGACCACGCCCCACTTCTTGCCGGGATAGATGCCGCCTGACTTGAGTCCCTTTTCCAGGCAAAGGTAGGTGAAGCCGAACTTGGCATACGCTTTAGGAAGGGGAGAGTCACCATAACAGGAGCCAGGGCCTGTGTTCCAAATTTGCGGCACAGGGTGCTTGGGAAGCAGTAGGGCGTTCCGTGCAAAGACTTCGTGGTACGGATAACGGTCTCTACTTTCAAAGTACGTCCACGTGTAATGAGCCACGTCAATGTCTTGACCAGCCGTCTGCTTTAGGCACCATATCTGGTTCTTGTATGTGTCACCGCATCCACCACCCTGGCCTGCGTTTCGGACTTCGAGTTTCATGCCAGCCGCTTCCCACACGGACGACCATGTGCGCTCCATTTGCTTTTCATAGCAGTCGTAAAAACAGTTGTCATGACCAGCTGCGACGGAGCTGCCAATCACGCCAATCACGAAGCTCTTTTGGGTAGGGTCCACCAGGGCTTCTGCAATCTTTCTTGCCATGGCTGCCGAGGATTCTTGTGCCATTTTTCGCATCTTGGCGTCGGAGGACTGCTTGCTTGCCATGTATCCATCGTACAGCATCGATTGGTGCTTTCCGTAATATTCCTCGAGCATGTCCATCAGGTCCTCTGTGGCTTTGCGCATTGCTGCAAGTTGACTCTTTGACACTTTCAAGCCAGCTGGTGCTGGTGCAGGCGTAGCTTTGGAGGTCGGCGGCGGCGACGACGGTGTCGGTGAGGATCCAGGAGACGACGCCGGCTTTGGCGTCGACAAAGAAGGCGGAGAAGTCGTCGCGGCACTTTTAGAGCCTTGCTCTTCTTTAGGCTGAGGGATGATGCTGGCTGCGTTCTCGCCAACGAGCGCGCCAAGCAAGAAAATGACCACGAGAAGTAGCGAGCAAAGACAGATCGATTTGCATGTCCATCCACCACTTTTGATGCTATGATCCGCCTCTTCTGCACCAACGTATAGATTGGACCGTCGAGGGTTGCTCCTGGCGTCCCCGTCGTTGTCTGCGAGCGGCCGCAGTTCGTCGTTGGGAGCCGACATTGCGGCGGACGTTTGAAGGGAAGGTCGTTCCTCTCCCCTTGCGCTTGTTGCAGGCGCGAAGCCAGTCGCTAGCTCGCGGCTCGCACCGAGCAACCTTGCCGGTTGTCCACCCACGCCCGAACCCTGCGCCCACCTTTGATGCGCCTGCACGCAGTAATTGAGATCTTGGTTCGTTCACCCACTCTCGACCGTCGCTCGTTCACCTCGAAAAAGCGAGGATTTTTTTTGCTTTATTTTTTTTTTTGTTGCTGTTGTTGCGACGGTTTTGGTTTTGGTTTTGCAGTCATAAACACTCTGCGCACTGCAGTAAGCACAGGCCGGGCCAGGTTCTTCTGAAAGTATTGAGAGCCGTGTTGGATCATCGGTAGGTCTAGCGACGACTGGCAGCCAGATGAGATGATATAAAATAAAAATAAAAATAACTAAAATGAGGCTCGGACAGAGAGGGCATATACAGAACGGGTCGGTCTATACTAACTGTAAAGACAAGGATGCTCTCTCATCAGGCATGCCCGTGGAAAGTCTCTCTTGCGCCCAAACAAAGTCACTAGGCTGAGAGGACGACAAAGGAAGCTCTTATCGGATGTGGCACACTTCCAGAAAATGCGCTGTCGCAACCTTTCGCGTTCACGACTGTGGCATGCCGCCGTTTGACGCGCCACTAGGACGCAAAAGCTTGGCCGATGCAAGCTTGGCGAAAATGGGCCGCGAGTCCAAGTTGCGGTTTAGCATTTCGCTCAGCCACTTGACACGTGGAATGGCACGCTGAAGATGCTGCTCAGAGGTCTCGAAGAAAGCGACAGCATCACAAAACAAATCGTGCAGTGGATGACCGCATGTTTCGCGAAGCGGAGAGTTATGGCCAATGCGACGAAGGACGCCTTCCGCAAACGCGTCAGGAGAGAGAAGAAGAGGGCGGAGCAAAGGACTTGCCCGTTCGATCGGCAGGACGGCAGACGTCACAGTCACAGGATGGGCGCAGATCACATCAACATGATCGACAAACTCCTGCGAAATGGCTCTTGAAAATGCGCGTACGAAACTCTTGTTTCCGCTGGAAACTGCAAAACCGGGCGTGCCTCCTAGTCTGCCAGTAATAGCCCCGCACGTAATGAAAGCGGATCGACATGGTCGTCCAACGAAGCGCGGCAGGAAGGCATGGGCCAGACCAAGCGTGCCGAGCACATTGAGATTTGCACGCTTGCGATTCTGGGCCAACGTCACGTCGGAAAAGTGCATGGCGATATCGTCTCCGCCGCCAGCCGCAACAAGGACACCAATATCGCCACCTCCAGTAGCCTGGCTAATAACACGAAGAAGCCGCTTCGCCACCTCGTCGGACTGGCCAATTTGCGCCACGTCGCAAGCGATGAAGGCGGATTCGACGCCGAACTGGGTCCGCAGGTCTTGCGCCAGCACGCTTCCGCGGACCTCGTCGCTCGCGAGGATGAGCACGTGGAAGCCACGTTTCGCAAGGCCTCGGCAAAGAGCGGCTGCCACGCCTCTCTCTCCGGTGACCACGGCCCAGCAAGGGTTGAGGCCTGCGTAGCGTTGCAGCAGGTCCACGGGTTCACGTGCTGCCAGCTCTCTGCGGGCCCAGCGAAGCGCCGCCAAGGTCCACGCCGCCACGCGCCAGGCCCCCACGGCCAGCAACAGCCGGCCGACCCACGGTGGCAGCCCTCGTCGGCGCGCGCACTGCGCCATGCTCACCAAAGTGGTGGTCGAGGCCGTCACGGTCACGAACTACCTCAGGTACGACCTCTCGCGACGAGCCCAAGCTACCTCGCCCGGACTCCCAGCTGCACGCGCGTCTGCCTGCGTCTGCCACACGGGCGCAGCTTGCTTCGTGGGCCCCACCTTTCAAGTTGTGCTTGCCCTTGTGCTTGCCTTGCTGCAGATCGCCTTCCGATAAGGGAGAGAGGGAGAGAGGGAGGGACCCAGGCTCGAGTCTGCAAGCCACGCCACCACTGGCAAGCATGAGTCTAGGTCCCTATACCGACGGTGACAGAATCGACGATCAGTGAAGGGGCAAATCAAGTCTAGACGCGGAGACATCTTCTCGCCCTTAAGACTCTCTGTCAGAGACATCATCTAAGGGCCTCAGACAAGAACAGAGAGGAGTGACCGTTGGATGTGAGGGGCGCCAGGGCCCGGGTACAATGGTGCACTCGCACGCCGTTAGCCAGCCTAGCTAACAACAGTTAAGTCGCATGTCTGACAATGTTCAAAAAAGAAATAAGGCGGCATTCTCTGCACCAGTGAGACGAGCGGCTCGGCCGAGAAGACCTTGGCAAAGGACAGAGACAGACACCTTCTTCGACAAGTGGGCCAACGAGGAAGATGAGCTACTTGACTCGGACAGAGCCAAGACTGTTTGGCCACCATTTCCAAGGGTTAAAGGGTAGCGTGATCTGGTGTGAGTTAGAAGGGAGAAAGCGTGCACGCCGCGGCGCCATTTTTTGGTCAAAGTTCTCTCTTTCGTTGCACTCAACTCGCTGGCTACTCTACCTGGTGGTAATCGCGGCCATTTTCACATTGGATGTTTCCGCTGCATCGACCAAGGAGTTCTCATGCTTTAATTGGTCAACGCGGAAAGAGTGCAATCAACATAAGCCCAATTGCAAATGGCAACGCCCAATATCTGGTGGCTCCCGGGAATGCCTCGCTCAGCCTGAGCCCGTTTGCACGTCCCTGAAGAGACGGAAAAAATGCGCAAAGTGGCCGCACTGCAGCTGGTCTTCATCCGGAGCCCAGAGCACCTGCGTGGCAGTGTCTTCTTCAACAAACAAGACTTCCTCGTCTGACGTCCTGACCCGCAGTCTTGAGACGCCAAATATTCTGTTGATTCTGGTTGACGATTGGCGCGACGTTCGCGCTTCAGGATTGACTCCCAACATTGATCAGTTGCGCGAGTCTGCAACGAGCTTTTCGAATGCCTTTGCGCAATTCCCGCAATGTGGTCCAAGTCGAACTTCGCTTCTCACAGGACAGTACCCTTTCACCAGTGGAAATTTTGGCGCAGATCTGTTCAACCCCAGCTTTCGAAATGAGACTCATTTACATCAGTTTTTGCGCCACCAAGGCTACTTGACGGCGGTGGCAGGGAAGGTCTTTCATGCCCGGTCTTCATTCTACCCAAGCTCGTGGTTTGACCGAACGGATGCCGACGACAATCCAAAGCTCGACACGCAGTGGCCGTTCAATGTTTGCAAGAATAAAGTCAAGACGTGCTCTTGTATAGAGGGCGACGATTTTACGGAGTCCTCATGTCGCGATTTCCTTACAGCACAGGCTGCGACACGGTGGATGATAGAATGGGAAACGGAGAGTCGACCTTGGTTCATATCCGTGGGCCTGATACGGCCACATGCAGACTATCGAGTGCCTGACCGTATCGATGAAGGGATCAAGTTGGATTGGACCCGCCAAGTCAAGACGGGCATGCCAGCGATTGCGCAGACCTCGTGGGGTGACACCCCTTTTATGAACTCTGCGTGGCACACCCGAAAAGCAATCAACTCGTACGCTGCCGCTGTGCACTACGCAGACGACCTCATTGGTACCATGCTCTCGACGCTTGAGAGCTCTGGGCAACTCGAGGACACGGCAATTATCCTTACATCGGATCACGGGATGCACCTTTCCGACGACTTTGACCATTTCGGAAAGTGGACGTTGCAGGATGCAAGTCTTCGGGTACCTTTTATATTCAAGCCACCCCGCGAACTGAATAGAGAGGCAGGCGTGGAGCGCGACGACCTCATCGAGCTCGTCGACATCTTTCCTACCATAGCCGACCTCGCTGGTTTTTCCGTGAGCGACGTTCGTCTTGATGGCACCTCAGTCCTTGCCCGGATGCAAGGCGCCGCGGACGATTCAGTGGACAGTTTCGCGGTGAGCGTTCTGACAATTTGCGACGGAGGCAGAAGCGCCGCAAGACACCTTCCTTGTACAACTAAACTACGAGGGGGAACAGATGTGGACGCCGTTGCGTACTCTATTCGCACCAAGCGTGAGCGCCGAACAGAGTATCGGAAGTTGGTCATTTCGAGCGAGAATTGCAAACAGAAAAAGACGATCGAAGCTTGTACTTCGAGTCCGGGCTGCATGTGGTCGTGGTGGTACATTTACAAGGACGCAGCCCAGAATCACGATTACTTTTGTATTGCGAATCCGGGTCTGTCTTCAAACATCGACTGGTCAGCAGAGGGCTTATTGGGTGTTGAGCTCTACGATGTTCTGTATGATCCAATGCTCAATCTTGCGAACGAGACTTTCTCCGAAAATTACTTTCGATCGCTTTTGGAGTCAGTTGGCATTTGATAAAGGAACCCATCATTTTTCTTTTGTATACTTTTCAGTTTTCCTCTTACTCTCTCCTTTCCCAAGCCAGGCTTTGTATTCAAAATAAAGGAATAAGCAGAAATTTCAAATGCAATCGTACTGGAAATGCAAACATAAACACAAACACAAACGGAAAAGAACCGATAGATTCGGCCCACGCCTGAGGCTACGTAAGGTCCGGCTCTTGGCAAGGCAATGATCTTAGTGCAAGCTTGAAATTGTGTCCTAAGTAGGTACATAATTTGTCTCTTTGTTTGTTTTTCGAAGACCACATTTCAAAGTGGCCAGACTTCGCCAAACCTTGAGACCAGAGGGACTGGCATTTCATAAAGCCCGATGGGGCACTTGGGACTCGACTGCGCTCTCGCGGCGTGCTCGTCCATATATCGCTTGTCCAACTCTCGAAAGGAGGAAGGGATGAGCGCCTCGTCCGACATTTTCACGTTTTTCAAATGGTACATGTCAATCACACGCACGGCGAAGTTCCATTTCAGAAAAGTTGCACGGCGGTGAAGGTCATGCTCATCGCGCTCAAGGAAAAAGTTTATTTCATCGTAAAAGCCCAAGTCTTGCATCGCCTTGGCTCGCACGGCATAAGGCCCACGATTGACAGACTGCATGACATTAATTTTATGGTCCCATTGCGCCAAAAACTCAGGCTCAGCGGGGATATCCATGCCTTTGCAGTGGCCATAAAGCGTGCTGAAAGACGGAAGCGCCCTGCCTACCGTGAGCTCGTGGCCGCAGCGACCACTCACGGCGAAGAGCACATCATATATGCGCATGGGTTTCAACATTCGTTCGAGCCAACCGTCCGAGAGAAAGAGCGTGTCCGCCTGCACTTCGACATAAAACCCGCTGGGGCTTGATATGGACATGGCAAGATTATCCGCAGCAGTCTCCCAGATGGACGTGGGCTGGAGTATGACACGGCCGCGCACAAGGCCATTTCTTTTGCACTCCTCGCTGAGAATGGTTCGCTTGTACACCTCGTAGGAGTGGTCCCAAGAGCCATCCAAGACAAAGACAACCTCCCACTCGCCTTGTGTATGTGCACATAACGAAGGCATGGTCTGCTCGAGAGTAGGCCCATCCTGGTGCGAGGGTGAGACAATGGTCACCTCTGGATGTGGAATTTCGGGCTGGAGGATGACATCGAGGACAACGACGGCCTCGGCGCGGCTTGGGAGGTCGCCCGGGTTACAGTATCGCGGGTGCAATCGATGCGGGGGCAAGCCGACTGTCGTCGCTTGGCATCGATCAAATCCCTCGATGCCGACGACTTTCCGATCGCCTTTGAGAAGCCAAGCTTTCCAAGACTCCACCTCGTCTGCACATGGGCGACCCGCGGCATGAGCACCGCGATCACTCGCTGTCACTGCCGCTGTTGGCTCTGCTTTGAATGTACGATGACGAAGTGAAAAGTCGCTCGGGAAGGCTAGGTCCTGGTTCGGGCCCTTGTTCCACGTGAAAAGCCATCTTCCGCCGATGTACCATAGACACGAGAGGACGAGACCGAGAGGCAGCGCCAGGTAAAGCACCCTGGTCGCCAGCTTCATGGACCGTATGGCCCTAAGCCAGGCAGGCAGGCAGGCAGGCACGCAGGCACGCAGGTAGGCAGGCAAGCTGACAGCGTTGGCAACGATTTTGTCTGCTTTCTCCTTGAGTGCTTCTTCACACCCGGCCGCGGCCTACAGTATGGCCTATACTAGTATACTTTATACCAGGATACCTAGTACGTTCCCTGGCGTGTCAGCTGGGTCTGTCGCAGTACTGCGCCAGCGACCGCTACTGCCAGTGGGCGGCGAGGTTGATCCTGTGCGTGGACAAGGAGCTTTCGGTGAAAGTTGAGGATCGGGTTCGCTCCGAGCCTGCCAGCAGCTCTTGAATGCTCGTAAGCCAGCATTCACCGAACCTTTGGGAGGCGTCTACGGCGACGCAACGCCCGCCAAAGCAAATTGTATACAGAGCTTGTGCACTGCATGATCTTTGAAGCAAACCATAAAATCTTCGAGTTGTAGATGGTAGGCCTAGTCGAGACATGCAGCTCTGTGAACGCGCGTTTCGCCAACAAGGCAGCTGCAGCTGCTACAGCTTGCACTCATTTCGACAGCCAACTTGCCGCATACTAACATGTTGCTGGGCTCACCCACGCTGGCTTGTGCTGCCATGGCTGGATGGAAGGGGTGTGTGCAGTCACTACCAGGGGTACCAAGTCGTGCAATGATGGCGCGCGTGCCGCTCGTGGCCGGCCGCCAGCAAAGCGAGAAGACGCCAAGGAGGAGAGGAGAGGAAAGGAGAGAAGAAGCGCGGGGCGGCGACGCGAGCTCGAGCGTGAGGCAAACGCAGGGCTTGTTGAAGAGCGAGGAGGAAAGTAGCGCAGGGCGAAGCAAGAGCCGACCGAAATAAGTAAGCAAGCAAGCAAGAATGAGCCGCAAGTCGCAAGGCATCTTCAGGCTCGGCCTGCAAAAGGCAGAGAGACGACCTTCGGCGACGGTCGCGGAAGATTCCTGGGTCCCGGACCTGAACAAGGGTACCCCAATCACCGACGCTGTTTTTCGATCAAGCCTCGCCGCCTTTTGGGGCGGCAAAATGTCCCCCGACAAGGAGGTGCTCGCGCTGGAGAAGATTGCGCGCGGCGTCTTCATGCAGAGCGACCTCGAGAGATCACGTATGGTGAGCGCCGAAGGCGGCCTCGAAAGACTTCGCGACAGACTTTTAGACCCAACGCTCGGAACGCTGGCCCGGTACTACGTGGTCTCCATTATTTATAGCGTCGCTTTCATTCCACAGCTCAAGATGCAAATTATCGAGACGCCTCAACTCGTCCAGGTCCTCGCGCAACAGTGGTGGCAAGGAGACATCAACCTCGGAGCACGCGTCGCCTCCATGTGGGCCATGATGTGCTTCAACGCAGAGCCTGCAGAGGCCCTTGCTGACGTAGCGCCGCGTTTGGCTGTTGCTGCACTTCTTACTTGTCCCCATGAGCGCATGGTTAACAAGTGCCTGCTCATGCTGTTACGCATGTCCTTCCACACCGCGTGCATTCCAAGTCTCAATGCCGCGCAATGCGGGCTCGGTCTGCTTCATGTTCTCAACACGCGCGATACGGCCGAGTTTCCGGAGGAGTACCAATGGGCTGCAAACGTTGCTCTGGCCAACCTGCTGGCGGCCTCCTCGGCCGCTGAGGTTGGCCTTTCCAATGATGCAGTCCCAGGCGGAGACCGTGAAATGCTCGGAAATCTCATTTCGCTTCTTGAAGTCAAGGTGGGGGACGGCAATGCCAAAGCAGGACGCATTTACTTCTCCCTTTCACAGACACTCCGAGCTGTTGGCAACCTTGCTCTCGATCCCAATAACGTTCCTCTCCTCGCTGAGCTCGGGGCTGTCGACCATATTGTGAGCTTGCTGCAACGTCCGCGCGACGAGGTCCGCGCCGAGGTCATGGGCCGCGGTCTCTTTCGCGACGAGTCGGACCCGGAAGGCACCTTTGCACTGCTCGATGTGCTCGAGGCTCTGACAAAGATGACGTGGACGTTTTCCTTCAACGAGGAGCTTGCGAGCGAATTGCGCCGCAAGGGCGCGCCCTCTCTGCTTGAGGACCTCGCCGCCGACGACGTTTGCGCCGGGGCCGAGGCGGTGCAGGAGGCTGTGCAAGGAAGCCTTTTCCAGCTCGGGGTCGCAGAAGGTGGCGCCCTGCCGTCATCCTCTTCGCGCTCCCGCGCTGGCAAACCAAAGAAGAAGCTGCTGCAGCAGCAGAAGCAAGAGGCCGACGGCGCCGACGCCGAATTCGACGTGATGATCTCGTATCAGTGGGACACGCAAGCCAAGGCCCTGTTGGTGAAAAAGGCTTTGGAGCGCCGCGGCTTTTCCGTGTGGATGGACGTTGACAAGATGCACGGCAACATTCTCGAGCAGATGGCCTTTGCCGTGGAGAACTCGAGTCTCGTTCTCCTTTGCATGACCAAGGAGTACTACCTCTCCAATAGCTGCCACGCCGAAGCAGACTACACGTATGCCCTGAACAAGCCCCGTGTCCCGCTTCTTTTCCAAGCAAACTTTCGCCCGTCGGGCTGGCTCGGCATGCTTCTTGGCATGCAGCGTTACGTGGATTTTAGCGCTGTCGGGGATGCCAATGCGGCCGAGCTTGTCGTGGACGACCTGGTGGTGGAGATCCACAATCAGCTCGCCCCCGCAGACGCGATGGCGTCTGCGTCGTCAAGGCCCCCTCGCAAGGCAGACTTTGTCTCTTCCTCGCTCTCGGCCACCTCGCTCAGCGCCGTGCACGCGGACGTCAAGCGCATCCTCGGCATCCTCGAGTCCCAGTAGGACTTGCAACAGCATCTGTAAAAGAGGATTTTGAGAGCGTCCGCGTCCTCGCGCTCCCGGAATTCCTCCGGCGCCCCTGGCCCTTTCCCCCCGGAATTTCTGCTAGGGTTAGGGCACGGCGTGGACTTTCCTGGAATATCCTCGCTGGTTCATCTCTATCTCCGTTATCTCGATTTTTAAACCTAGAATATTCATACAATCGGAGTATATCCTCTGCTTCCGGGGCACCAGTCGCGGCGGCGGCGACGAGCGGCTGTGGCGGCGCGCGCGCGCAAGTGGAGAAAGCGGCGCGGCAAGTGCGCGGATGCGCGGCGCAAGTGCGCTAAAGGCGCGAAAGGCGCAGGTGGGGCACGGCGGCCAAGGCGGCCAAACAAGGCAGCAGGGAGAGAGAGCGCGGAGAGCAGAGAGGGAGCGGTCAGCAGAACGGCAGGCTGCGAGCGAGCGAGTCAAGGTACGTCTCGGGCGCGGCGGCGCGGAGCTCGCCAGCGCGGGGGAGAGGGCGGCGACGGCGGCGGTGGCGAAGCTGCGCGGAGGACAGATGTTCGTTTGGGACGGACGCTGGCGAAGACGAGGGTCGCTCGCGCGGGGCGAGCGATGAGACTGAGCGATCGGCCTGGCAGGATGGCGCTCGACGTGCGGCTGGCGGAGAAGACGCCTTGCGCCGCGTCGGTCTAGCTCGCGCCTATGTGAAGTGAACGACCTCCGGCGCACGGAGCACAAGACGTCGAGCACTCGGGTGTCCTTCTTTGTTTTCACGCCGATCTGCGCCCTCTACACGGCAAGATGATCGGTTTGAGGACAAAGGGCACGAGTGCTAAGAAAAGGGGATAGAGAAGTGGTGAAAGGAGAAGGAGGACGTGTCACGTGAACATGCGTTCATCTGCCCACTCGCGCCATGCAAAGGATAGTGAAACTGACTTTTATTGCATACAATCGCTTTGTACTCGCAGCAATTCAAATCGGGGAAAATGGTGTTCACCAAGTTCGTCGAGGTGGGCCGCGTGGTCCTCATCAACTATGGCCCGCTCTGCGGCAAGCTGGCCACCATCATCAACGTGGTGGACAGCAACCGCGTCCTTATTGATGGCCCTGAGGAGACCACTGGCGTCAAACGGCAGGTGATCAACATTAAGCGGATCACCCTGACTGACATCAAGGTGGCCATTGGTGTTCAGGCCCGCGCGAAGTCCCTCAAGAAGGCTCTCGCTGATGCCGACTTTGAGAACAAGTGGAAGGAGTCTGCCCTTGCCCGCAAGCTGGAGATGCGCCGCAAACGGTTGGAGATGAACGACTTTGACCGCTTCAAGGTCATGCTCGCAAAGAAGGCCAAGGCCAAGGCTGTCAAGAAGAAGTTCCAGGAGCTCAAGGCGTCTGCGTAACTAATTTTTCTTCAAAACTGCCCACATCATGCTTTTTTGCTTTTTTGCGTCTGCACGATTCGCAAACTTGGTTGAGGGGGTTGTCTTCGCGTGTACGATGACAACTTGAACTTCCTTTCCTGCTTTACCCCTCGTCTCCTTCTCTCCTTGTGCTTCTCTTCTTCTATTGGCTGCGGTCTCGCTTGCTGATTTCAATTCTTGTTCTGCTTGCTGCGATTGCCGGTCGAGCCAAGTCGAGTCGAGACACACCCGAGCTCGCATCGTCATGGCGCTTCTCGCCGCCGCCGCGATCGCTACGTCGGGGCCTCACCCTTTTGCCAACAAGACAGTGGCCAACTGAAGGTGGCTGGATCATTGCAGACACAGCCAGACCGATTGCGTTGCTTGCTGTGCTTGCTTCGCTTTCCCTTGCCTGTGCACACGCGCCGTTGGTGCAGCGATACTACGCACACCCGGGCCTAGGCTAATAACAGCTGTGCAAGGCAAGGCTATACTTTCTAGGCCTACTCCGGTAGCGCGCACAGACGAGGCTGCCTCAGCTCGGGCCATCATCTGCGGCTGATGATTCATTGATTCATCGACCATGGCGATTGATTCACACACTCACTCGCACTCACTGTCAACAAATTCATTCATTGATTCATTGGCCCGGCCTGCCGGCCTGGCTGCCTATCTATAACAGAGCGGAGCAGAGAGGAGCAAAGCTGAATTCCGCGTGCGCGGGACGCAAGCGCGGGACGCAAGCGCGAGCCTGGGCGCGGACGCTCGTTGGTGGGCGGGCGCGGGCACGGCTGCGACGCAAGCGGCAGCGGCAGGGCAGAGCAGGGCAGGGCAGGGCAGGGCAGAAGGCAAGATGAACTGGAAGAGCAGGCACGAGGATGAGTCCGGCTGGAAGGGCACGCGCAAGTACGTCGCCAAGGATTTTGCCGAGTACGAGGACGTGGTGAACGTGGTCGTGCCCCGTCTGGGCGGCATGGACATGCTCGAGACGCGAGCCGTGGAGCTCAACGACGTCTGCGCAGAGTACACGACGCCCTTCACGCAGCTCGTGCTCTACAACGGCAAGGCGGCCTACACGCTGCGCAAGCGCCTCAAGGCTCTCATCAAGGAGTGGAACTCTCGCGACAAGGACATTGGACTCACGTGGCGCGTCGTAGTCTGGGGCCTCGATCTATTCAGCAGCCCGTGTGCGGGCGCGCTCAAGGGCGATCAGCCAGAGTTCTGGATTCACGTAGAGTTCCTCTCGGATCGCCTTCTCCGCGAAAACGCGCAATTTCGCGCCGCGCAGAGGGAAAAGGAGGAAATGATGGCGGCCAAGTCCGTGTAGCCCAGGATGCGTACCAGATAGGCCAGGCCAGGACAGGACAAATCCGGACAAGATTTGATCACATTGGCCGGTAGCTGTGTGCCCGGCGCATGTATCTATCTCTCAAGGACTTGAGTCACAACGAAATACAAATGCGAAGCCGAAAAGTCAAAGCCAAGAAGTCAAAGCCGAGAAGTCGAAGCCAAAGCCAAAGCTGGAGCAGAGGGCGATGTTGAATTTACCAAAAGAATATAAATCTGTGGATGATGTTATGCTGATGTCTCTTTTTCTGACTTTTCTTTTCTTAGCTTTTCTTTTCTTTCCTTTCTTCTATCCTGACTTCTCCCCCAACAGTCCGAGAAGTTGTTGGGCTCGACCCGGATCGCAACTGCGTGTTAAACGTGCAATCACTGCGGTACATCTTGTGACATCTAAGTGGCGCCACCATAAATCTTGCGCTTGATTGGATCCTTGAACGTCTGCATGACCTTGATCCAAGGAGCCTCAACGACGAGGATCTCGTGCTCGTCGACAAAGTCCATGTGTATGATGGGCTTGAAGCGAGTCAGCATACTAAAACGAAGGGTTCCAGATTCATGAGCCTCGAGTGCATGCGGCAATGTTGCCAGCGAAACTTTGCAAGCAAAGCAGCGGCCCCATAAGATCATAACAGAAGGGTCTGCCTTATCAAAAGTAATCCCGATGACAGGCTCGTGTTGCTCACGTAGTAGCGGATCCATGCGCCCGGCGGCAGCGAGACTCCACGGGGTCAGCTTTTGACCTTGCACGTCAAAGACGAAGACTTCGTTCCTCATTGTCGCCACTGCCAATATTCCTGGTGAGCCAGGTTGAAAACGCAGCGCGCTGCACAGCGCACCACCTAGAGAGGCCCGTGGAATCTCCATTTGCAGTTTCTTGAGCTGCACATCGTAGACGGCAAGTTGACCACCTGCAGAAGCCACTGCGACCCAGCGGCCGTCGTCACTAACGACGACTTCCTTGATCGCCGCGCCGTCCCAAAGTGGATCCCACGAAACCAAACAGGTAAGCATGCCTGAGTCCTGGACAGAGCCGAGAATGCGGGCAACGCACACGCGGCCGGACTGAAAGGCGTAAACCAAAAGCTCCTCGCCGTCCTTCTCCTCCTCGGGAGACCGTGTGGGAGAAGCTACGCACGCGGCAACCACGACTCCATCCGCGCGTGCAGACACGCCTGCCTCGCGGCTCTGCAACCTCTGTTCCACTTCGGTGAGACGCTTCAGGCTCACGTCGCCACCGGCAACAGCCTCGTCACCACGTAATGAGAATGCCTTGAGCCCCGCATCATCCGCGCACAAAAGCAAACGACCAGAAGGGGCAAGCGCTGCGCATCGCAGTCCCATGCGGCCCTTGAAGTGCAACGAGGCCAAGTGATTTTGCGTCTTTGACTGCCACAACTCGACATGATGGGCATGTTGCGCGAGCAACAAACTGCCTCTGCACGTGGGCTGGACCAAGGTCTGGTGCAAAAACGGGCCGAGGCGTGTGGGACGCGCCTTGGAGAATGAACGCACCGGGTACCAGCAAATTTGGGTGTCGTCGCCGCCAGAGGCGAGGATGCGGCCATTGTCCACAATTGCCAGGCCCCGGACGTCGCGCGAGTGCGGACGATGACTGTAGCCATAGACCCAGTCCTGCACTCCACTGCCATCCGTGGCGTCGATGCGGTGGAACATTGCCACGCGTGAATCAATACCAGAGGCGAAAAGGGTCGTCTCGTCCTTGCTCACAGCCAGGGTCGTCACATCGGCTCGGTGCTCGTGAAAGCCACGAATCAATGTGCCGGCCTCGTCCCGCGAGTCCCAGACGTGCACGTGGCCATCCGAATCTCCCGAAAACAGCGTGCTGTCTTTCAGAACCTCCAAAGTCCACACGCAAATGGGCTCCACCTTGCCGTACGACTCCGTCGCGATTTGCAAGATGACCTGGCCCGTGCGGGCGTCCCATTTGCGGATGAGACCGTCAACACCCGCGGTGTAGAGGACGTGGCGCTGCTCCGGGGCAGGGTGGTACTTGATTGCCAGAACGCGTCCTGTAGCCACCGATCGAAAGGCTCGCGCGTACTCCAAGCCTGCGCCCTGACCGGGAAGGACCTCGAAAATTCGGACGCGTCCATCCTCGCAGCCCATTGCTACTACGGCACGCTCGCTGTCCTCTGAGCCCGCCTCGTCGCTCTGAGACGTGACCTCTTCCGTGCTCGAGTCCATGCACCACACCGCACCGCCAAAGGAGGAGGTCTCGCGAACGCGCGCCTGGCGTCGCATGTCAATCTCGAAGACATTGCCGTCCATATCGCTTCCGAAAAGGCGCTCGTTTCCGACCCAGGCCATGGAAAGGGTTGTTCCAGCGAAACCGGGCTCCTCGCGACCGGGGACGTGAATCGCCTGATGCCAGGCTTGTTTGTCAATGTTCCACACCTCGACTGCGCCATTCTCGCGCGTCAGTGCCAGCTGAGAGCCCGCGAGATTCGCCTTCATGCTCGTGATAGAGAACGGTACCCAGTTCATGAAGCGGCACCGTTGCACTTGAAATTCCTGCTTGGCCTGGAGATCAGCGGAGTGGGTGACGCCAGTGATGCCATTAATGGACCCGGAACGGGATCGCTTCTTACCAACACCATTGGCCGACGCGGAGGGCGCACCGGCGTCGACGGCCGATCCACTCGCATTTGACAAAGATCTCTTGCGAGGGGTAGACTTGTCGGATTTGGAGGTGCCATTGGCCATGATGGCCGAGTCGGGCCCATGGCCATTGGTTGAAACAGCCTCGCTTGCGAGATCCTCGCTTGCGGCTCGCGTCCTGCGTGGCTTGGCTACCGAAGCTTTCCTGGCCGTCGCGGCTCCGGTCTTGGTCTTTGACTTCGCTTTATCTGCCTTCGATTTGGCCGAGGTCGAAGGTGTCGCTGGGGTCTTTGCTGCGCTCCCAGACACGGCGGGCTCGGCCCTGCGTCGCGTCTGGACCATCTTCTCGCTCAAAAATTGGGGGGGGGGGGGGGGGGGAGGACGTCTCCAGACCGCCGCTTCTCTCTTCGCAGCCAGATCGAGGGCGTGCTTGCAACCGCGTGATCCTCGTTCAGACTCGTGCGCGCGTAGGTCCTGCGCTGCCGCTCAAGTCTGCGCTGCCACGCTCGGCTCGGCTGGCCTCGCCTCGCCGTGCCTCGCGGTTGGTTCTGCTCAACTTGTGTGGCGCGCCTCGCCGCCGCCACCCACCCGAGTCCGCGCCCACGCCGCGGTGTGCGCAACCCAATTGTGAAAGCAGCCTTTCAGTAGACATGAAAGTTTCAGAAGTTCTGACAAATGTAGCCGTTTGAATTCCGAGTTCTTGGACCCCGTTTGAGCATTCTTTTCGCTATTCATTCCAGTCATACTCAGGTGCGGCAAAACTCGCATCGGCGGCCTAATGCGACGCTCGCTGACCCTTAGCTGTCTATTGCTAAATGGCGAAAGTACAAACTTTCGAGAGCTCGGCTCAATACTGAACTTTGCTTTCGTTTTCTCTCTTACTTTATGGGGCAGAATTAGTAGGCGGAATACTTGGCCAGGCACCCCCTTCATCCAGCTAATCTTGTACCCATCTAGCTATTATCTCCTTTGGCTATTCATTTTGTAGCTCGTTCTCCCCGAAGAAGAGCGAAGACGACGCGCTGCACTGCTCTGCACTGCCCTGCACTGCACTGCAACAAGACAAGCTCACTTGCGCTCTGCGTGGCCCGTGCATAAAAAATTGCCAGCGCACGACAAAAGAAAGAAGTAGTCGCGTCAAGGACAGGCGATCCCGTGTAGTGTCTCTAGGCAGAGATGGGGACGTACAACTCAAAACTCAAGGGACGCAGTAAACAGGCAAATGTCGTCGTGCTTGGGCTAGAAGGCAGCGGTAAAACAAGCATTCTGCACAGAGCCGCAAACAAACATGTGCATGCGAGCAAACAGCTCATTGAAACTCGAGGTTGCGCCCTGGTCCGACTCTCAATTCTGGGCTTTAAAGTAAACTGCTTTGACCTTGGCGGTGGCCCCGCGCGCCGAAGTATTTGGAGCCATCATTACGAGAAAGTCCATGCTATTATTTTTGTCATTGACAGCACAGATCGTAATCGCTTCGAAAAAGCCGGAAACACGCTACAGGCGTTCCTGGAGGATCCGCGTCTCGCTCGCGTTCCCCTCCTCATTCTTGCAAATAAGCAGGATCAGTGCAGTGCCGTGTCAGGAACCGACGTTTCAGACGGTCTGAACTGCTCTCAAATTCGAGGAAGACTCTGGCAGATTCAACATACCTCTGCAGCGACGGGAGAGGGAATTCAAGCTGCATTTTCGTGGCTAGCTCGCACTTTTTGCGAAACAAATTTGTCCAACCGAGACGTCAGAAAGATCAAATTTTCCGCGACGCCGCCCTGAGTGGAAGCGTGCTTCTTCGTGAAAGCAAGCAAGCCCTCCTTCGGAAAACTTCAAGAATGCAAAAGTGTGACTGTATACCTTGGGGTTAAAGATGGCGCATGCGCGCGCGCTCTTTGCAGCTTTGCGAGGACGTTCTTTTTAATTCCTTGAACTCATCGAGCTAGACAGATATTTGCGATGTCATGAGACGCAATACTGCATTCAGTGAAAAAAGGGAGAGGAGGGAGGCGAGTAAGTTACAGTCAGAGAGCTACTCACTCACTCAGTCAGTACATACCTTTACTTTCTCTTCAGAATTCTCTTTTCGAGCACTCGCATGCAAGCCTCAAGGAAGTGCGGCACGCTGATCATGCCATTTTCTCATGATCTTCAAAAAAAAAGCTTTGAGCTGCCTTCTGGCAGCTGTGATTTGTCAGACGGCTCAGCTCAGTTATGCTAGCCCACTTGCCTAGGGCTACTTCTTCGAAGCCAACTGCTCGGGATTCGTTTCTCTTCCCTTAATGAGTGCTTGCGTCTCCCGCCCTCCTCTATGTTTCGATTGCAGAAGTAGCCAAGGGATCTGTCAGAACAAATGAATAAACGAAAGTTTTGAGTTGTTTATCCTGGTTTGCCGTGGAGTGCGGTGACCACGCCTCAGCAAAAACGAAGAAAGCAAAATTTGCAAAGACAATGTGTCATTAAGGGCTCTTCATGACAGTGAATTAGTACAAGGCAGCTGTCCACTGCTTACATTGCCACCCAGAGGCTTCGCTTGCAGACAGAGCGAGACTGAAGCGGCCTACGGAGCACTCGTGCGCAAAGTTGAACATAATGTCCAACACCGAGAAGAGAGCCGCGACATAAAAGGAAAAGTAGATCGTCCCAGCCGCACCCGCAACGAAAAGAGCTCTTTTGCGCCCCCCGACGTATTTCTGTACAGTGTCGCGCAAAATTGGACCAAGCAAGAGAAACCATACTTGTATGGCGACCGCAATGCCGCAAAACATCTTCACCAGAACGCGATGGCGATCAGAGATATCATTCTCGACGACCCTGCTGATCCCAAGGCCAACTACATCGCCCACAATTACGTCAATAGGGTGATGCCGACCCGCAGCCACCCGGGCGTAGCCGACCCCCAGCGCCCATACCAGCACAAACGGCTCCAGATAATGCGGGAGGCCAAGCATAAACGTTGCATGCGCACTGTAAAAAAGCCAGTTGAACGCGTACAGAGCTCGCATTGAATGTCCCGATGGGAACGAGTGTCCCTCGCCTAAAATGCAGCAGTACGTATTATCGTAGGGGCGGCATGTTGGTCGGGGTCGTTGAAAAAACAATTTGAGCACCTGCTCCACAAACGCACACACTGCCATGCCGCCAAAAAGGTCCAAGAAGAACTCCATGTCGCACGAGATATTGCCGCATCCCATCCACAGAGGCCCTCCTTGGACGATGGTCATTACAGAGGCCAGAACAACAGGCAGGATGAACCACAACGCTTCATCCCCCGAAATGCTCAAACACGCACAAAGCGTCCTGAGCAGCGGACTCCGTCTCGTACCGCTGTAGACCGTGCCGCTGATGTGCTCGTCCCAGGCCCAGAACTCCTTTTCGAGGTGTCCAATCTGCAGGTGCGACGCCTCGCGCAGCATCTGGGTCAAGACCTTGCGCGAGGTGCGCGAGATCTGCATGGCAAACTTCGGGCTCTTCGCTTGCTGGCGCCTCCTGCTGGCGCCTCCCTTCTGCTGGCGCCTCTTGTGCTGCTTCACGCAGTCGTCGCGTCGTGAGCTGGCGGTCCTCGCCAGCTTGCTCGCGTTCGGGCTCATGTGGTCTCCCAGCACCGCGACGGCAGGCTCGCCCTGCACCGCCGGCGCGCGACCAGCCGGCTCGGAGCGGCCTCGAGCTTTGTCCGCGGGGCTGCGCAGACGCGCGCGCGAGCCCCGGCCGGGGCCAGCTTTCTTTCCCTCGGCCGGCTGTAGGCGCCGCGAGCACGCGCCTGCCTGGCTCCGGACGTATACGCCGACCTCGAACCAGCCCTCCTTGGCGCCGGGCGTCCTGCGCGGACGGCGCGCAAGGGGCGGACGGCGCGCAAGGGCCGCGAGCGGGCGGGCGAGGAACCTGCTCGCGGGTCCTCGGTTGCGACGTGCTCGGGCTCGGGCTTTGCAGCACAGACGGTCGCAGTGCTGCCAGTGTCCAAGTGTTTCCGAGTCGTTTATCTGTAGAAACTTACTGTCAAGCCCGGTCAAACCCTGCTATACGCAGTATACCACTACTATAATGCCGCAGTGACTTGCTGCCCTTGCCCATCCTTGGCAGCAGCGTGGCCATGATGGTCAGTCATCATGGCGGATGAAGAAACCCTCCGCAGCTTCGACTCAACCAACGCTAAGATCATAATCAGCTGCGCTGGACGAGGCCTGGGCATCATACGAGATTCGATTCGCGAATGGGCACCTCTGTTGCAAGATTTGTTGCGGGGCTATCCATCACTCTTCGCCGTGTCCTTGTGGTGTGGCCATCAAAGAGTGAGAGCGCGTCCTTGTGAGCGGGCGCGACGCCGTGCGAGGAGGCGCAAGACCGGAGAGGAAAGTCCCGTAGCTTGGCTTAGATTCGGGTGGGAGCGAACGGCGAGGAGTCCGACGGAGACTACAGCAGACGCAGATGAGGTGGGATAAAGGTGTCGCAAAGTGACGCCACGCAAGGTTGGTTTCGTGCGTGGTCTCCCTCATTTTTGTCGATCATGTCGAGGCAGAAACATTTGCCCGCCGAGCGACTCGTGCATCAGCAGAGAACAACGAAGAAGCGACCCTTTCCTCGAATCGGAGTACTGATATGCGTGCTCAACCCGCTATGCATCCTCAAAGGCTGCTCGTCTGGGCCATCATAAGTTTATTTTGTCCATGGCACAGGGCGAGGGCCACACTGCCCCTACGTTTCGAATCCGAGCTGCCAAAGCATCGGCCATGGTATCGGCGCCTCGTGGGTGATACGCAAGATTTCCCCACGTGCCACGATAGTGGCTTGTGGTGCTACGATGTAGCCAAGCCGCAGGTTGTTGAAGGCTTCTGGAGCGACAGTTCGCTCGACGTCTGGTCTGACAATGGATGGTGTAACCTCGGTGACCAGGCTTCAAAAAGCATAAAAATGGCATGTCCGCGATCGTGTGGGGTGTGCTCCGTGGAATGCATAAACGAACTGGACCTTTTACAAGGTGAAGGGTCGTGTGCTGCCTTGCTTGCAGCGTACCCGGAAGCATGCAAGATCTGTGATTCAGCTGATCCGAGCTGCGACGAGGACCGTGCCGTTTATGTGCAGAGCTGGTGCCTCAAGACATGCTATGAAAGCGGCGATCTGCCCTACGCGCGTCCATGTTACGATCCCTGCACCTTCGAAGAGCACCCCTGTACTTTTCCGTTTACATTTGAAGGCGCCGCTTTCGAAGTTTGCCTTTCCCTCGAGAAGAAAGATGGACGTCGCCCACCACGCGCGTCAGAACACGGTACACCGGAAGATGAGGCCACTGTACAATGGTGCGGCGTGAAAACCGAGCTATTACAGGGCGATTTTCAAGGTCTGGACTGGGCGTACTGCTCTTGCGCAGCAGTTCGCGCGTCCACGACGGCTACAAGCTCGCCAACAACATCGGTAATCTCTACAACAACCCCAACAGCGTCTGCCTCGACGATTAATATAGTGGCTGCATGTCCTGAAACCTCGGGTCGCCTCAGTGCCGCCATGGCAGAACAATGCTCGCAATTCATGATTCGCCAAGAGTGCACGCTGGATCTCTCGAGTCTTCGAGGCCCACTGACGTGCAATCAAGCGGCAATTAGCGTACCTGCGCACTTCAGTCTCCATCTCGTTGATTCGCAGCAGGATCTTGTGTTGACGTGCGGAGACGGCAACAACGACTTGGATGATACCTACCTTTTTTACCTTCACGAGAACGCCTCGCTTGTTCTCGATGGAGTCAGCGTCACAAACTGCTCAGGAGCAGTATATCAGGGAACATATTCTCATTTTGAGATTCAAAATGCAAGCATTTCGGGGAACCAAAATCTCGCTGGTCCGGCTGGAGTCTTCTGGGGAGGGTCATTCGCGACAACAAGGGTGCTTCGCGCCGTCATCTCCAACAACATAGGTGCTTCTGCGGGAGTTTTTAGCAACGCAAACGGAGTCGGCTCTCTTGACGTGGTGTTTCAGGATTCTCTTTTTGAAAACAACACGGCCATGGAGGCAGGTGGCATCGTTGCATTGAGCAGCGAGCCGAGGACCGTTGCTGGGGGTCGTCTTTGGGTGGAGTCTTGTACCTTTCGTAGAAATGTAGCCGCAACTCGAGGAGGTCTTTTAAGCGTCGGCCGTGGCTTGCTCAGCCTTCGTGCAACCTTTTTTGGTTGTTATTTCGAGGATCACCGTGCTTTCGAAGGTGGTCTTTTCTATTTCGGCGATAGTGGTGTGAACTATGAACTTCTTGACTTGTCACGGGCAGAGCGCCTCGTGCGTCTCATCGTAAGAAAGAGTTTCGTACGCACTGCTCTTGCACACGTTGGAGCCTTCGTGTCGCAGATCTACGATGGCAACACCGCCGTTATCGTTGACCAGACTTCGTTGACGGCTGCTCGTGTCACCAATCACGGCGCTCTCGTGGCCATAACCTCAAGGCCGTCCAGTCTCAACCTCGATGGCGCAAACCAGAACATTTTCGCACTTGCAATGAGCGATTCACAGATTTTTGAGAATGTCGCAGATGTTGATGGCGGCGTGCTCTCGATCCGAGGACCCGCACGTGTACTGATCTCGAACTCGTCCTTTACAGACAATCATGCCAAGAGCGGTGGTGGAGGCGTTCTTCTCGCTGCAGGCGCGCCTGGAATGAGCCTAAGCATGATATCTTCAAGGTTCGTAAACAACAGCGCTCTTTCGAATGGCGGCGCATTGCTCATGACAACAGAAGCGAACATGACCATGACCGACTCCACGTTCCACGCCAATGTAGCAGTATCGGGCTCAGGAGGTGCAATATTTTCGTCTCCGATCGAACACGCTACGTCTGGAAATCTTCAGCTTGGTCTTCATCTAGAGGGCGTCAATACCTTTACAAACAATCAAGCGAGGCGCTGTGGGGGAGCGTTGTGCTTTGCAAGAAATACACGTTGTGTGAGTCTTGGAACATTGGTCCTTGTCGAAAATCAAGCCGTCGAAGGAGAAGGAGGGGCGATTTGCCTGGATGAAGGTGCTGAGCTGATCACTGACAATCTCAACTGCACGAAAAACCAGGCATTATCTCGCGCGGGAGCTCTTCGCGTTCGAAGTGGCGCCTCGCTCGCCGTCAATGGAAGCGCCCGCTTCATTCAAAATACAGCTAGAAGCCATGGAGGCGCGATGGCTCTCGACCTAGGTTCTCGTATTGCACTGAGCGGGATCTCCGAGTTCAAGGCGAATCGTATACTCGGCTCTGACGCTGGTGCGGGTGGAGCGATTGCGGTGGTGCCGGGAGCGGGTCATCTTCTTGCAGTCAACATTTCGAACGCCAGTTTCGTGGGGAACCATGCCCTTGCCGCGCCTCTCATCTACGTGGACTTAGTGGCTGATTTGCGCCTTGTTTCGGAAGCAAATGACTGGGCGCTAGTTGCCGGAAACAATGGCGTATTCAACTTGCAAAACGTCTCTTTTGACAAGGCAATTCATGCTAAGCCGATCACAACGGCCCCGGCAGCGCTCAAAGCGTGCCCGGCTCAGCTCGATGATAATGATGATGACAATGACCAGCTGACCTGCGCATTCCAGACAGAGACTATCGCAAGCCTTTCAACGCATAGCGGCGGCTTCCTTCCCTCCTTTTGCGTAGTTCTTGTTGATGCGTTCGACGAGCCATTTGCGACGCCACGCGAGCTCGTGCTTCCACTCGTTATTCAAACGCCTGTTGCACTCAAGACGAGCGTTCATTTACCGGAGCCATTTGCTGGAACGCTGGCGCTGCAAGATTCTCTTTTGATCCGTGGCATTCGAATTGTCGCTGCAACAGGAAACTACACGCTTCATCTGCAGCCCAAACTTCATTCGCAGCATTTTACGAGCAAACGAAGGATCGCCAGCGCAAAACTTCCAGTTTTTGTCGATCATTGTCCGAGCGGCGACATTTTAGTTCCATATGCGCAAACCCGGCTCAAAGTATGTACATCTTCTGCAAGCCGTACGATTCCAGGCTGGTATTTTCCTGACAGCAGCAACATATCACGTTCCGAGCAATGTCCACGTGGCACGTGCAGGCCGGGGTCGTGGCCAGCAACGCAGTGCTACGCTTGCCTGCCGGGTTCGATATCCACGCTCACTCGTGACAGCTGTACGCGATGCGAAGGCCCAGCTTTTGTGAGCTGGAACAGCTCAGACGAAGCGTGTTCTGAATGCCCTGAAGGCGCGCGATGCCTTGGCGGCGTGATCGCAATTCCTGCTCAGCGCTTTTTCCATACTTTTGCTCGCTCAGGAGCGTTCCTGCCGTGCATATCAAGATCTGCGTGCACGTTTGCAGGACGCTCACATCTTCTCGCTGAACAGCTGCGAGAAGTGGCAAATTGGACCACCGAGGCATTGCTCGCGGACACGGACTTTATTAGAATGTACCGTACATTGCAATGTGCGTCAGGCTATGCCGGGATGCTTTGCGGTGAATGTACTGCAAGCCATTGGCGAGGTAGCTTGACGGGTTGCACTGCATGCGCAACTCTTCAAACGCATGCAGGTCTGAGTGTTCTGGGCGTAATTCTTGCCAGTTTCTTCATGTGCGTCTGTACACAGCTGACGCCCTTTTCCGCAAGCGATGATGTCTTCAAGATAGTACTGGGCTTCCTACAGCAGATATCTGTCTTGCGCGCCTTTCGGGCAGAATGGGCTATCCCTGTGATGTGGGCGAGTTCCCTAGCAACGAGTGCTACGTCGGGCACTCTCACATGGGCACCATGCATCCTCGAAGACAGTTTCGTCCCCTCATTCATGATCGAAGCGGTGCTGCTGGTGTATGTGTTTCCTCTTCTGATGGTGGTGCTGGTTTCAAAAATAAGTCGAGGAGGTTTCTGTCGGGCAAAGACTTCCTTATGGAAAAGCACGCGTACGGTCACGCGTTTTCTATATCCTCAAATTGCCGTGGGATTGACTCGTCTTTTTGTTTGTACGGATTCCAAAGACTGGAGCGCACGTCTTGTCCTTGACACGAGCCAGGAATGCTGGACGGCGGGAAGTTGGCATTTCGCTGCAATGATGGGCATCGCCGCGCCCTTTGGCGCATTTCTTTGCGGAGTGCTTATCGTTTGGGGGTCGCGCTGTCTCTACTTTTGGCTCTGCCTGAACGCAGCTTGCACTCAGATAACTTTCGCTACCTTTGTTGAGAGCGCAGAGGCGCGGCGGCATCGTTTCTGGGATGCGGCCGCTGCGCTGCGTGTATTTGCGCTAATTTTCACCGGGACCTTTGTGGCTTCGCCAACGGCTCAATGCCTCATATCTCAGGGCAACATTCTTCTCTATATGCTCGCTACTTTCTGCGTACGGCCATTCAAGTACCGGAAAATTATGTTCATGGACCAGCTCGCGAGCACTTTCATGCTTCTTTTTTTCTATATGGAGATGTCGCAGCATCTTCTTGTCGACTCATCGCAGGCTCAAAATTGGGACAGCTTTGGTGGCGTCCTTGTGGGCCTGCTTCTTTGTCTCGCAGTCGTCGCGTTCGTCGCGTTCGTCGTGGTCGTCGCAGTGAGTCCTCTTCAATGCGTCGCGGTAGCACCGGGCATGTTCGGCGGCGCAGCCTCGAATTGGGCCGTGCTGATGTCGATGGCACCCTTGTTGGAGCAATTCGTGCTCGCAGGGACAAAAAGAGTAAAAGAAAGCGTGCTTCGTGTAATGGCAAGTATGGGTCGTATGTGCAGTCGTGAGAAGCCTTTGAGACCCATTGCGTCACCGCAAGAGTCGTTGACAACCGAAGCAGCACACGAGAGCCTTGTTTCCAGCTAATAAAGAAAAGAAAAGAAGCAAAATATTTTCATAAGAAACCGCAGCAGGGGCGCCCATTCGATGGAGCCCCCTCGCTTCAGTGATGGAAAAAAAGGGGAGCGTGACACGCAAACAAAGGTGAAAAAGCATGACTAACTGGCTAGGCTTAAATTAACTCAAGGGCGATGGGAGGAGGGAGAAGTAGAGGGAGCGAAGGGCGTAGCTACATGTCTATAAACGCGACGAGGTTACCTTTAGTCGTTGTGCTCGTAGGCGCGCTTGGCGTGCGAGCCAACATCGCCCGAGAAAAGAAGCTTGTAGGCGTAGAAGGCGAGCATACCGGCGCTCAGTGCCGCAACAAAGCCAGCAGGCATAAAGGTGCCCGTCTCTTGGTAACGCTCGAACATGAGCATGGTCACGATGAGGGTGAGCACCGCCGACACAACAACGTAAGCATAAGTCGGCGACCGGTACCTCTTGTCCTCCTCATTCTTGTTCTCGAGGTACTCCTGGTACGAAGTCCAGCCAATGGCGATGAGAGCAAGACCAATGCCACAACCTGCGATATTGAAGGAGGGTCATTGCCATCGTCATCGTCATCGTCATCGCATTGCGGCGTTTGAGAGCGAGAGCGAGAGCGAGATCGAGATCGAAAGCGAGAGAATTCGTCGGTTAGTCAAACAGCAGATTCAACAAGTAAGTACTTTTTACCTTGCGGTGGGCCACCCAGCACGTGGCGCCCAGTCCGCAAGCGTGGCGGCTCGCCAATGGAAACCGGTTGTATCGGTCTAAAACGTACCCGTAAGCGCAGACACAATGGACCCCGCCCTGATAGCGCCAAGCAGGCCGCCCAGCACGAGCAGGGCGCCGTACGGGATGGTCAGGCAAAAGTCCAACATGATGACGATTCCTGCGTGCCACGTGGCTCAAGAAGCCTCCGCTCTGTCTGACCGCCTTCGGAGTGTTCGAGTTCACGAAGCTTCCACTGCGGCTCGGCTCGGCTTGGCTCGGCTTGGCTCGCTGCGCGGTACGGAGGAGAAGGACCTTCGAGGCGCCACGCTGGTTGCCAGTCTGCCGTGCGACCCGCGCCCGCCCTCGAGACTGTTTCCGTAGTAGCCGCATAGTAAAAGGTGGACGAGGGCGCGTGTGGTGTGTCTCTCTCCCCTCAGCCCTCACTGTGCGAAGGTGCGCCGTGCCGAATTAGGTGTCTTTTCACAAAATCTAGTGTCTTTTGTCGGACAAACTACCGCCAGCCCTGCTTGACTTGAAGTGGAGAGGATCCCCCGAAATGTGATACAGACTCTTGGCGAGGCCCCCGTGCACACGGCACTTTGGGGACAGGGAACGAGAGGCGACGCGAAAGGGGGGTATGCAAGAAGTATTGTGCTGACGGAGTGCCGAAGGAGCCTTGGCAGCAGCTGCCAGCGAGCAGGGCAGTGGCCGGATAGGCGGAAAGTTCACTTATGGCAGGAGGAAGAGTCACTTGCAGCGGAAGATATACTGCTGTGTGTGGCACTGCCGGAACTGCCACTGGACAGGGAGCACTGGCCATGGCTAGGAAGGCGGGACGGAACAGCAGAACGCGAAGCAGCAGCGCGAAAAGGGCGAGGAGAGCGCGGCGCAGAGCGGCATCCAGAGCGGCCTCGTCGCGGAGGGCAGGGCAAGGCAGAGGCGGGGGCAGAGGCAGAGGCGAGGATGCTGCGGACGGCGAGCCGGCGCGTGGCCGCGCAGGTCGCGCGCGGCGCGGCGGGGGCGCCTCGGGTGGCGGCGCCGCGGGTGGTGGCCGCGAGCGCGAGACTGGCGCCGGAAGGGTCGAGGAAGGCCGCCGCGCGGCACGGGCTCGCGGTGAACAAGGCGTGGGCCGAGTTCACCCGGCCGTGCGCCGCCGCAGGCGTAGCTGCCAGGCCTATCCACGTGGCCACGGACGCGCCGGCGCCGCTTGACTGGTCGCTCCTGGACGGCGTGACCGCAGCCATCACTGAAGACCGTAAGTACCACTTTATCAAAGATCGATAATGAATGCTGCAGCAGAAGGATCCCCTCTTTTCTCTCTTTTTTTCCTTTCTTTGTCCATCTCCTCGTACACCTTTTTGCGACCGATCAAATGGAATGGATTGGATCGGATTGGAATGGAAAGGAACTGAATTGAATTGAATTGAATGGGATAGTTTCGACAGAAACGAAACTTCTGCTGCTGCTGCCATCGCTAGTCGTGCCTGAGCTTGAGTGCGGGCGCGGGAGCGAGTACTCGAGTGAGCCTTCGAGTGAGCAAGCGAGCAAGCAAGTAAGCGAGTGCGCTGTGCCTTTTATTTAGATCGACCGATAAAATGCAAGCAAGCAGAGAGCAAAAGATCACCACCCTGCTGAGTTAGCCGACTTGCGGGCGTCTGTCCACGGTGTTTGCGATTCGTACGCAGACTTGCTGTCGCTCGCTGGCTCGCTCGCTTTCTGGCTTGCTTGCTTGCCTGTGATGGAAAGCCTCCTGCGTCCTCGCGCATCCTTGCGGCCCAAGACCCATTCGTTTTTCTTGCTGTTCAGAGACGACTGCATCTTCAATGTTTGATTTGGAAAAAGGCAATCAGATGGGCTAACTTTTGCTCCGATGCCTCGCCTTGCGGGATTCCTGATCCATCTCGCCCATTCTTCCTCCCTCCATTTCGTTCCTTCCTTTTTCTTTTTCCTTTTTTCTTTTTTCGAGGAGCCGTCTATTCTCTACGTGCCCTTGCTGCGCACCCTTCCTCAATTTGAATTCTGGGCCTCAATACTTGCACAGACTTTGCTGATGGTGGCATGGGCAAGCTCGAGTCCGCATTGGGCGTCTCCCTTGCTCAAGAGTGCGCGACCTCTGGCTTTGCAGGCAAGGAAGGCCAGTCTTTGTATCTACGCGTTGCGCGTAGTGATGATGCGACCAAAGCTGCAAAGCAAATTCTCCTTGTTGGTCTCGGTCATGGCATGGGGGAGAAGGGCGCACCGTCGGCTCTCCAGCTTCGAAACTATGGTCTCCAAATTGCCTCCAGTATGAAGTGGAACTCGCTTGAATCGCTGGGCCTGCTCGTGGTGGGAGAGTGTACCAAAGCTGGCGGCCAGGGAGAAATCGAAAAAAAGGAAGTGAATGCGCTCGCGCTCGATACAGCTGAAACATGCGCGGTGGTGTCGGCGATCCTCGCTCGCGCTGAGCCAGATCTGCGGTTCCGCTCTTCGCGTGCGCTTGCGAGTAGCACGGACTCGAGAAAGAAGAACGATGTGGCCATTCATGTTGCTGGCGGCGATCGAAATGGCCTTCTTCGGGGCAGCGCGGTTGCTCGGGGCATGCGCACTGCACTCGAGCTCGTCAATGCGCCTCCTAATTATGTTAACCCGACGACTCTGGCAGCTTTTGCTGAGCGGATCGCGTCAACCTCGGAACTCCTTGCGTGCAAGACCCTCAACGCCGAGCAATGCTCTGCGTTCGGAGAACATGGGATGCAGCTCTTCCTCGGCGTTGGAAGCGGCTCCGTGAACCCGCCGCAACTCATTCATCTTCGATACACATCGCCAGAATTTCTTAGCGATGGCAACGCCGAGCCTTTGCGCAAGATCGCCGTGGTGGGCAAAGGTGTTACTTTCGACTCCGGGGGTTACAACCTCAAGGCTGGAGAAGGTTCGATGATCGACGTGATGAAATTTGACATGGGTGGCGCAGCTGCAACCCTTGGTGCCGCTGAGACGATTCTGGCTCTCCAGCCGCCTGGAGTTCAGATCGACTTTATTGTCCCAGCGTGTGAAAATCTAATTTCGGGTGGAGCGATGCTGCCGGGCAGCGTCTTGCGCGCTTCGGACGGAACCACAGTGGAGGTGAACAATACAGATGCGGAGGGGCGACTTGCCCTTGCGGACGCTCTTCTTTATGCTCAAGCTCAGGGGGCGGAGGAAATCATTGATGTGGCGACGCTCACGGGCGCGTGCATCATTGCACTTGGCGACGAAACTGCAGGCGTGTTCGCTCATTCAGAAAGCTTTGCCAAGAGGCTGCTCGAAAGTGCCGCCGCTGCGGGGGAGAGCGTTTGGCGGATGCCCTTGCAACATGCTTATGCCAAGCAGCTCAAGAGTGATATCGCCGACATGAAGAATACTGGCACGCGAGCGGGTGGATCCATCACGGCGGCGCTCTTTTTGCACCGTTTCATAAATCATGAAAAGGTGTCTTGGGCTCACGTGGACATTGCAGGTCCTGTGTGGGATGCTGCCAAGGGAACCGGAACTGGTTTTGGCGTTGCAACTTTGGTACATCACATTCTGGCCGGTGGCCAAACCTCGAACAAATAAATAAAAACAAACGATTTCCAATGCTGCGTTTGCAAGACCAGAATAGTAAAGTATCGCAAAGCAAATTTGTTACACAAGAGAGCTTCTCTTTGCGCGCCTTCGCTTTTGATTTTTGAGATTTTAAAAGGTCCTCTACGCAACATCCAGAACTTCGCCCACGGCAAGACTTCCGCAATGGCTTTGGAGTTTGTGCTCGCGATGCATCGTTGCCAATGCAGCTTGTGCCTGTAGCTCTGGCACATTTTCATTGGCGAGTTGATGAGTCTGCGATAGATCGGACGCTAAGTCGAAAACGACGAGGTCAGACGTATGACCGCATGCTGGCAACTTGCCCGTGCGAGGCCCAAAGCAAAGGAAAGCAAGACTGCCATTACGCACAAGTTGTCCGAATCCTTTAGGATGTTCATGTGGTCCACAATACTCCATATATTGATTGGCTACGGGCGAGTGTGACTGGCCCCGAAGAGCGCCGGATTTGTCCTTGCCATCAATATTCGTTTCCGTGAGCGGTAAACCAAGAAAGCCAGCAAGAGTTGGCAGCCAGTCGTAAAAGTTGAAGTGAACGTCACTCCAGCGGCCCGCGGGAAGAACCCCAGGCCACCGCAATACAAACGGCACTCGATGGCCACCCTCGGAAAGACTCCGCTTGAAGCCGCGAAGGGGCCCGCTCGAGTTGAAGAACCTGTAGCTATGATCGCCCTCATTTGACGCACCGTTGTCCGAGGAAAACATGACGAGCGTGTTTGCAGTGAGATTCAATCTATCCAGTGCATCAAGAATAATTCCAGCCTGCTCGTCAAAGGCAGCAACCGCGGCGGCATATTGCACTTCATGCAGACCCCAAGCATTGCGCATGTGCGCGAGGCGCGAGCGTCCAATTCGAGGCACGGGAGAGCCATGCTCGTCGTTCGAACCAACGTCCCCAGCATGGGGGGTTGTGTGAGATACGAAGATGGCAAAGGGACGAGTATCGGCGGAGGCGACGTGGTGGCTCAAAAACGCGAGGGTCTCGCGAGTGAAAGTGTCCCCAGACCACTCGCATTTCTCAAGGGAAGCCCACCCGCCGCACGACGCATATGACGCATTGTAGTTCTTTGAAACTGCCGTAAAGTCCCAACCTCTGTAGACATGGGACGGATAGTAGTTGTGGCAGTTCCGCTGGTCAACCTGGCCTACAAATTCTTCAAAGCCTGCGTCCAGAGGGAAACCTCCTTGAGCTTTGG
Source organism: Aurantiochytrium sp. KH105 (assembly GCA_003116975.1). Classification (NCBI taxonomy): domain Eukaryota; class Bigyra; order Thraustochytrida; family Thraustochytriidae; genus Aurantiochytrium; species Aurantiochytrium sp. KH105. The sequence continues at coordinate 216,121 of BGKB01000008.1, forward strand.
TACCAAGGCCCCATTTGCCAAAGAGAGCAGTGCGATAGTTGCCTTGCTCGCGCAACAGCGAGGCCCACGTTTGCCGCACGTGCGCGATCGTTCCAATATCATTGTCGCGGACGGGGCATCTTCCAGTGTGCAGGCCTGTCATGAAGGTGCAGCGCGACGGGGCGCAGACGGGCGCCCCTGCGTGCGCGTCCGAAAGGCTGAGCCCCTGTGCTGCGAGCTTGTCAAGTACAGGGGTCTCGACCGCGCGGCCCAACGGGACCTTGAAGCGGCGCCGCATGAAGCTTGGGTCCGCGAACCCCATGTCGTCTGCCAAAAGAACGACCACGTTCGGACGCTGCGGCGCATCCGCAACGCTTGCACCCTTACTTGTGCCGACGAGTGCAGCGAGTGCGGCAGCTACAGCCCACAGAGGCTGGCTCAAGACGCGCATGGCCAGCTATAATAGTCCGTGCGCAATGCTATCCTGAAAGTCTCGCGGCTCTGTGCTTCAAGTTAGTTTTACAGTTGTGTATACAGTTCGAGGAAGGAAGAAGGTCATCAACAGGATTCAACTCAGTAGTGTCCCAGGTACTATTCCCGCCAGGAAGACCACTGTGGCGGCACGCCAGCCCAGGAAGTTTCGAGTTACCACTTAGATGTTAGACCTAGGGTCCTAATTCGAAACGAGGATGCGTCCAAGACTTCGGAATGAGTTCCACGTCTGAAAGCATTTCAAGATTGTAAGTGCGTTGTGCTTCCCAGACGCGCTTGGCTCGCGTAGATATCATACCCTCCAGCTTGCTCAGAACTTCCGCGCCTCCCTTAGGGCTTACCCTGTAGGGCTTGTCCGGATTGTACCAGAGCTTGAGAAAGTTTTCTTGAAAGTCGCTCTCACTCGGAAGGAAGACGCCCTTAATACCTACTTCCACAAACTTTGCGTGCAAGAACTTCGCCAGTTCGTACGGCTCTGTCATCATCTGAAAGTGACTGACCTGTATGATGGTCGCGTCCGTGCGTCTGCAAGCCTGGATTGCGCGCACATTGTACTCTTCCCAGAGTTCGAGATTGGTCTCAAGAGGCCACTTGCGAACAAAGGGGACGAACCTCGAGGCTACTTCAATTGGATCTCGATGCGGAATAATACAAATGCGCTTGCGATCCGTGACTTGGGTCAGGTATGCCTCTGCAAGGAGACACAGGCGCGGATCCTTCAGGACCCAAGACTTCTCGGGTCCGGCGCGCGCATCAAGCCAGTCAAGGACTTTCTTCACCTCCTGGACGTATTCGGTTTGTTCCTGGAGGGATGCGCGATCCCACTCGTGCCCGTATGCTGGCCAACGGGGGGCCGTCTTATCAGCGGTTTTAAGAAGAAACCTTTCATTCAAGTGTTCTGCCATTGCGAGCTCAAAGTACTTTACTTGGTTTCCACGCAGAGAAAGGAGATCAGTTCGATTGCCTGCTTCAAGCCCAAGATTCATGAGAAGGAGAGTAAGGATTGAAGTGCCCGTATGGTGCATTCCAGTGACGAGCACCGCCGCCGCGCCGGGCGCATCATTGGCTGAAGCGTTGACTAAAGTGTGTGAAGAAGAGTTTACGGAATGTAGGGGCACTGGTGAAACGACGTACTCGGGCTGCAGAATATCAAACGACCCTCCGTCTATACTGCTGCGCAACCATTGGCCCACGAGCATGCCGACGCAAAAGCATAATATGCACACAGTGGAGAAGAGCCAGGGGCGGCAGCGCATATTCGCTTGCGTTGCAACAATGTTAGCGTCGCCCTTTCCTCGGTGGCCTGTCGCGACTGTCTCGTTCGTTTCTCACGAGTTGACAAGGAGCGGCAGACGTTGCGCCACGTCCGCGACGAGAACAAGAGACCCTCTTCTATCTACCTCGTAGCTAGGGCCATACGAGCACGCGTGTCTTGGTGGGTTGTGCGGCACAAGAGTTTCTTGGCCAGCCTGGAAACGACGTCTGCCCATGGCCCCAGGAGGAAATAAAAAATAGGCCAAGACGCGGTGCCCGGGAAAAGTCTCGTTAAAATTAAAATTGTATACCATGCACACTACTAAAATTTATCTCTCCCTTCTTATCACTTTGGCCGCGAGTGAGTTATAACTTCGAAAATTATGTTTGGGCCATTTTTATTTCGTTTTAGGCAATAAGAGCTGCCCTGGACCGTCGGTCACTGTGCCACGGTTCTGGTGACTCGGAAGGAGGGGCTTGATCCAGGAAAGCAAGACTCTTATCCAGGCGTATCCCGTCGCAAGCGCGCGGTCTATCGAGTAACGAAACAGATCTCGCGACAGCGCCCCTCTCTAGGCCTACAGCATTCTTTGGCATCCCGTGTCCTCCATACACGACATTCGCATTTTGCGAGTTGGGTTTCAAGTTCATGTCGTACTTTGCAACTCGTGCAGGCCAGTGTCGACGCTACGACCACGTTCCATGCACAAGTTTTTGCAAAGCTTTCGAAATTAAAATGGGTTTCACCAAGGCGCAAGGAAATGCTGTCGGATTTATTTTTTTGTTTGAGGAAACCAAAAACTAGGAAAACCAAAAAAAGACCAGAAACCCCTCGGACATCCCAGAGTCAAAGAGCAAGTTCACTACGGATCTCTCTGGATCCTAGATTAGCAACCAGAGATGATACACCAGCGTTTTGAAAACAATGGACTGGTGCTAGTTTTTACAAGATAGAAAAGCGAAGTTTCCAAGGTATGCTCAGAGAATCGAAGGATGGGTTCATTAGTTGGTCGTTTACAACCAATAATGAATTCTCGTCGCCGCCAGCACTTGTGTCCGTGTAGTATTTATGGGGAATACACATAGACCCTAGAGGGAAAGAATTTAACATTTGTTTTCACCTCTCACGAATCTATAGACAGCAGCATGAAGTGACCGAGATTCGGGATGACAAGAATTGGCAAGGGCTTTGTGCTTGTTGGGAAATGGAAATGACGTGAGCAGACAGCAGCGCCACAGAAGTAACGAGGTCAATTTGGCACCCATGGGAAGTCTCTTGTAGAATTGCCGCGCAAACAACCATCCAATCTCAGCAGCCACTAGTTCGTGCGACATTAAGGTAAGTCTAACATCGCTCAGAGCATGAACCAACACGACCAAAAATTTGTGATCATCAAGCTTTTCACTACATCCTCAAGACGACATTTAAGGTGAGAAGAAGCATCGAGCTCCACCACCAGATAATTTTGTCTCAGCAGAAGTATAACTACCCTAGGCATTCTTAGCGTACTTTTGAGAAAATGGACTGTAAGATGGATTCTGTTTAACGCTGGTTAGCTACGGATGATTCGGATCTGCTGGTGCTGGGACTGCTTTGTCTTGGCGCCAGCTCCAAGACTTGAATAAGTGATGTACAGAGACGCTGGTGAGGGGCACGGGCCTGTTCTGAGGCTTACCAGCTAGGGGATGTTCACTGCCGTGACTTTGTAGTCCACCCTCACCAAGTACACTGACTGCAACATGAGGCTTTAGATGAGACTTCCCATGGGCGAAAGGTTGACGCCGCCTGGTCCATGCCGTCCAACCGTGGTGGCGTCATTCTTTATCCTCGATACGTACTTAGGATACTAGCAATCCATTTGACTCTACATACTTCACCAGATATGAACCTGCTTTCTTCGTGTAGTCATGGTGACTGTGGATGCGTTATGGACGCGATTTTCGAGGAAGGAAAGTAAAGCGGCTCAAGCTGAAGCACCTTGAAAGAGAAGGTGGACCAGAATGTGTGAATTTTGAAAAGCAGGGTTTCTTGAGTATGCAAAGGCGTTGGAATCCTCAATCAGAAGCTCCCTTGGAACTGCGGTCAGACTGCGAGCCTTTCGCTCACGGATGGCATTGGATGCAAGCGAGTATTTATGGCACGATGCAAGTCCAACAAATCGATGAATTGCCCTTATAGTAGCTATGCCTGACTCGGAGCGAGTGCATACGGAAAAGAGACCATCATTGGGCCCGGTCTCCAAAAAATATCTAATCGCGCAACGCAAATTTGAGACCTACTTAGCTTGGCCTAACTTGACTTTGTCCTTCTTCGACTGTTGCTCTGTTGCAGAAGGTGCCGTGAACAGAATACAAGGGTAGGCTGGCTGTCAACTGGCTTTGCACGCCTGTCATCGTCTTGAAGTGATTTCTTCCTGGTCGATGTTGTTCGGTTGCGATGCTGGGTAAGAATAATTGCGCTCGTCGCCGAGCACTTGTTTGTAAACTTCGATGAATTCATACAAAACAACGCGTTTGGCTTATGCCGAGCGAGTACTTTTTCTAAATTGAGCACCAGTGAGATGTCTGATCTGCACATGCCTTGGCTATTGCCTCGGGCATACTTCAATGAGCTCAAAGGGTGCACGGAATGCTCCTTTATTGTATTTTCTATGCAGGTACCTTGCTGGCAATCTTGAATCCTTGCTTCAATTCCACTGCTTTTTTGAAAATTCACATTCAAATGCGTTCCATGTCTACGAAGCGATAGTAGCCAGACTTCGTACATCCGTATACCTACGTCTATACGTCTGCCGGGTAGCTGCGAACTTGCAGGTCTTGGTCACTTGCCACAAGGAACGACAGCGTACCGGGAAAGATATTTTCTCACGATTGGCTCGCATCCTTGAGCTTGCGCGCACGCGAAACGTGTCATTTTCTTGTATAAATTTGGCTTTGAGACATCTCGCACCCGCAAACCAGAGCGGCGAGCAACTGTATAGCTGTTCGCAAACGAAGGTTCTTAACGCGTGCTGTGGCGTGTAGCTTCAATGTTTTTTTCTCTGTCACCCTGGCGTCCTTCTTCGCTCTCGTCATCTTACGCCCCTCAGCGCCAGTAGCTGTGGCTGCAGTCCATACAGGCTGGCTCAAGACATTGGCTCAAGACACTAACTCGAGACAGGCTCGGCACGCAGTGCTCGCCTGAAAGTCTCGCGACCTGATACCCGAATGCTTCAAGTCAGTTTTACGATTGTGTACAGTGCGAGTTGAGGAAAGAAGATCATCAATAGGATCCAAGTCAGCGGCATGCTAGAAAACTACCAGCCAGGAAAACCACTCACTGTGGCGGCATGCCTGCCCAACGAATTTTGGGTTGCCAGTTGGGTTGCCACTTAGATGTTAGGCCTAGGGTTCTATTCGAAACGAGGATGCGTCCAAGACTTCGGAATGAGTTCCGCATCTGAAAGCATCTCAAGATTATATGTGCGTTGTGCTTCCCAGACGCGCTTGGCTCGCGTAGATATCATACCCTTCAGCTTGCTCAGAACGTCCGCCCCTCCCTTAGGGCTTACTTTGTAGGGCTTGTCCGGATTGAACCAGAGCTTGAGAAATCGTTGTTGAAAATCATTCTCACTCGGAAGGAAGACGCCCTTGACCCCTGCATCCACAAGCTTTGCGTGCAGGTATTTCGCCAGTTCGTACGGCTCTGTCATCATCTGAAAGTGACTGACCTGTACGATGGTCGCGCCCGTGCGCCTGCAGGCCTGGATTGCGCGCACATTGTACTCTTCCCAGAGTTCGAGGTTGGTCTCAAGAGGCCAGCCGCGAGCAAAGGGGACGAACCTCGAGGCTACTTCGATTGGATCTCGATGCGGAATAATGCAAATGCGCTTGCGATCCGTGACTTGGGTCAGGTATGCTTCAGCGAGAAGACACAGGCGTGGGTCCTTCAAAACCCAAGATTTCTCGGGCCCGGTGTACGCATCAAGCCAGTCGAGGACTTTCTTCACCTCCTGGACGTATTCGGTTTGTTCTTGAAGGGATGCGCGATCCCACTCGTGCCCGTATGCTGGCCAAGGGGGGTTGGTCTTGTCCGTGGTTTTGAGAAGAAAGTCCTCGTTTAGATGCTCCGCCCTAGCGAGCTCAAAGTACTTGACTTTGTTCCCGGGCAGAAATAGGAGATCGGATCGCCTGCCTGCCTCAAGCCCAAGATTCATGAGAAGGAGAGTAAGGATTGAAGTGCCCGTATGATGCATCCCGGTGACGAGCACGGCCGCCGCGCCGGGTGCGTCATCGGCTGAAGCGCTGACTGAAGGGTGTGGAGAAGAGTTTACGGCATGTAGGGGCGTCGGCGAAACGACGTACTCGGGCTTCAAAGAATCGAGCGTCTCCCGGTCTACGCCGCGCAACCAAGGGCCTACGAGTATGCCGACGCAAAAGCAAAATACGCACGCGACGTAGAAGAGCCAGAAATGGCGATACATTGTTGTGCGCAGCGCAAAAACGTTCGCGTTACCCATGCTTGTTGTGGACTGTCGCGTTTCCTCGTTTGCTTGCCACGCGTCGGCGAGCGTCTTGGCTGGACAGAAAGCTTTGGATGTTACGTCACGTCCGCGACGGCAAGACCTGGCCCCGCCGACTCCTGGGTTCTTGTGGATGACCAGCGCGCGTGTGCGCGCGGATGAGCGCGCACGAGCGTCGCAGAGGCCCTGGCGATGGGCTCGACAGACCGTATTGGGTTAGTTTGCCTGCTTCATCTTTGCCCCATGAAAATATCGGAGAAAAGAAAAGAAAGAAGCTCGTGCCGCGGCGTGCAACCGTTGGTGCCTCGATTTTGCTTGACTGACCTCTTGACGTGGGCAGCAGGGGGAAGCGCTTGGTCTCAGGCAAGGATCCGACAGAGTGATCAGGTTATTCATAGGCCTACTTGCAAGCCGCCAAACCTTATAGCTGTTGCCGACGCGGTCCTGGTGTTATACAAAGTAATCTAGGCGACCCTATACATGCCAGTGATGGGGAAAGGCATGGTGATGCTATGAAAGGAGTAGAAGGTGCTAGGCACAACCTTGGTAGGCCTGGACCTAGTCACAATCTAGGCTAGTAGCGCGTGTGCAAACCACCTTTGATCGTGACGCCAAAAGTGGAGAGAAAGCGAGCGTTCGGACGCATCTACTCGCGCGGGTGGCAGCTGGTCATTTGCCAGCAGCCGCTGACCTGTACGGCCGCCAGCGTTGGCGAGACGGCAACCGCGCAAGAAGCGATTCACCTCACAACACTGCCGCCTTCGCTGGCACCGCAAGACCAGGGTGAGGCAATACGGAATGAACACGGAGAGAGCAGTCGTGGAGCTGCCAGGTGGCCTCGAGCTCCAGCTCAAATACGTTAGCCTCGTCCTGCTCATTGTGCAGAATGTAGCACTCGTTTTGATGATCAAGGTGTCCAAGTTGCACCACGCCCCAGACAAACCGTCGTACGTGTCATCAACAGCAATTCTCTGCGCAGAATTCATGAAACTTGGTGTGTCCCTTGCTCTAGAGTATCGAAGATTCACCCGCGACAACAAAATTGCAACACCTTTTCGTCGACATCTTGTACGGCAACTCGCTAAGCCCGACACGATAAAGCTGAGCATACCTGGCCTTTTGTACACAGTTCAGAGCAATCTGCTTTTTATGGCGCTCAATCTGTTGTCAGTCGGTGTGTATCAAGTGTCCATGCAACTAAAAATCTTGCTGACAGCTGCAATGAGCTACTTTGTTCTCGGCAAAACCCTCTCTCCTCTTCAAGTGATTTCGCTTGTGATACTCATGTGTGGCGTTGCAGCAGTGCAACTGTCGCAAGTCGTTGGCGACGATAAGCTGTCTGATGCGCGGCAGCAAGGGCAATATCAGCAGCTTTTGGGCTTTGGTGCAACGGTCCTCGCGTGCAGTATCTCCGCTTTCGCAGGCGTATATCTCGAAAAGGTGCTAAAATCCGGCTCCTTCGTCTCTATCTGGATGCGCAACGTGCAGCTTTCGTTGTTTGGAATCTTGATTGGCTTATTCACAGTTGTTGGCAAAGATGGTCACAGAATTGGAGAATTTGGTTTTTTTGGAGGCTACAACTGGACAACTTGGATTGCTATCTGCCTTCAAGCCTGGGGTGGGCTCATTGTGGCGGTGGTCATGAAGTATGCGGACAATATTCTCAAAGGTTTTGCGACGGCAGTCTCCATCTTATTCATCTCCTTCGTCTCAGTGCTCGCATTTGACACTAAACCGAGTCTTCTTATGGCCGCGGGGACGGGAGCAGTTCTCATATCGGTTCTTTTATACACTTCGAATCCTTTCCCGGCCGGCTTTTCTCGCTCTGGATTTAAGGTGATCGAGCCGGGCGATATTGACTCAAGAAGAGCCTTTTCGCAAAACGATATCTTCGGCAAACGGTAACCTAGACCTAGCTGGGGTCTATGCAACAACATGGCTTTCAGCTTTCTGCGCACGGCGTAGCCTCTCTTCGAACCAGATTCCATCATCGTGGACAACGGAAGGGAAAATGAAAGTTTGATACTTGTAAGCTGAGTCGATTGAATTGAAGCGCTAACTTTTCGATCCGGACCTAGACATACGCTGCACTTTCCTCTGTTCGGCATACACTGCCGGTCTTGATGTACGCAGTCTCTTAAAATTGCTGATTCGACTTCTTTTCGGTTCTTCATTGCTTTTTTCGGGGAACGTTGGCGCCTCTGCCGTTCAAATATCAACGCACAAAGGCCTCATAAAAAAGGGATAGGATCATTTTTTTTATTTCCACAAGGTAACACATGAAGAGTTTGAAGACGTCTACTGGTCATTCCGTCTGGCGTGACTACGGCGGCGACGCATAATATCCGTACGAGGTGCAAATAATATCGTAAAGTGACCCTTGCGCGGGACGTACTCCCGTTGCAACCTTGGTAAGCTCGCCATACATGTGCAGCTGCAGAGTTTTCCCGTTTTTGATGCTCCGTAAAACAGAGTCATCCGCGGGTGTCGGATTGTAAAAGTATTGCTCGGCTTGCCCTGGGAATAGCGAATACATGTACCAATGAGAAAAGAACCCAGCCAGACGGCAGTCCATATCTTCACACGCCTTGTAGCACTCATAAAGAAGCGGGCCTCCGATGCTTTCCCAAGAGTTTGGATTGTAAGCAATCAGGATTTTTTTCAGCACTTTAAGCAGAACGCCATTGCCTTGGGGAAAACCCATGACGCCATTGGACAAAGTCTCGTGCTTGTACTTGCCAACCGCGAACCCTCCGCTCATGTAGTCTGCCGGTGGTTGTTTTAGCCAGAGCGAATCAAAGTCACTGTAAACTCCTCCACAAAGGTACAAAACGGCAATTCGGATAAAGTCTGCAGTGTGAGCGCCTACATGCGGACTTGAATTGACTCGCTGAATGAATCGCTTCCAGGTTCTCGGCCTTGACAAGGCAGGGACCTGCTTGATAATCTGCTTTACAAAATCCTCGAGACCTACTCGCCAAATTGTTGGGTACCAGCTCTTTACCTGAGTCAGCGAATCACTGATGATAATGACACGATAATCCGCACCAAATACCTTCATTGTAGAGACAAGGCCCGCTTCGTACATGAAGGGTAAGAAATCACGACCACGCCAGACGAGAAAAACGTTGACAGGATCTTCGCAAGGTGGGGAGCGGCAGTGACCTGCAGGAAATCTACGAGGGCAGAAGCCATCGAAACCAAGGTCCTCCTGGGGATCCAGTGTTCGGGCACTTGCAAGCCCAATAGCAGGTCTTGAAGCTGGGCTTGCAAGAAAGTAGCCCGCCATCTCCACCGGTGTTCCCTGCGACCTTCTTATCGATGTGAGAATGGAGGCTTGCCACGCAAGAAGCACGAGCGTAACGATACTGAATATCGTCGCGACCTTGCATCGAAAACTTGTGCCTGCCACGCAGTCTTTCGCGCACCCCAGACAGGCCTTCATGATATAAGCTCCGCGGTGCTTAGCGCGCGCTTAGCACGGCGATACAATCTGCCACCCGCGCCACGTCACGCAGCGCGTAACGCCGACGTCAGACCTGTGCCACTTCAAAACGTAGCGCGCGCGCGTCACACGCGCCGCACGCAGAGTTTTCAATTTGGCTGCGAGATTGCAGCAAGCAATAGTAACTGGTCACTAGGCTGGTACTACTAGTAGCCCATAAAGTGGCGCCGCGGCGTGCACAACGACTTTTTCCTCTTCCCATTTTTTTATAAACAAAACAAAAAGGGCAGCACAGCAAAAGTGCGTCTGCAAGGGAAGAATTCTTTGCAGCGTTTATGAAAGCCCATCGTGATCATCAAGAGTAAGAATTTTTCTCTTTCCTTTAATTTTTTCGTCCTTCAGAAGGTGCTGGTAGTTTTTACATAGAGAACGACACCAGGAGCCGGAATGCGCAAGCTCGACTGCGTGCTCGAAAAGAAGTAGCCCTCGGTCGAAAATCCAGCGCACGAACGCATCATGTCGCAAAAGTACGAAAGCACTTCGTGATTTCGGTGCCATGCTGGCTGCGCTGTTAAGCGCGCCGAGGGTGCCATTGTCCACCCTTGGAGTCTGCTAGTGAGCGAATGCGCATTAATCTTGTCAAAGAAGCGCCCCGCAATGACGAGAGCACTTCCTTGCGGCGAACTGGGATATTGGTCATGGAAATTGCGCTGCCAACGAACCTCAAACTCTTCACAGCGCTTGCGCGCCGCATCAATATCGACGGCGCGATCAAATTGCATTGCAAGAATCGCCTCATTCGTCGCAATGTCCCAACGTGTCTTGTAAAACCCACTGAGCAAACCAGCCCAATACTTTCGCGCATAGTCATTTAGAGAATGCTGCGCATCGCGTCCCCAGAGAGTGACCTGATTTCGTGCATTGTATTCAAAAAGGTTGGCGTCCTGCACATTGGCCGTCCCATAATCGCGTGCTCGCGCGATCCACCGTCCAAGCAACCAGTCTGGACTTGAGCCAAGGAGCTCATCGGCCTCATCAATGTGCTCCAACAAAGCTGCGCGAAGGCTTCTGGCTTCGTGGAGATCGCGCCTGCCCACGCTAGCTTCCCATACCCTGCAAAGGTCCCAAAATATGTGATCCATGACTTGCCTCACGAGATCAATCAAGTCATACTCCAGTCCGCGTGTGAGCGGGCTCGTAGTTTGTCTTGCACCGTGAACAATCTCTTTGGCCGAAGAGAAAGCCCAACTTGCATTGGCTTCACCCTTGATCCCATGACGCTTACCTCCGGGGTGCCGGGGCTCCAAGACTTGACCGGGGACCAGGTGCAAAACGTTTGGGTTTGCAGAGCAGCACCCTCGATGCCCGAAAGGATAACTCACAATTGCGCCACTGTCCGAGTTGTCATATGCAGAGGAGTAGAGTCCCCACGCCGCATGCGTGAGCATTCTCAGACCGTGCACCACGCGCGCGTCTACATCTGCGCTGTAGCGAGAACTAGCCCAATTGTCCACATATAAGGCGATGGGAAATGTAAGATTCGGCGGCGACTTTAGATGCAAATTCGTCTGTTGCGCAAGTCCAAATGTTCCTGGCGTGCCCCATCGAGATTCGCTGAAAATCTCAAAAACAATGGGATCGGCTTCGATCGCCTCCATGGCGAGCCCTACGCCAAGAGCGTTTGCTGGGAAATTTCTTTGCGCTTCTGCGTGCAGCGTCGCGAGAGAAGTTAGATTACCGTGGATACCGCGATTGCCCCCAAATACGTGAATGATGCAAGTCAGGAAATAGTGTTCAAGAAAGCCGTACGTGTCATAGGACAGTGACTGCTCGCTTGCATTCAAATCGAGGACCACGAGCTGTTGCCGCGGAATTGAGCCAAAATACGCACCAAGACGTTGCTGGTTCCAGTATACCTTGTTGCATCGATTTGCTTTTCTGCATCCGTATCGCTCTCGAAGGAACCAGCCTTGCATTACCCAGACTGCACTCGAGTCCGCAGCGCTCATTACCTGGTATGTGAGCTCGCTTGTACGAGCCAGAGCCCTGGTGCTTCCATTAACCGGAGTCATCTCGTTGAAGTGATCGATTGCGTACACGTGGTCGGAGCCAAAAAGTTCCTGCAGCGTGCGGTAGTACCGCTGTCCAATATCCTCAAATGTTGCGCTCGACGAAGGCCCATCAAGGAAGCAAGAGGCGCGAAAACCTTCCCATGGCATCGACACAATCGTTGCATTTGGAAAGTGCCGACGTAAAGAGCAAGGGATGCTCCCCGAGAAACCTGGAAGGATAGGAAACATTCCCAGTGCACGCATACGACGAAGGAGGATCTGTGCGAGGCCTGCTTGTCGATTGATGTATGTCCGTGGCGCCGGTCCGGCCCAGGTGTCCTCCATGTTACCCATGCGAAACCATCCAAGAAACGCAGGCCCAGGGAACGCTGATGTCTCGTTGAGATCGTCGAGGATTTGTTGCCAAATGGGCTCGTAGACCATGTACATGGTCGGGTGCGTTACGCCATGCAGAGCCATCCAGTCTATTTCCTGGAGCCATCGTTCGGTGGTCCAAAAGGCGCTGCTGTAGCTGTTGGTGCAAGGCTGCATGTAGTAGGACCATTCGCCTCTTGCGGAGACGCGTACAGGCGTGTTCAGCCCGACCAGTGTTCCCACAAAGGCGTCGCGTGTTCGGATTGGGTTTTCGACAATCAGATCATTCCCGAGACCTGACCATGTCACCGAGGCATTCATGCGCCACCGCATATAATGATAGGCTCCTGAAAGCATTGTGACGCCATCTTTGCCGGCTATCTTTAGTTTCTGACCATCTTCCGAGCGCGAAAGTTCGAAGATTGCGGAATCTGTGCCGCCTCCTTCCTTGTTAAGCTGCTCAAGTTCAATGCACGCGGCCACTTCGTCGCCCAAAACACGAGCGAGCACATTATACGCTATTGCGAGGAGGCCAAATTCGTTGGCTTCCTTCGCTTCATGGACCGTGATCTTTCCGTAAGCCTGTGAGAGTGGTGTCACGAGCAGGATCCCGAATGTGAGCAAGAGCACGAACAGCGAGACCCGTGGGCTAGCCTTCATTGTGAAGCACCCGGAGGAAGGAAAGAAAGGAAGGGCCCCAACGCTGAAGGAGAGCAGCGCCAGACCCCCGCACGCGCGGTTGCCCAGGTCCGCGCCGACACCGCTTCGCCCTCTTCTCTCTTCTGCCGTCGTGTGTTTGCGATCTGGCGCCAGCTCACTCGACAACAGAGTCACTGTACCTTGCGTGCCAGGGCTTGTCCGGAAAATCCATCTTTTTGCTTTTCTTTGCAGAGCTTTGGTGCCGTGGAGCGTGGCTGCGCTGCGCAAGGTCATGCGCTTACAAGTGCTGCACTGGCGTGCCGGTGGCGTGCCGGTGGCGTGCCGGTGGCGTGCCGGTGGCGTGCCGGTGGCCGCAGCCTCTCAATCCTAGGTTCTTCCGACACTGGCACCTTCTTACATTACAGTTAGTAAGGGCCGCCCAGCTTACAGTTAATCCAATCCTAACGGTTATCCGGTCAAGACCGCCCGTGCCGCGCCGTGCAGACCTGAGCGCCCGAGCCGTCTCGAGGGCACGGTGTGCCTGGAGAGCTCGGGTAGACGCGGGAGAGAGCACGAGCAAACGCGCTTCACTCCGCTTGTGGCCGACAGCAACCTGCTAAAAGCCTGCCAAAAGCCTGCAAAGCCTGCAAAGCCTGCAAAGATCGCGAGCCTGCGCAGCGCGAAGTCCGGCAGCCGCCACCTGCACGCGCGGTGCCGCGCGGAAGCGCGCTCGCGGGAAGAACGGGGCCGAGAGCGGGATCGAAGGCGCACACGCGACGCAGCGCAAATCGCGTGCGAACATGTTGGGACACGATGGCCCCGTGAGTGTTGTTGAAGAAGAAGCGCCGCACTTCGACGTCTTTGGCAAGGCCTTGGAAGGCATTAATTCGAGGCTCCGCAAGCGTGCGCAGATGACTTGGGATGTAGCCGAGGAGGCGGAGAAATGGATGGATGAATCCAAAGACGAGAATGCGGTGATCCACCACGGGCTCAAGAATGCCGGCTTCCAGGGCTTGGACGAAATTGTCGCTTCTGCACATAATCGGGAATCTTCGCAGCGGGAGGTGCGTCGCCTACGAGATGAAGCACGAACCCGCGTACGCAGACTGGAGGCAAGCTTACAGTGCCTCCGCAAACAGCGCGAGACGCGAATCGATGCGCTAAAAGCCCGCTCGAGGCAATTTGATGCCGATGTAGACGCTGCACTTGCGCGTCAGCGCTTGCGCAAAAATGCATTCGAGCGACGAGTGCGTAGCCAGGAAGAGACAGCGACGCGACGTCTGCAGGAGCTCGTGTTCGAATCCCTCGGCGAGACCGAAAAGACGCTGGAGCGGGCGCACTCTTGCGTCAAGTTTCGAGATAGGGAACTCCGAGAGCGGCTGGCAAACACAAGCGAAGCCCTCCAATGGAGATTTCTTTTGCGGCGTCTCGAGGAAGACGCTCTCTGCGTGCTCTCTGCGCACGAGCTCCGTGAGCCCCAACATAAAGGCAAACAAGAGGCGCTTTGGCGTTTGTGCCACGATGAAGTGCGGCGTTTTGATGCAAATCTATGCGTAGAACGGCTGGCCAGTATTACCTATACTCCAAAGGTTGGGGTTCCTGCAACAGGGAGCACCAATGCGCGCACACTTCCTATTGGACGTGGTGGTTCCCGCGCAGATATTTCACGCCGCGCGATGGTGTTCGATAGCGAACAAGGGAGTCTTGCTGCATCGCTTGCCGCAATCTTTGGCGACGCGGGCATCCGCAGTGAGAACCCGCTGGTCGCTGATTCTTCGATCCGACCTGGTTCCGCGAGAAGTGGAGAGAATCTTCCTTCCGAAGAGCCATCTACGAAACGGCGCAGTCAGGCTCCGCCCGGCTCCTTGACGGTGTCCAAGTCATCACCAAAACAAAGCAATGGCATTCTGGGTTTCGACCGCCGACGGGTGCTTCACACGCGGCGAGTAAATTGCTGCGACCTAGATATGCTCCTGTCAGCACGAGCTCTGACATGGCTGCTATGGCCCTCGCAGGGACAGTCGCCCGTGGACCTTCGAATTTATTTCTGTTTGGAAGAGCGCTTGGCGCATCATGGCCCACGTGACGCGCGCTGTTCGACTCTGGGGTCAATCTACTTGGCGTCTCAGCATCAGAGAAATATTTGCAAAGATGATCTGGACGCTTTGCGGAGAGGACCAAGGGCCGAGAGAAAGGGTTGGCCAACGCACGGAATGCGCATAACGAGGGCCGAGGGGAGGCACCGAGCGCACTACTCGCTGTCACAACTCAAAGAAGAGGCGACCTTGCGCGCTGTAACATCTTGCCCGGACGTTTACACGACTTCGCAACCTTCACTACACTTTGTGCCAGCAACACTTCGCGAGCTCCTCGCGTCGCGGACCTTTTTTGAAATGAGTCGCAACAGTTTCTCTGCGGAAGATCGTGCAGAAATGCGTAGCGTTTTTGGTCATATCGCTCATGAGGCTTTGAATCACCTATACGTCGCGATGCCCTTGCGGAACGCAAGTGACGCTTGCGTTGCTGACAACACGGCATCAATACAAGACGAGACCTTTACACAGTTGCAAATGGTAGCCGTGCCCCGTTCGGCGATCGAGGAGCTTGTCCGGACGTATCTCGTCCGCACGACGGAGACGTCTTCGGTACACTCGGCCCTCGACCTTGCAGAAAGCGATGCATTTTACAGTGTTGCCTTTCCTTCTCTACTTGGGCCTGGCACCGGCAGCGCGCAGAATGAAGTGCAGGCAGCGCGCAGTGAGAAACGTAGTGTTAGCAAGCGAGGATGGAGCGGCAATGCATCAACCTTATCCAGTGCACCCCGAGGCCAAGCCACTGCTGCTCCAACAACTGCAGTAGAAATTGATGATGAGGCAGGGCCTGCTCCACACCATGCAATTCTCGTGTGCTGCAGGACAAGGAGCAAGTCGGACGAGAGCAGGGTATCTGAATCATCGGAAGCACCCGATACTCTCACTCGAGCGTGCCTATGGCGAGCGTGCAACGCGGATCGGACACCGGAAAATGCTTTGGGGCTTTGTGATCATCACGAGCAGATGCACGTGGCGCTTGTTCGGCTTGATGCTAACAGTAGTCAAGAGATAAAGCGCCATCTTCCGCGACAAAGTCTGGAGACCCTACGAAAGAAAACCGATCACGCCATGGTAATAAAAGCCAGTTCTCTGGTTTCGGAACTGCTCACAAACAAGTTGGCGTCGACTGTCAAGGGTTTCTGCGCACGTGCTGCTAACACGGCAAAGCCGCGGCGCAAGTCCAGTCAAGCGAGGGCGCCTCCCTCAGCAGCTGACCTGTTGCGCACGAGTCAACAGCGAGAGCGCAAAGTGCAAGCCGAGCTCGCTTTGGCGCAAATGGTGAGTGCGGCGGAAGCTCAGGTTGTGCAAGAACTTGAGAAGATGTCGTACTTGGACTACTTTCCACGAGACGAGCTCGAGATTATTCGGCAGGAATATCGTGTTCTTGACGAGGAGCGCGAGGCCCTTTTTGTGGACTCAACTCCATCATCGCTTTTCCGATCGCGATTGAAATTTTTAGAAAGCGAGTTTGCTCAGCTTGTCGGACCCTTGCGCACATCAGCTGAGTTAGAAAGTTGTCGCGAGTACGAAGATGTCTCTGAGTCAGCAGAGCGAAGCGAGCGACAACCACTCGCGGATGAAGCCAAGTCACACTATGGTTCTCCCCCAGGTTCCCGCAAAGTCCCACGACGTGAACGGCACCTTGTGGAGATTGAGCTTGAGCTTGACTTTTCTTTGCGCAAAATTCGTATTTTGCGAGCCACGAGGGAGAGATTGGAGCGCGAAGCTATACTGCAAGACGACGGCCTTCCGCAATCAAGCCCTCGCCACCATACAGTTGCAAATGCAGAGGACGCTCGTTCTCGTCAAAGCCTTGGTGCAGCTCGTCGTGTGCCTCTTGAATATGGCCGGAATCCCACTGGCGGTCCGCCTGGTGGCACCAAGCTTGGAAATGTGTCGCAAAGACGCAAGTCGAGAAGGCAAAGTCTGGTGGTAAAACGCATGTAGAGACATTTCTATTTTGAAGGGCAGCCAAACAGCCATTCAGGCCGAGCAGACTAGTTTCCAGTGTATATCACATTTTCACAAATTGAGGTCAAAAGTCACGGAACGGAAACCGCGTTCTGGCTTTTGCAAGCTTCGCACAAAAGTCTTTAAAGCTTGCATGATGAGTCTGCGTTTTACGTCTATTGTGCACAGAAAGAAAAACACTCGAATACAACAATTTGCATGCGCTGTCTTGAACAAATAACCTCTGTCACCATTGAGGGACAGAGGTTCGAAACTAACGCGTTCTCAGGACAAGAGGATTTCAGTCGGACCCATCCATGTCAAACAATCTTGTTCAATTTTGTAAATGGAGCATCTCCTACGAAACAAATTAAAATTGCGCATGAAATGCGGATTCGTCGAGTTGCGAGAAAATTGATGTAATTTCCGGCCATGACCTGTGGCTCAGACTGAAAATTCATATCGATTCTGGTTCAAATTGACATTGTATTCACTGCAACCAGGACCGAAAGATTCTTCCGCTTCGCTCGAAGAAAAGGAACTCTGACGAACTGTATACACGTGGCTTACTCTTTCGCGCCAGCGCTGGCGCGCAGTAGCCCTCGCCTCGCCTAAAGGGTCAAAAGCCTTGGAAAAAAAGAAACGGGCCAAAAAAATCCTAAAATTCAAAAGCGAGAATCCCAACGACCGACGTGCAGTGCCGGCGGCAACTAAGCAGAAGACTGGCCGGGCCGAGCCGGGCCAGGCCGAGCGCACGTCGAGCACAGGCCGGGCGAGGAGCACGCCGAGAGAGTAGACCAAGGTAGCAGAAGACGTGGCGACCGCACGCTCCGCGCCGAAACGTGGACCATGGACAGGTATCACATATACGAGGAGATCGGCCGCGGTCAGCACAGCTTGGTGTACAAGGGCAGGGAGAAGCAGACGGTCCAGTACGTGGCGATTAAATCGGTGGACAAGTCGAAGATCGAAAAGGTGCTGCAAGAGGTCCGTGTGCAGCACAAACTCAACCACCCAAATTGTCTGCGGTTCTTCAAGTGGTACGAGACACGCCACCATATTTGGCTCATCTTGGAATTTGCCACGGGGGGAAGTTTGCTCGAGCTGCTCAGACACGATGGTCAGCTACCAGAGAGCGCCGTCCGTGTTTTCGGCGCCGATCTGGTGCATGGCCTGCTGTACCTTCACTCGAACGGAGTTCTTCACTGCGATTTGAAACCCTCGAACGTCTTGCTCAATGAGTACGGCGTGCTCAAGCTGAGTGACTTTGCGCTCTCCATGACGCTTGATCAGCTGTCCAAAATGACCCATACGTCCAAGCGTCGAGGCACTCCATGCTACATGGCACCTGAGCTCTTCACGGACGAGGGCGTGCCATCGGTGGCCTCTGATCTCTGGTCGCTTGGCGTGGTTCTCTACGAGCTTGTTATGGGAACGCCGCCGTTTGTCTCGCGCAGCTTCGCAGAGCTCGTACAACTTGTCCAGACCTCTCCTCTCGAGCTCCCAGCAGGCGATGAGCTTAGTGTTCCGTTTAAAAACCTCTTGCGCTCTCTCTTGCGTAAAGACCCAGCCAAGCGAATAACGTGGTCAGCATTGCTCACGCATGAGTTTTGGGACGGAATGCCCATGCCAGCCTTTTCGCGCATTCCCGCCAATACTGCATATCAGCATTATATGGAGACGCGCGAGTATATCCCGTCTTGCATTGAAGAGGATTCGGACCCGGACATGGACGACGCGAATGAGAGCACACTTAGTGGCATGCCTGAAGAAGACTCCCTGCGCATGTCGACGAACGCGCGGCGGAATCTTTTGCGGGAAAGTCTCGATTCAACAAATCTCTCGTACGTGCGTCGCTCTATTCCGGCGAACTCGCCACTTATCCCCGTTGGCGAGACCGATGCTCAAGAATCATGTGCCATTGCATCTTTCACCACAAAAGAAGAAGAAGGAGCGGATGCGTCAATTCCGAAAGGGCGCGGCCCAATCTCCCCAATTTCACAAACAAACAAGGAACGAGCTCTTCGAGGCCCGACCGCACACTTTCGAGATCTCCAGCTCGAAAATACCGACACCGTTCTCGATTTTGAATATAGACCCGACACGCCAATTGAGGGCGACGAGGACGAAGATGAAGACCAAGGAAATCGCTCAAATGGCGTAGGTGCATCGCGCTTGCAGGCAAATCGCGAGGACGAAGCGAAGGAAGGATCGCGAGCCACAAACAACTTTTTAGACTCCGAGCCACCCCAAGGTCGACCAAGTGAGAAACTACTCGCCGTGTCTGCTGCCGAAGCTAACGATGCATTCGAGCAATCAGACTCTCAAACGAACACACCGTCAGACACTCGTGCGCACAAAATGACTGCAGAGCATGCAGACGGGAACCATGGCGAAGAAGACACAAGGGCTCCGCAGAAGATGCCCAAGAATGGCGAGCTTCAGCCAGGCAAGGCTCCCGATGTAAAGCACGTTGGCAGCGCAAGAGAAAAGAAGCCCGTCCAAGAAGGCCTCGACGACGAAAGTGTTGAAATCGAACATCTTTCCTCGCTACGTGGAGAGAAAGGTCCAAAAGTGGAACAAGACGAGACGCGGGGAGGCGAGACGCCGGTGGTCGCGGTACTGGAACGGGCGCGAAGTGTTACACACGAAGACGCAGATTCGGCTGGTGAAAAAGGGAACGTAGATTCGACCGGCCCGGAAGGCAACCCAGGTTCCGTACAGCTGACAACGCCGGCTAATTTATTGGACCGCACAGAAATCGCCGAGCCGAGCCGTCAGAGTTCTGGGTCCCCATCGGCCAAAGTAGACGGCACCGTGCAAGCACCAACAAAGCGACCGAGCGTTCAAGAGGCAGCAGCAGCCGTGCTCGCGCTCGTTTTGGATTCTGAAGAAGACGACGATGGAGGTGACGACAGCAAGGACGATATCGTTGACGATGCCATTCGTGGCGAGGAGGCAAGTAGAGATGATGACAATGCGTCTGCGGATCTCACTCGCTCTGACGCCATGATGAGGAAAGCTGAAGGAGTGGCGATGGGGTCTTTTGGGCGAAATCAAAACGAACAAGTTGAAGAAGAGGATCAAAACAACACACGATATTCAGATCCAAACGAGGCACGAGGCCAACATTCAAATGAAGCAAAAGACCAAAGGTGCAAGACGCCAGAACTCGAGGATCAAAGAAATCCAGATGAGGACAACCTTTCTGATTTCAGCCCCGAGACACCGCCCGGATCACCTTCGCCTTTGCTTGCTCCACCAGCTGTCTCACCGCGATCGTCAACTCCTTCGCTTACAAGCTCGCCTTCTTCCGCGCTGGTTTCGCCTCAGAGCAAGCGGATTGTGCTTGGTGCCGAGGGTATCCCCGAATCCGCTGCGGAGCCATCGTTCGAGGTTGATGCCGATCTGGAACGCAAGGCTAATGAAGCCGGATTGAACCGCACCTATGAGCTGCTCGAACAACAGAGGCTTGTTCTCGTCCCTGAACTGGCGGAGCAGGAATTTCGGGGAGCTGGGGAGGTACAAAATTTACTCATGGAAGCTCATGACTTTGTGGTGCGGCCCATTGTTGGAAATCCAATCACAACGGCCCTCCCGGTGCTCAAGTACAATCCGCGGATGCTCCCCTTTCCGAATCTGGCCGCGCACGATGCTGCTCGGCTAGATGGCCCAGAGCTTGAGCTGTTTTTCTCTCAAGTGTTTCGTGCACTCTCATCGGGACCTGACAATTCTGCGATGCAAGTGACACAAACGCTAGGGTACCTGTATTCCCTGTGCACGACGCCACGTCTGGCCAATGTGATTGTTAGCTCGTCCTTGGTGGCTCTGCTCATCAGGCTTGGGACAAGGCCGGAGAGCATTCTTCTTGGCGGCGAAAGCGCAGGAGGAGCGGGCATGCGATCGCCACCACGATCGCCGCGTACACCACGCGGTGACGTGAGCGGGCAAACTCGCGGAATGAAGGGAGGGGCATTGGGAAGACCCGTGACACCTCCCTCACCGCCAACCGCCGCTTTGGCCCAGATGTCGGAGCTAAACGGGTCGCAGCATGCCTCGAGCTCATTGTCATCCAACATGGCGCGACTTGCAAGCCCTGTAGGCCCAATGGCCGCGCCGACGATGGCCGCGTCAATGGGGCCAGGAACATATGGATTAAGTGCTGCTGACTCATCACACTATGCACCCTCCAACGCGCTCTCCATGTCGTCGGTTTCGAACTCTGCAAAGAAACCATCGCTCAAGTCACAAATCCGCAAACTGCGCGTACGAGTAACCATCGTACTAGCGGTGTTGATTCGCCACGCTACCTTTATCTCGCCACGACTCAACGACGAAGGTCTCTTGGAGGCCTTCACTTCTTTTTCACAAGAGGAGGATGTGCTTCCCATTCGTCGATACGGTTCGGCAGGGCTCGGAGAGCTTTTGTTTTACATTACCGCTAACGCGCCGCCGCCGCCGTCGCTGCCACCATCGCCTTCACCCTCGATGGGTCCTAACCCTCTGGTAAGTGGATCATCGAGCCCTTGGCAGGGCGGCGAAGGAGGTGGCATGCCAGGAACAAGTAGTATCAACGATCAGTGGAAGATCTCTGGCGCGGCTCTCAAGCAACTGTCGAGCTGTCTTCACGCGGACGACGAGACAATTCGATTCTACGCGGCCAAGACATTCGAGAACGTTTTGAGCCTAGCGCCGGCTGCAGAGCAGGTTTCACAAGGTGCGAACGCCACGAGTTTGCGTTTCGCGACAGCCGAGGTGGCCTCCCGTTTGTTGCATGCAACATTGCGCGAGAAGGCGGAGCATTTGCGATCGACATGCGCCATGGCGCTGGCACATCTCGTGCGTGTGAACAGACGCCTTCTGCCTCGACTGGCGGAACATGATGCATGGGGATTTATGGTGAGCGGTCTGCAGGCCGTGCACGGATCGCCTCGCGTGCAACAGGCGTTTTTGAACATCTTGAACCTCGTGCTGCACTCGAGTGGTTCGTCGACGGAGGCGCTGCACACGCCAATACCCTCATCCCCTATTCGCAGCATGCCAGCTGCAACGCGACTCGGCGCGGAACGAACTACGCGAGAAGCCTTGTTCGGCCGACGCAGCGCGGTGAAGGAGGGCGTGCTGCGGGCTCTCGTGCAGCTCCTGAGCCATGGGCAGACATTTGTTGTTCGTTCCAAGGCGAGTGTGACGCTGACGCTGTTTTTGCAGCACTATCCCAGCGAGCTTCGCCTCCTGCTTGACAACAAGCTGGTGCCGATATTTGATCGTATGCATGCGCGTCTGCGGCAGGCATTATTGTCTTTGTCCTCGTCGTCAGCTACGTCGACGTCAAAATCGCATTTACCGAGGGCGGGTGCTGGGAGCGACGCTCCGTCAATATGGGATGCCGAACGAGGTGCGGCGGGTGGGAACAGCACGCGGCGAGGGGCCACGAGAGTGGAGGATTTGATTGCACGTGAAGGTGGGACTAATGGAACGCTGATGATGCGCAGGTGTTTGCATGCGCTGGTGTACAGAGTGGCAATGGTTGCCGATGCAGCGATTGCATCCGTGACCAAAGCCGCTGGAAAGCTTGCTCCGATTGCAGCGTCGGGGCGTGCGGTCACTGCATCGTCCCCCGAGGCCGGGCTATTGCAGGGGCTGGGACGCGAGGCTTTGCCTGTTTTGTTTCAGCTCAGCGCAAGTCGATCCCTCTCGGGGTTCGTGTGCTGCAGCGCTGATTTGCTGCGAGCGCTGTCGACTCTGATTCGCGTGAATCTGAACATTATTACGGAGGGCTTTGAGGAGTATCAACGTCACATTCTCATGCTCGCCGAGAGTTTGAGCCAGAATGCCGACGCGCTGCGCATGCCAGAGGTAGCACTGGCCGTGGGTCAAGATGTCCTGCCAGCGCTCTGGGCAGCAAGCGTGGCGCGCCGTGTATCATCAGACACGAGGACATGGTGTCTTCGACTCGCAATTGATGTCTTGTGCAAGTCGACGCAAAATGCTGGTGCGCACAACGGAGCCGAGGAAAGGATAGCGAGAGAGCAAAGCGACCGTGATTTGGATTTTTATCGCTTCGAAGACGCTGTGTACGGCGAGGATGCTTCTCACGAGGCCTTTCACGAGCGTGTGGCTCTTTTGCAGGCCGTGGACCAATACGTGCTAGATTTCCTCGCAAACCGCGTGCTGCCGCGGACCGCAAGCCTATTGGAAGAGGAAGCTCCTGTGCCGCATTTGGTAGTGAACTTACTCTGCTTTGCGGTCTCCAAGCGGCCGAATCTCGTCTGCGTGATGATGGATCTAGGTCTTCTTGCGGACTATGCAAGTCTGCTACCAAGAGAATCGCCGCAGGGAGCGTTTGCGTCTGCCGAGGGGGCGCGTGCTCCAGACAACGATATGAAGGCGCCAAGAGAGGTAGACGCGCGGGTTCTCGCGGGTGCAAAGTTGGTGTCTTCAATTCTTTACGCGGGAGGTTCGCTTTTAGATGCCGACACGCTGTTTTCGGCCCCGTGCGCAATGGGAGAGCGCGCAGCGCACTTTGGACGTATGGTAGTTGCCTCGATCACAAGCGATGAAGAAGTGAGGCTTCGTCAGACTGGGAGGCCGCGTGCACTCATATCGACACAATTTCGATCTCAGCACGAGGAGCAGCAGGTCGAGGCAGTGGTAGACTTGGTGTTCCCGTTGCTTCGAGTCATAAGCGACGTCGAGCTGGCTGGGACCATTCTCGACAAAGTCTCGCAATCTCTGGACGACGGCGCTTTGTTAGCCATCTTGGCGTTAGCGCTGGAGCATTCCGTGGGCATAATACCGAGCACAATGCAGATGTCTACCAGCCCGTGGGCTGCATGGGTCTCTGGGCGAGATGACAAGCCTGGTAGCGGAGGCGGCTGCGATTGCGTCAATGTTATCGATGCTGTACTTGCATTGGACGGCTCTTCGATGACGGACGGGCCGCGAGGAGGAGGAGGAGGAGTAGGTGGCCACGACGAAGCACCCGAGAAAATGATGGGAGTTGGCGCCGACAACGAGTTTGAGCAGCATTCGGTGCCAATCGTGGGCGAGTTGGCCGTGCTTTTGGAGAAGTCGTGCGCGTGTCTTGCGATGCTCGCTGGGACTCTTCCGCGCTCGTCGCGTGCGCAGCGTCGGATGCTTCAGCACAGACGTTTTGTGATGTTATTATGTTTGGTTCTGCGAGCATCATTGAGAAATGGCGGCGTTTCGGAGGACGCGCAATGTCGTATCGCTGCACGAACGCATGTGGTGGACCTTTTGGGCATTCTTATAAGGTTTGAACGTGCAGATCAAGGATCGCGTGCACGACGTCAGAGCTTCTTGCTACCGTGCAGAGGTCCGCTGGAAGCCGTACTCGATGCTCTTCCGTCTGGGCCGCTTCGTGATGCCGTGACGCGTATTCTTTCACATTTATCATCAACGGAGTGATAGGCCTAATCATTTTCGAAATTTTGAAAAAAAAAATCGTAAGTAGGCTTCGTTTTAGAGATGATGATGAAGTACCACAGGAAGGTCGGCGAGAGACAGGAGAGAGTAAGAAAGCTAGCACAGCTCGATGCCGATTTAAGCCTAATTGTGGCAATGTGTAAACCACACTTTCTATCCTTGACGCAAGAGGAAGTAATGAGTAATGATGGTCCGTCAAATGAAAAAAAAAAAACAGAAGGGAAAGGAAAAGACTTTGTTACTTGTAAAACGGGTGAGAGCTCCGTCTGTTTAGTCAGTCAGAAGAGCCACTCGGCTAGTACGTTCGCACCTCGCGCAGGTCAAAGTAAGTAAAAGGATTTCGAGGCAGCGTTGGAAGTTGCATGTGGAGCGCAAGCTTAGTAGGTCTCATCGACATCCTCATCGTCCTCGTCGCCGAACGACTGGTCCTCCATCTCCTCCTCCTTGTCGCGACCCATGAAGCGGGAGAGTGTCGGGGAGACGCGGACCTCGTACTCCTTTTCAAGGCGAGAGCGGGCAGCGGCAATGACGGCCGAGAGGCCGGCGCTGATGGTGAGCTCCTCTTCGCCAGACTTGCTCTTGGCAATTTCCTGCTGAAGGCTGAGTTCCTCGCGGAACATTTGAATGATCTGGTCACGAGGCTCGACGACCTTGGCATTGTAGGTATCCGAGACGCGGGTGACGACAAGAACGAACTTTTCCTTGACGGGCGTGACGACCTTGGCGTCGATGAGCTCGACGCGGCGGGAGACAGAGGACTTGAGGGGCTTGATGAGCTTCTGGTCAACCTTGTCGACCTTTTCCGAGATGGCAAGCTTGTCATCGACAATCTTGAGGCGCTTGGAGACGGGGGTCTTGACATTCATGTCAAGCCACTCGTTGTAACGAATGAGGTCGACATGGATGGTCTCCTTGGTGCGAGCCTTGATCTCGCCGGCCTTGGCAAGAGCCTGCTCGAGGGTCTTGGTGACGGCGACCTTGGAAAGGTTAACGGTGCGGGTGGCGACCGTGCGAATCTCCGACTTGGGGCCCTGAATGACGAGAGACTTTTCGTTCTCGGGAATGGGCAGGTACTGCTTGAGGTAGCCCTCACCGGCGTCGAGGAGAACATTGAGGCGCTCGGCAGCGGCAGACTTGCCGGTGACGAGAATGGTACGCACGCCAGGTTCCTCGTCGTCTTCGGCCGAGGGCTCGGTACGCAGGGACTTGAGCTTGCCGTGGACGTAGCCAAGAGTATTCTTGGGCGTCTCGCGCATGACCTGCACCTTTTCGGAGGTGAAGTTCACGACGGCCTCTGCGCGGGTATCGACGGCGGTGACGACCTTGTCGACGGCCACAGGGGACTTTCTGAGGATCGCCTTGGTGGTGTTCTCGGTCCAGTCAACAAAGGGTGTCAGGCGCTTGCCAATGACCTGATTCTTGGCGAGCAAGTCCTTGGCACCCGAGTACTGCTCGAGGCTCATGTCGATCAGCTTGCCGACGGGGCCGTTGTGCGGTTCTTGGAGCACGTCCGTCTCGTTCATGGTTGCGGCAGGCATCTTTGCCTCCCTCTTCTTCTTGCTGTTGTCCGTCTGTCTGTCTGTTTGTTTGTTTGAGCACGTTCAATCATATTTTATCAACCAGCCGAGCCAACCGACCAAATCCCGACCGAACAGATGCGCCCCATTCCATTCCATTCCATTCCATAACCCATTGCATCGTACCGAAGCGCGCGTCCGTCCGTGTCACATGCGTCGTCGCGTCAGAGCGTCCCAACGCGTCGCCGACGTCGTCGCCGTTGCATCATACACATCCATTCACCCATTCATTCACAGTCAAACACGCATCCATTTCCATTCAACAGGAGTATAGGAGTAGTAGTAGTAGTAGTAGTAGTAGTGCCGCTCGTTCGTTCGTCAGTTCTTGGCTCCTTCTTTTTCCTTCCCTTCAGATCCTCGCTTCCTCGCGGCGCGATGCCGCTGCGCGCAGGCACGCAGGCGAGCGGGACGCCCGCCCGCCCGCCCGCACGCACGCACGCACGCAGGTCAGCACAGCACGTACCTGAGCCGGGGCTCTCGAGCGCGGCGCTCCGCGACGCAACGCTACGCTACGCTACGCTACGCAACGCGCTCCGCGACGGGGGTCGTTGCGGTTCTGTCTGCCTGGCCGCCGCGTCGCTCCGCTTCTTTCTTTATTTCTTTCTTTTCTTTCTTTCTTTCTTTCTCCCTTTCTTCTTTTTCCTCTCCAGTTCTTCTCCTTCTCTGTCCTTTTCCCGTCCTCTTTCTCCCTTCTTCCGCGTTATTGCATTTCGCATTGCGTCTTGCATTGCATTGCATTGCATTGCACTGCATTGCATTGTAATGCCGATTGGATTGCCCTCGATCGCGCGGCGTCGCCCCGCACTGGCCAGGTGGCATGACCACGCCGCCCTTGGACCTCGGCCGCCTGTCCCCGCACGTCCGCGATTCCGCACTCGCGCTGCGGGTGCACTGCGGGCCAGTGGCGGCTGCAGCAGGGCAACGGCGGAAATGGACAGCTGGCTGGCTGGCTAGTTGCACAGCGGCACGATGCCGTCGCGAGAGAAGGAAGCCCTGTTCAATCATCGCAGTCAAACCCGCTCCGCGCTCCATTTTCCCCAGCCAGCTGTTCCGCGAGAGGCGACGGTCACTGCGCTGCTCTAGTGCTTCCTTTCATTCACGAGGAGCCGCGCCGCGTCCGGCCTGCCGCGAGGGTGGCGCGCGTGAAAGACAGGCGGCGCCGATCCACTCGAATTTGCGTTGCGCAGATTGGCGATCGCCGCGTCCGCGCGCCTCTGCAGCTGCCGGCATGGCCGCTGGTCTGTCTGGCTGGTGCGAGATAACCAGGCCTCGGACTTGGACTTCGTTCCGCCTGGCTGGACTCGAACTTGAGCTCGAACTCCAACTCCAACTCGAACTCGAACTCCGAGTTGGGCTCCAGCCAGCTCAAGCAAACATGGAGAAGCTTGAATATGCCGCCGCTGCACCGCCGGGACCGAGTGCAGACCGGCGACGGCCGGCCGCCCGACCGACCGGGAATTCGCGCAGCGCCGCGCCGGCCGGGCAGTCTCGGTGCGGCGCGTCGTTGGCGGGGCTCCTTTTCCCTCATCGCTCTTCCTGGATACTTTGGCACTGGAGATCCCGGTTCTGTGTCCCCGACAGCGGCGCCAAAAAACCGGACACAGAATAGGTTTATTATTGAAAACCATAATTCACGCTGTGTCTGGGGAGAGACGCGCGGGACACCGTGGAACGCGCGGCCACGGCGCGCGGCGCGCGGGCAAGTAGAGAACCGCGGGCAACAAGTGGACGGACGGCGGCGACAAGTCAAAAATCCGCCACGCGCACGCTGTGGGCCAGTGGCCATTGGTGGCGTAAAAGCCGGAAAGTACTGCCCGCAGCGACCACTTTGCGTGCCCCCGCCTCCACTGCCACTCGCCACGCCCTCTCAGTCGGCTCCCCTTTGCTCGCTGCCGCGCCCGCAGCCGACACGGCAGCCTGCCTGGCTCCAATACCGGGAAGTCTAGCGCCGCGTCGACGCGCGCAGCATCGTCGAGCCTCTTACAGCAAGTTGAACTCATATTTCATATTGACTCGTATCGATCTCGCCGCGCGAGGAAACCACTTTCTGCCCACACGGCTTCTACCATAAACGCCTAGCAACCCAAGCCTCGGGAGGGCGGACAAAGAGCCGACGTAGCGGGACATGCGGAAGAACTGCGCGGAACCGCGCTGCGTCATCGCCCGCGGTTCCCCGCAGTCCATTGCACGAAGGCTCCTCGAGACACGTAGCTGCGGGAGAGATAGGAGAGTTGTCAGCGTTATCGTCGGGGTCGGCCTCGGTCTCGGTGTCCCCCAAGCTGCCGCAGCTGCCATGTTGGTTCTCACTGAGCCACTAAGATATCATAGAGGCAGTGATGAAGAGTGGCGATATGGGGAAAATTCTGGGCGCTGCGGGTCACAGTAACCATGGTAGGTCCACTGCGCCGGGAGACGCTACGGGTTTGGCTGCCGCGTCATTTGCATTCGTAGCTGCCGCTGCCGCGCCTCGCCGCCGGTCGCAGACTCGCCCGGTTCCACAGGATGACGCAGCACGCCGCGTCGTCGCGCCCCGGTTCCGCGCTTGGCGTCCTTTGCGCGCCACTGGACTAGCACAGAGGCAGTGGTCCTGGTAGACCCTTCTCGCTTTCTGCTAGCTTTACTTTTTTTTGGCCCTTTTTTATTTTTCTCCTCAGGCTTTGCTTTGCTTTGCTTTGGTGTTGGCGACTGCGTCTGTGACAAAGTCTGCTTGCTTGGCTGCCCTTGGCAGTTTCTGATGACTGCGTCTCGCAAGCCTCACCATGGGTAGTAGTATCGTCAGCGAGGATCACTGATCCTGTCCGCGGCCAGCTGCAGCAGCTTGCACCAGCCTTGCCCCATACGGCGCGGTTCCGAATGCTGACCCTATGCGTGGCCCTGCCCATCGTTATCCTCGAGAGGCGTGCCTGGACGAAATCGTCAGGGGAGATTGGGTCCAATCCGATATAGAGCACTGCAAGAAATTCCCCAATCTCTTTTGCAATCAACGGTCGCAAGTGGGCCTGGGCTGACCACCTCTCGGAAAATACTTGCCCTTTCATATTTTTTTTTAACCTCGAGAGAGAGAGGCAAGCAATGTTGACGCGTAACGCAATTTACTCTCTTGTAGGAGACTCAAATACGCTTCGCGTTGCGGCCACCATTTCTTCTCTACTCAAACCAAGCTATGGTCAATGGCTTGAATCCGACCCGAAGTCTAACAGGCTTGCGGGATTTCCCGTCAACATGCATGCGTTGACGAAAAATGCGACGAAATTCTGCATTGATGGTGTTCACTTTGTGGACGACGTGTATCAGGTGCCGGCGCGCGCAACGATCATTCTATGCAAAAAGGCAACTGCTCCCCGACCTCTCCCCCGCCTGCTTCTAAGGATTCCAAACAGCCGAAAATGGGTCAGAAGGGTGGCTTTGCCATCTCGCCCAGGACAGGATTTCTTATCTGGGGGGTGGCGGCCGTCATGCGTTTCACCATGGATGTTTCTGGCGGTTTCCCGGCATTTCCTCTTGAGATTGTTCCGCCTCATGCAAGATTGGAACACCCACAGACGTGCCTGTGCACAGTACACGTACTGATGTGGAGAACCCTGTAAAATTTAGAAGACGACAAGAGTATAAAGACCCGAGAACTGGAAGTTCACAGCCAGAGTGTAGAAATGTATGTCAGCGCCAAGATGGAGGAAGTCTCATATAAATTAATTTTAAATTAATGAGGTCGATTGGCAAGAGACCGGTGCGAGAATGGTAAGCGAGACTTTTCGTCTCTGGGCTACTGATGTGCAATTTCGTTCGCGATTTTGATTAAATTTTTGCGTTGCACACGATGCGAGATGCTTTTCCCTGGAAGATGCCATGCATCCAGTTCACGGACCTCAGCGTGTCGTTACACGGGCTTGCAAGGACTGGGGGTGGTAGCAGTGACAGGCAAAGTCACCGTTTTCAATTATAATCCATTGAGAAAGACGTCGAGCCACATGTCAATTTTCGCGATGGCTTGCTTGAAAAATTTTCTGTAGCCGTCGCGCGCACTCTGTCATAGAAATTGACGCCGATTCACTCTCTGCGTCATCGATACTGCCCTTGGGGACGAGAGCGCCTTGCGAGCAGAAGTGCGTTGGTGTGCCATATTTGCAGAGGTGAGCTGTCGACCTTTGCAGCACAGTAATGCAAGCCCGAACTTGTAATGAAGTTCTGAAGTGTGTTATTATGCAGAGCTCCCAGACTGGAAAAGTTGTGCAGGCTGGCGAAGCTGCAGTCCAGCAGAATACCTGACAAAACCATAAAGTGTCTTCCGGTCTGTTGACACAGCGTCTCAAGAGCGTCCACCCTTTGCCTCACCTCGTTTGCCTGCTTGTTCGCCTACCGCGGTTCATTACCACATCCTGCGCCCCGGGCCCAGGACTCCGCCGGACGGCTGGGAGTCATTCCACCAAGCCCGCGCCCTTGCGCACCACACTGTACGCACTGCACGGGATCTCGCCGCCGTCGCTCGCGAAGGCCGGGTCTTTTTTACGCCAAGGTGATGGGCTGGGCGCATCGCTACCGAGCGAGGCAAACAAGCTCTTACGCTTCAG
Organism: Aurantiochytrium sp. KH105; assembly: GCA_003116975.1. Lineage (NCBI taxonomy): Eukaryota > Bigyra > Thraustochytrida > Thraustochytriidae > Aurantiochytrium > Aurantiochytrium sp. KH105. Next base: position 246,492 of record BGKB01000008.1, read on the forward strand.
GATGGTGCCAGCGGGTAATCTAGCAGATGACAACGGCCGAGTATCAAAACTGCAACGCGGAAACACTCATCCTCGGGCGAGGCTGAAATCGAGAGACGGCGACTGCGAGTACGAGAGCGAACGGTGCCTTGGCGGGACGGGGCTGGAAAGCGTTTGTACGCGGGCATGCTGGTACCAGGCCGCGCGGGAGAGCAAGCTTGAGAAGAGTCGCCAAAGGGACCAGAGAACAAGATGCCTCTCTCGCAGAGGCCAGCTTCGTCGCCGAGAGAGGCGCAGTACCCGATGACGAGGCAGTCCTTCCTGGCGCCCGCAGTGCTTTTCTGCGCAATGTTATGCGTCCTTGTCGGCGCCATGGCTTTCTTTCTCGGACCACAAGATATCCGCTCACTGTCGATGATTTTGCCGGTGGAAGTGACCAATATGGTTGGCGAGAGCACTCTCACGACCAAGACTATAAACCAGAGGACGATGCTCTTCATAAGCCGGAGGACGTTGCTCTCTTGCAACGCATGTCTCAGATGATCCTGCAGCGTCGTTGTCCCACAAATGCTCACCTTGAATTCGTCTTTCCTCATGTGCCCAAGGCTGGCGGCCGAAGCCTCGAGATGACCTTCAACGCCGTCGACGTTTTGAGGACAGATGTACGATATCGATACATTTCGCTCGAGCCCAGGTCACGAACGCACAATTTCACACTGAAAACTGCTCATCGCAGCTTTGTGCAGCTCGCTCGAGATCTGCGGTGCGATTCGTTGACATGCGAAGCCGCTTCGGAAACCTTTTGCAGGCGCTGGATGTACGCCATCCGGGAGCCCGTCTCTCGCTTTGTTTCTGCATTCTCCACATCGACCGGGCGGAGCGACGGTGGGCACTTTGTGTGCGCGGAAAACTCAACCGCGAGACGTAACATCGCAGCAGATCCCGACTTGTCAATCGAAGACTGGGCTCGTCTCCCACGCGAGGAACGCGACAAGTGCCGACGAGTATTCAACGTTTATGTCAATTTTCTCGCTCCTGAGCTACGCGACGACCCTAAAAGGCAGTTCGAGCTTGCCAAGCAAAGGCTTACCTCTGTCTTGAGTTGGACATTCATTATGGACGAACTCGCAGAATCTTTTGAGCTCTTCTCGTATATCTTTGGCTCGGACCTCGTTCATCATGTGCCCGCCTTTAACTACAACAAGTACGAGAAGAAACTGAGCCCGCACGCACAAAAGGTCATCGAAGAACACAACCTGTACGACATCGAGCTCTACAAATACGCTTTTAAACATCACCGCATCATGGTAGACCTGATGCGCGCTGACAGCTCTGACCCATTTTACAACAAAACACCGCTCCGCTGCGACAAGGATGTCGTTTGCTGGGACAAGCTTGATAGACGCGGTCCCACGTGGGATGTCACGCAAGCAGCAGATTGGGAGAAGCACTTCCCCAGCAAAGAGCAGGCGAAGATGCGTCAGCTTTGCGCGCCAAGACGCGGGTGTTGGCGAGAGGATCTCGCGGACTCCAAATTCACATGATTGAACGAACGAATAAGAGGTCAGCTGATTGATAGCCGTGCGGATCGCGCGTCGGAGAAATATTGGAGCCAAACAATGCAGATTCGTTATTTAGCCATAGTATAAATGTGTATGTCATGAGAGGAGAGAGCCTAAAGTGAACATGAAAACTGATCTTCTTGCTCTTGTTGATCTTTCTGCTCTTTTCTCTTGAAGAGGGAGAAACAACATGTCTTTGTCCTTGTCCTCGTCCCTGTTTTTTTTTCTCCTTTTCTTGTTGCAAGATAAAAACACCTGTCCGTTCCAGATCGTCTGGAACCGGTGTGCACGTGATGTCGCCCGCTGAAGCTGGCCAAATCTCTTTCTGAGGAGGCGTCGCGACTGCGAGCACGCGGGTCGCCGTCGGGTGGGGCGTCTGGCTTGAGCAGAACCGAGGAGCAGAAAGCCTGGATCAAGCAATCCTCAACGTGCCAGGCCTAAGGTGCGACGGTAATAACCCTGCGCACTGTAAGCGAGTAAGCATCACGTAAGATCGATCAAAGAGAGAAAAGCGGCACCATGGCGAGCCCAAACCAAGCCCAGACCCCCCTGATGCGCGCGCTGGACCGCGGGCGAAGCGTCGAGCTACAGGAGATCGAGAGTATCCTTGCCCAAGACCCTTTCACTCTCAATGCGCAAGACGAAGACGGGTGGACTGCGCTCATGTACGCCTGTCGGTACGCACACCCCCAAGCTGCGAACTTTCTCATTCGCAATCACGCCAAGACGAACATCCAGTCTAGGGACGGCTTCACCGCAATCATGCTCGCCGCACGGTCAGGTGAGCACGAGATCGTAACCCTCCTCGAGAAGAATGAGGCAGACCTTTCCATGCGCACCAAAAATGGCTACTCGGCTCTCATGCTTGCTTCGTGTGACCCTCTCGAGGAAAATCACAAAGCAGAGGACTTGGCCAAGTGTGTCAAAATTTGCTGGGCCAGTGGCGCGGATGCAAATCTGCGCGAAGCGAATGGTTTTGACGCTCTTAAGCTTGCCAAACACTACAGCCGAAAAGAGGTTGTCAGCTTTCTCACCTTCTTGAATGGCCAAGAAACAGATCTCGCTGCAGCGATCCGCTCGACCCTGCCACGAAGTGCAATCGTCTGTCTCTATGAACACGGTGTGCGCACGGCGGAGCACTGCCGCGAACTCGGCAGGGAAGATCTCGAGAGGTTTGGGATGGAGTCGGATCATATTCAAATTTTGCTTGGTCATTTTCCTCCCACTCCAAATGGACGGTCCCATAGCGGGTCCTCGATTCGAAGCTCGCTTTGGCGTTTGACGATGCTGCGTCAAGCCTCCCTCTCAGACGAAGTATTCGACGCCTTCCTTTCGCACAACTGGGGGATGAACCAGGAAACACACAAACTTGTTCGAAAAATCAACGATCGACTCAAGAAGAAAAAGGTGAAGACCTGGTTCGATGGCGACGAACTTGAGCATTCGTTGTCTAAAGAAATGGCAGCTGGTATCGATGCGTCGCACGTGTTCATCGTTTTTGTCACCGAGCGATACATGCTGAAACTCATGCGTTCTGAGCGACTTCCTCGGAGTCCTTGCAGCACAGGAAGCAGCGACAGCGTGGCCACTGAGCAAAGCGATGCAAGCGCGAGCACCGATGGGACAAGTTCCTCTGAAGGTTCCTACTCCGCCAGAGAGTTTAAATACGCCATCAGCATGCGTAAGACGGTTATTCCGGTTGTTCTCGAGCCCTCGATGCTTCCTGGGGGAGAAAAGTGGCCTTGGCAGGGGCCCCTGAATTTCGATCTCGGGGATCCTGTCATTGTGGATTTCTCCACTCCCGCTCAGCAAAAGTCTAACCTCAAGTATTTGGTCGAACGGATCAAGAGTGCCTGTCCGTAATCCGTCATTCCACGCGCAGGACAATGGCACCTACTACACCTTCGTCGGTATTTTTCTTTCCTACATTCCCATTCAAGAAAATTGTTGCTCTTTATACCTTCCTCACCGCTCAGCTGCAGCGCCCAAAGTCAATCTTCCTTCCGACGGTCGCTCGCCTCGACATCACCTCGTTTGCACTGCACAACAGGCTTACTGTTACCTAACAGTTAGTTAGTTCATAGAACGTGCTTGTCTACGTAGGACTCCCGATCCGCCTTTCCCGCTGCGGCTCGTACTCCCTCATCGTGACTGACGTCTCGCTCCTCGACCCCGGCAGCTCGGCAGAGTCAGCCTGCTGCTGACGAAAGGAGAGGAAGGCAAGCAAGCAAGCAAGCCGTGCCGCGGCGTGCCTGCGTCGAGGCGCGGCGGTCTGCCTCTGCGTCCAGCTCGATGCGGCCGAGCGTCAGCGGCAATCAGAATCGCATCCATCCATCCGTATCCCGAGGCCCAAACGCCGCCGCGTCTGCGCACGTGCTCTCGCAGAGCAGTCGCGCATACGCGCAGAACGCAGACGCGCAGAACGCAGACGCGCAGAACGCAGACGCGCAGAGCCGCAGGCGCGAGGGCGCAGCGAAGGGAGGGAGGGAGGGAGGGAGGGAGGGAGGGCGTCGTGAGTGAGCCTGAGCGCGGAGCCGAGGACCCGAACGCAGAGCAGAGCAGAGCAGACCGCCAAGCGAGGCGAGGCGAGGCGAGGCGAGGCGAGGCGAGGCGCGAGGCGCGGCCACGCGCGGGCCCCGTGTGCCGCTGGAGGCCGGCATGATGCGGTCTTTCCTCAACTTGACGGGCAGCGGCGACGACGCCGCGGCGCGAACGGGGCGAGGCGAGTCACGGCTCTCGAGCGACGAGGAACACTACCACGAAGACGAAGGGTCGCTGGCAGGGTCCGTGAGGCACCACCGCTTGTGGTCGCGTTCGGACCGGAAACTCGGCAAGGACGAGGCCATGAAAAACTCGATCCGAGATCTCACGGCGAACGACCTGCACATCATCCGTGCCCTCGACGAAAAGCGCAAGCATGCTCTCCTAAACTTTGACGTCGACCGTCGGGAACTCGACCGCCTCGCGGTTCTGCTGCGTGCGCGTCTCCATCTCTCGGTGCATCGGAGACTCATCCACGCCTACGAGGACTGCTTCCGCGGCGTCGACGCCGTCTCATGGCTGGTGTCCAACTCGGTCTGTACGGATCCAGAAGACGCGAAAAATGTCTTGCGCCACCTCCTGTACCGACGCATCATTCTGCGCATCGACCACACCAAGCCGCTGCTGAATAGCGCCATTCACAGTATGGCGCCTAGTCTCGCCGAATGGCGCCGCCGCAAACAGCTCGACTGGTACCAGACCGGCGTGCAAAAGTATAGCATGGGCGCGCTCTATACCTTTAACGTCGGCGCCTTTGCCAAGTACAAGCTCGTTGTCCGCCTTGTAGCGGGCCGCGGTCTCCGTTACACCCGGCACAACCGCATTCTCGGCCGTTGGGAGCCCAAGCGCATCGCCCCGCTCGCCAGCGTCACCCTTGGCAGCATCACTGCAAACACTTCTGTCGAGGAAAAAACCAGCGAGCCGAGGTGGGATGAATCCTTTACGTTTTACTTCGACTACACGCTCCCGCGTCACGACGAGGTCTGGATCAAGGTCTTCGACTTTCGTGAGCTTGGCGAGTCCTTTCCCCTCGGCGTTGTTTGCGTCCCCACCAAACGCATTCTTAAGCAGTGTCGCGTCAGCGCCGACCGCATTCCGCCTATTTTTGCGCAAGACGCGCCCGGATGGCTGTCCTGGCACCCGTTGCTCCCGCCTGCGACGGCTCGCGAACCAGACGAGGTCCGTGGCGGGGAGCTGCAGATCGAGTTCCAGGTCATCACCAATATAGTCGACACGCCCGACGCCACCGTTCACGACGAGTGCCGTCCAAAGCGAGAGGAAGTGCACTCCCCGCAAGACACGGTGGACCCAGAAGCTCACTCTAGGCTCGACTCGGACCATCACCGGGACCGCTCCCCAAGCACCCTTCCGCGTAGCGTTATGCAGTACCAGCACGTGGACCGCCGTCCGGAAAAGGAGATTTATGCGCAACGTGCTCTTCTTGACGCTCAACAAGAGCCACATGAGCCCAGTACGGTGTCACGCAAAGCAAAAGCTGCCTCGCCCGATCAGAACACGCGCAATACAGCACAGACACAAGAATTCTCAGTCCCTGTCGAGCGTTGGCAAACGTGCATCACCTCGCTCGAAATCCGCGACGTGACCGACGTTGCGCCGGGAACAGTCACTTGGATCGAAGTCCTCGCCCACTCTCCAAAACGCAGCGCGCACCTTGCCAAGCGGCGCGCCGAGGCATCCAAGGGCAAGCGACGGGACATGGAAAATGATACGGGCGTCATTGCGCGCAAGCGCTCTCCGCGCTTTCTCTGGCCCAAGGACGGCCGCCCCGTCGTCAAGGCCGGGGCTGTCAACCTTCCCATTCCTGATGATGTTGCAAAGTACACAATTCTTGAGTTCCGCCTTGTGCGGAGAAAAGACCTTTTGACCAGCGTCGTGTGCGGTCGCGGGAAAATGAATCTTCAGTACATACGTCGCACTGAGGACCTCGATTCTGACTCTGATTCCGATGCCGATGACGATGACAGCGCATTCGACGACGATGATGAGGATGGCGTCATTACTCGTGTCGAAACCGAGGTCGACCTTGACCGGAGCGAGGTCGATCTTGACAGCGATGGATTGCAACGTCGACTTGCCCCGTCAAAAACACAGGACTCTCTCCCTACTTCGGGCGGGTCGACAGTCGGTGACGAAGACGACAAGTCCCAGATTCCCTCCGTGGATGAGCTCAAGCCGCAACCTCCAATTGACCCGACCCACCAGGACGCTCATTTTGTCGTTCTTCGAAAGCAAGCAGCCTTTAAGCGAAATATCAAGATCAAGTGCGGCCAGATTTACTGCTACGCCAAAATGCGTCCGCTCCTTCATGACGAAGACCACTTTGACATCGATGAATCCTTGTCGATCGTCGACCCGGCACAGGACGCCAACATCGATATTGAAGACGCCTTGAAAGCAGTTGTCCCAACAAACGCAGATGATGTACCCAAACCCATCGAGATTCCTGCGCCGCTCACTAACCTATACGTGGATGAAACCGTCCCTGGTACCGTGCAGCAAATTGCTTTGGCCCTTCTTGGAACCAACTCCAAGTTTGCCATGCAATTCGCCAAGGAACGGAAAAACACCAATGTCGTGGTCGGCCCTTGGAAGCTTCCTGATCATGAATCGCAAGATGCAGGGGGTGGCGGTGACGGTCAAGACAACGCTGCGGACGGCAAGAATACAGCAGAGCAGGAGGAAACGGACGCAGAAGCAGTGAGCAAGCGCCTCGCAAACCCCGCACAAGAAACAGCATCTGTAGGCAAGGCTTCAAACGCTTCAGCAAATGTAGAATCCGAAAAGGACGCGAACGACAGCGAGTCCTCGCTAACGGAGCTCCCCGAAGGCTCCATTCGAGGCATGTTCAAAGAAAAGTCATCGTCGACCGCAGCCTCTCGCCGACCGCTCAGCGTCACAACAAAATCCGAGCAAACGATTCGCGTGGATGACGATAATGACGACGACGCGGCAGGCAGGAACAAAGCCAAAAGTGAAGCCCAACTCATGCCGGGCGACGAGATCGCGCGCAGTCCGAGCGATCCAGTCTCTGCAGCGCCGAGTTCTGCCAATGGTAGCAACCGAGGTCATAGCAATCAGGCAGGTAAAGCAGGCACCCAAGCTTCATCGAAGGCGCCCTCAACAAAGACGAGCGCGTCTCCCGAGGTCGGAAAGGAGGCTTCCCGAGGTGAAGGTTCGAAGTCCAGACCGACACTGGCCCGTCAGGAGTCAATTCACGCCATGCAAGCTGGCAAGATCGTCGATTCCGTAACCTATCCCACGCGCACGCTTACGTTTACGATTCCGGCGTCGAGTCTTACCAAGTCCAGTGACTGCACCGAGGTGCAGCGCATTGTGCGAATGGATCCGGGCGGCTTCATCTTTACGAGCACTGGGGAGACCCCAGGGGTCCCCTATGGTGAGCGTTTCTACGTGCATGTACAGTTCGCTGTCGCTTTCGTGAGCCCGACCGAATCGCGCGTCTGCATCTCGGGCGAGGTCCGCTATTACGAAGGCAAGCCACCTCCTACTTTTCCCATCAAGGGCTTCATTCTGAGCGGAGTCAAGAGCGGCCACACGGACGCCTACACGCACGAGATCAAGATGCTCAGGGAGTACCTTTTGGCCAAGAACCGCCAGTCCCGCACGGCCAAGCCAGCGAAAAAGCCCAAGACCGAGCAGGAGGCCCCCGCGCCTCCGTCGAAGCCCTCTGCCCTCGAGCGCGCGGCGCGTTTTCTACGTCTGGTCCTCGCGCTGGTCCTCGGCACCCTTACGCTCTACCTCGTGTGCGTGGTTCTGCTGGCGGCTTTCCAGGACCGCACCGCGCGAGACGTGCTCCGAGCGCACCGCGCCCTCGCCGCCGCTCGCCTCGGCGACCTGCGCCACGCGCTCGCAGCCGCGGCCGCCTCGAGCGAACTCATCTAAATCGCTAAAAACCGCAAATCGCAAATCGACGCAAATCGCAAATAATCGCAGAGGCGAGGACGCACATCGACAAACAAGCGCAGAGGGCGTCTCGCACGCGCGCGGCGAAGAGCCCCTGGCGCCGCGGAGACGCGGGGCAAGCGCAGAGGCGAGGGCGCGGGCCTGCCGGCCGAGATGGCCTCGCTGCTGCGACGCCTGAGCGGGGCCTCGCAGCGGCGGGTCGACGCCGATGGCGACGATGGCGACGAGCCCAGGGACGTCGCGCCCGACGCCGAGGACGGGGCGGCCCCGAGCGCGGGAGGCGGCGCCGGCGGGCTACGGGCGCGGATTGCAGCGTTCGAAAAGGCGGCAAGAGAGGCGCTGGACCCGGCCGTGATGCAGGCGAAGATCTCGGGCCAGAGCGACCGGAAAAAGTACAACTTCTCGGCGGGACTCCAGAATGATGTCCGAGCAACCCGTGCAGCTTTGCGCGCGGTCTGCGAGGACGGCGATGGGGACTCGTGCTGCTTTGGAGACCTCTTTCGACACATCGACGGCCAGATTGCAAACCTGAATCGCGTCCTGCAAAATCTCAAGCGCGAGCGCGAGATCGACTTTGCACCCGAGATTTTTCTCGAGGGAACACACGATGCTGAGCGCATAACGCTCCTTGACAAGTTCTGGGACCAAGAGTACGAGGTCGATCACGGGAATGTCTTTCGCGCTGGTGATGTCAACTTTAAGGATGTCGCGCAAGACGAACGTCTTGGACGCTCGTACGTGCGGGACAATTTGGCCACGCGGGACGAGCATATCTGCACTGTCTGTGACGAAGAGGTCTCTGCTCTTGATCGGATGACGGTGCGTGACAAGGTTTTCCACTTGCGCTGCTTGCATTGCGCGCAGTGCGGAAGTCAGCCTCGAGACAAGTCCGAGCGCGTGTCTTTCGATGGCCAGTTTGTTTGTAGTGCTGAATGTATGAAGAACTACGACGCTGCGCACCTCAAGCAGGCGCGCAATTGATGGAATCACTCTCCCGAGCAGAGCCGCCCCTTCTCCCCACACACACACAAATCGGCTGAGTTGCACGCATTATTAGCATATGAAGAGTAAAGGTAAAGCCAAATGTTGAAAGACTTGTCCCGTAAAGTCGCTCTCTGGGAAAGCAATTCGTCATCGCGAGGCCCTGTTCAAAGTTGGCCTTCAGAGTCAGCTTTCTGGTTTGTTGTGTCTTGTTTGCGGTCGTGTCTTGTCTTGTTGGCGAGTTTCAGATTCGCAGCTCACGAAGCTTGTCACGAAAAAGGGTATCAAATGCTGCACATCTTGGGAGCTCGCTTTTCTGTTGAAGGTTAGTCCACATGATATCACGTCTCGCCTCGAATTCTATCGTTCCTAGGAAAAAAGAATAGGCGCCAACTTTATGCAGTATCAAAATCTCCGTAGTACTCAAACCAGGTCCTATCAATGACTTCTCGATGCAAGGCACGTTTTCGCACTCATGGGCTCCGCTCAGCAATGTTCAAAAGCTATATCGCCTCGGCGACGCGCAATGTCTGAACGATCTCGTCGCGATCGACCAAAGCATAATCGCTTCGAAGAGAAGGTCAAATTGCCCTTATTCGTCATACTTTTCGAACGAAGCTTGTAGAGAATAGCTTGAGCTTGGCCGCACGCCCCGGATCATCGGAAGAGCAGACTCGAAGATACTTGGCACAGCCAGAGCGACCAACAGCGGAGAAGTCGTGCGAGAGAATATGCATTTGCGTCTCCGAAGCACGCTCGCCCCACAAACAATCAAAAACCTCCTCCCTGCCGATTTGAACAAATTCATCGCTCGTTGCAGTACATCTCTCCGTGAGCCCAACGCGCGCAGTGCCCACCCCTTGATAGGTGTGGAGCAAACTGACGGCAAGGAGAGAGACACGGCCATCGAACTGTAGATCAATGTTAAGACAGCTGCTGTGCGATGTCGTCATGAACGTGCTCGGTTTTGTTTCCACGTCCGTGCCAAAGTACCAATTTTCGTTCGACTTGACAAGGCGATCGAAAGTCTCGTTTCAATCAAAGTCGATGCTCTCGAGAGACTTTGCTTCGACATACCTGGCCATGAGGCCGTTCATCGCTATTGGCGGGGGGAGAGCGCTGGAGTTGAACTGGTTCCCTTGTATTGACATACCAGGGTCTCGCGCAGCCGCGCGCTGAAGCATTCCATCGAGAGCGTACATGATGACAGACGCGCTAATATTATGGCCGTAGCGTGTGAGGTGAACTGGGTCAGTAAAGTAGCACCCGTCGCGAAAGTTCCAATCATCTTGAGACCACCCGGGTCCTATCATATGTAGGATGTCGAGCTGTGGAAGATCATAGTAGCGAAGCACATGCAGATGATCTTCGGCCGCGTCAAGACGGTACGGTGGAAGCCGCAGGCCGCCCTTTTTGCCGTCCTTCCAATGTCCGATCCAGTTTCGCGTGGCCATTTCGAGCCACATCATGCCAAGATGAGGAAAGTTTCGTCGAATGTGACGAATCAAACCCTCCGTCCAGAAAGTTGCCAGATTGCTTGTGCCTGAACTGTCGACGAATGCCTTCTGGGAGATGTCGGCAATGTCGTTTGCGCTTGCCTCGACAATGACGAAATCGGCCTTCTGAAAGGCCGCGAAATTGGACGCTTTTTGCATCTGACTCACGTGAAAGTCTGTCCCGCGTGCGCGTACACTGCGATTTTCCACAACGTGCTTGCCCTTGCACGGATACCGCGAGTTTAAAAGCTCTTCAACGCGGTACCCATATGCATCTTGACGATCCCAGCGAGGATGATCGGGATCAGGACGATGTGGCGCCCCATCTATTCAGGGAAACAGACCCCCCTAAAATAATCCAGCGCACGCACTCGCCCCGAGCGATCTTACTGAGCATCGGAAGGAGTCTTGTCTCGTCGCCAAAGTTGGTGATAGCGCGCTTACACATGCCGCGCGATAATCTGCGGCCCGGGAGATTGCATTCTGGCTTCAGAGCGTGCAGAATATTGAAGCCGTGCGCCAGTTCAGGTGCGAAACAAGTTTTGCGCCACGCCGGCTCATCTGGGCCCTCTTGTGAAGGTCCCGAGTCGTTGGATCTCGCCTGGATGGAAGGATCTTCTTTACTTTCGAATTCGACGTTATCAATGCCGCTAAAAATCAGTGCTTCCTCTGTCATTGCACTGCATTGAACAATGCCTAGCTGCTCAAAATAGCCATGAAGATGAAAACCAAGGCCGAAAGCGAGCACGAGCAAGGCGAAGGTGACAACGCGTTCGCGCATCATCCTGCCTTAGCTCAATAGCTTGAGAAACTTCGCGTTGGAGGGTTTTCGAGGGTTCGTGAAGTTTGAAGCAGCTACGCCTGGCGCCTTCTGCGCACGGTGCATAGGCCTCGGGCCACGGCAAGCAGCCTCGTGCTAAGGCTCTTCTTGAGACGACTTCGGGCTCCGTGTGAAAAACACAGACGTGGACGGCACCTTTGCGGGCCGTCGCGGCGTGACTCGTCCGCGACTAGCTGCGCAGGCAGGCAGGCGCCGCGCCGCTCGCCGTTTGCCAATTGCTTCCCTGCACCACTGCCGGCCTCGAGCAGAGAGAAAAGAAAGCTCAATGCGCGCCTGTGACCATCTGCGAATGTGTTCTACTTCAATTTGAGAAGCCGAGAAGCCAACTCCTGGATATGTGCCTCTCGGTACGTCCTGCGACGTCAAGTCGAGCTTTACGCATAACCGACTTGGCGCACTTATTTTATTCATAAACAATAAAAATAATTTGCATTCGTTGGCGCCATGAAGTCGAGCCCAGCTCGGCCGCACCACTCGCTTCGAGAGATGAAGCGAGCACGAGAACGAGCACGCGCGCAACGCGGGCGCAGGCAGCTTCTTCGGCCATGGCCGCTGCCGCCACACGGAGCCAACGAGGAGTAGAGACCGATCCACGTCGAGTGGGCCGTCTGTGAGCTTAGGACTCGCAGTGGCATGGCGTGAGCTCTCTGCTTTTTGGAACCTGCCCCTGCAAGCAAGATGTACGAGCCGGGCCGATCGGGCATGACCGTGAGGGTGCTGAGCGTGCAAACCGAGAATATTGTTCTTTCCCCCTTGCATCCAAGGCAACGAACCAAGGCAACCAACCAAGGCAACCAACCAAGGCAACCAGGATGTTGCTTGTTTTACAAAGAGGAAAGTAAGCTCTCATGAAAGGTCACTGTGAGACTGACGGGTAACATGGATGACCATTGATCGGGCGAAGAAGGGGACCAAGATGAACGTGGATGTGCAGCACTCACCTGCTTAGTATATTATATAGTAGCGTCCAATTCGCCTCTTCTGTGCGCATTGCGAGATGGATAATGGATCTGCGCTTGCTTTCAACCGAACAAAGAGAATGGCCAGCACGGCTTCAATGGAGGTTACAAATGCTAGCGCATTGTTCAAACTAGCGAGACCAGCGTTGCGCGCTCGATTTGTCAACAAATTGCGCGATATGCCAAGTTGATCTTCAGAGTACGGAGCCGCCCTATTGATCCATGCTCACACACATGGCCAAGCCTGCAATGGTCATCTGAAGGACTTGCACCAAGACCAGCACCAGCACCAGCAGCGGCATCAGAGTAACTTAGCAAAGATTAGCAAAGAACAGCAGCCGAATGGAAATCAGCAAGTTGCTCGTCAAAGCTAGGAGCGTGAGGAGCCGCTCACATGGGCGTCGCGCGAGCGTCCAAGAGCCTGGATAAGTGTTGATTCGGTGATGCCAGAGTGGATGCTCTTTAGAACTCCGTCGACAGTTTTGATATCGTTGGCTATGTGTTTGTCTTCGCGGACGCGCAGGAATTTCCAGGCTTGGCCAGGCACCTTTTTGGCCGAAGACCATGGCATCGATTGGTCCTGAGGCGGATGGAACTGAATCCAGTCATCGTCGAGAACACACTCGATGATGGCGGGCGAGCCCCCGTACTTTGCCTCGAGCATCTCGTGCTGCTCATCGTCGAGCCAAATCGAGGTGTACCCAAAACTAACACCGTGCTTGGCAGCATTGAGAAAGCAGTAGCGCATACTCGCTTCGCCTCGGTCGTTGCGACCCCACATACCAATGACCTGAAAGTCAACCGAATTGAGGTGCCGTGGTTTCCACTTGAGAATGTCCGAGGTCTTGCCACATTTGTATGGTTTGTCAATTCGCGTAAAAATGAGGCCGTCATTCTCGTGCGGTAGATTGCCGCCCTGAGGTCCCTTGATGACTTCATTGAGTACAAAGTCAACGTCTGCGGTGGCGAACATTTGCTTGAGCGTCAGAACGCAGGGAACCACGGGTGGCGGCATGGGATGCTCATTACGCACCCGAAACATAATTTCGCCTTGAACGGCACGCAGGCGGTCAAAGAGATCAAGGTCCCCGATAAAGGTGTTACGCACGCTGAGCGCGTCAAAGATGAGAAAGGTGGACTGCAGGCGCAGAGGACGCGGCGCCGTTGCCTCTTCATCCTCGCCATCCATGTGTGGTAGTGGGACCTCGTCGTAGACAAGCTCACCGTCCAAGAGTGTGCCATCGAGGCTACGCAAAAGACGCTCTCCAAGAAAGTTGTCGAGCGTGGGGATGGCGATGAAATCAAACTTGCGGTTCACAAGGTAGCAGGACCCGACGCCGCCTTTGAGCACGTTGTCCCAGCAAGATGGCCGGTTGTGCACAACAAAGTTGATTCTGTGAATCAGCAAAAGGTAGCGGACGCCATCCGATTTTTCGCAGACCAACCACGGCTTGTCCGAGAGCTCCCCCATGTGTTCGCGCAGCAGCGAGATGGGCTGCGAGCCCGGGAATCGGTGCATGTGAGAGCTCCCTGAGAGTCGTTGGCACACCGACTTGAGCTCGTGCTTAAGCTGGTCATCGCAGACCTTCTCTCCCGGATTGTCCGGGTTGAGCGCGACGCGCTTGGCGTGCTGGACCATTTGCTCTGCGCTCGCCGACATGTTCGCCCTTCGTGTCCTCGCCGCTTACTCCGTCTCCTGCAGCGCCTCTGCGCGGCGCGGCGCGGCGCGGCGCAGGGCCCCGACAAGGGGGGTGAGCCAGACGCGCTAGCACGCACGCGGGCAGGTCTGGCGTCCGCCGCGCGTGCGTGCGAAAGCAGGATTTGCAGTTCGCTCTTGCTGCCCTTGCTGCTTCTGCTTTCACTCGCTGTCGCTTCAAAAAAACAAAAAACCATGCGGAACCATCGAGGAACCGCTGCAGAATCCGTTGCGCGACGCGTTGCGCAACCCGTGGCTTCCAGCGCGCAGGCTCCGTGCGCGGTGCCGGCGATTCGAAATGGGCTCCGGCCGCTCGGGGCCGTTCCGGAGAGAACGGGCGAGGGGAAGGAAGGGAAGGAAGGAGGCGGCGGCGCTGGCAGCAGACCCGAAACGAGAGACAACGAGGCGCGAGAAAGGAGAGACAACGAGGCGCGGAGACGGGGACCAAGACGCACGAGCGCGGGCTGCGCGGCGTTCTGGGCGCGGGAGGCCGCAGAGCGCGCCGCGGAGAGCGAGGGAGCGAGGCGTCGAGAGCGCGGCGAGAGCGGCGTGCGTGACAGAGCTCGCGCGAAGGGGAAAAAAAGGAAAAAGACAAGGGAGCAAGCAAGCACTCGAACGAGCGAAAGACGGCGGGGGACGTGGTGGTCTCGCGGCGCAAGACCCAGGTCACACCACGTCGTAGCTCATTTCAGCTGGCAAGCAAAGCGAGGAAAAGCAACCCAAGGCAAGCCGACAAAATCAATCGTGCCTGGGTTTGTGGACCTCGAGATGGCCTGCACAAGAAGCGCGACGCAGCCGGCGACGCCGGAAAGGTCTCGCCGACTGAGGGAAAAAGTGGAAAGAGCACAAAGACGAGCGAGCGCAGGTGAGCGCGATGGAAAACGGAACCGGGACGAAGGGAAGCGGCCGCGTGCCACGCAGAAGCGGGCTCGCGTTGAAGCGGGCGTTTCGAAACGCACGACAGATGATTTGCTGGATTCCAGAGTGGCCAAGGCCCTTGCAAGGCTCGACGCCTTGGAGACCAGCGACTTTATTTGTGGTGATATGGAAGAGAAGGGCACGGAAACGGCGACTCTTTTGTCGCACGAGGCACCAACGGGTAGCATTGCATGCTTTGATCTGGTTCACGGGGCTCGAGGAGCGCGCTTGGAGGCTCTCAATAAATTCATAGCGGCTGAATCATCGCCCCCCTCCGCGCGCGCTACAATGGAGGCAGAAGATGGCGGTCTTATTCACGCAGACGTTGAAGGGGATCCGCGCGAAGCACGATCGAAGAAAGCGGATGAGTTCACTTTTGGCTTTGAACCAAACGCGGACGATGAGTCGCACGCACCTTCTCTTTGTGAATCTCCCTCGATGACTCCTGGACTGTTTCGGAAACCCACCTGGCTTTCTGATTCGCTGAGTCCTTGCGCGCAACTCGCACAGGCAACGCAGCCAAACGAAACCGAATGCGAAAAGAGAAAGACAATGTTTTCAAAGCAAGAGACTGCAGGCAATGAGGGCACTGCACTGAAGCGTTCGTTGTCCGAGCTCTCTACCTTTTCATCGTTGAGCAAGGTCTCGATGAGCCTCGTCGAAAGCAAGCACCACGTGGATTTTGATTGGGTGTCGCAATGATTTTGAACCTGAATCTGGGAATCAGATCATTGAATTTTTTTTTTTTTCGGCTCTTGAGAATCAATGCAAACATGTGTAAACAGAGAAAGAAAGAAAGAAAGAAAGAAAGAAAGAAAGAAAGAAAGAAAGAAAGAAAGAAAGAAAGAAAGAAAGAAAGAAAGAAAGAAAGAAAGAAAGAAAGAAAGAAAGAAAGAAGCCTTACAAAGAGAAAAGAAGCCTCACAAAGAATGAAGAAAAAGAATTTATTTGGACGAACTCGCTTGTTGTTTTCTTTGTTGCGCATCCTTGTAATTGATGTAATTGTACGCAACAAAGCCACCGAGCGAGACGAAGTACCCAACGTACTGCTGCGTCGTGACAATTTCCCCGAAGAACATTGCATTCACCAACACCAAGACGGCGTTGCGCGCAGTCGCGACGAGCTTGAGAACGAGGGCGTTACTGAACTGAATGACAAAAGTGTTGATGACGTTTGTCGCAATGGCGCAGATGCAGCTCATTAAGAACGACTGCTGGTGTTCGAAGACAATGGCCCAGTGATCCGCAGTCATGTACGGGAATTCCAGGAAAAGCGCAAAGAAGAAGACAAAGACAGCGCTCGTCGGGGTGATATAGTACAGCGTCTCGGCAAGATCGAATCGAAGATTTTGAAGAACGACCTGAGTGTAAATCAATTTCAGCGCCTCGCAGGTTTGCGCCAGCAGCATGCAAGCCATTCCGACAATGCTAAAGTTGAGCTCCCCGGCTCCAGCGATCGCAGTGCCAATGCAAATCACCAAAACACTCGCAACTACCTTGCGCGAGGGATTTGTCAGCCGGAAAAGCACCAAGCCTCCCAAGGTCATGACGGGCGTGAAGGCCTTGAGCATTTGCACAAAAGCCACGGTCAAGAACAGGTAGCTCGTCATGCCGAGCACAATCGTTCCTGCAGACAACACCCCTATTGGGCAGATCCGGTACATGTAAAACTCTCTGGTGATCATCTGCTCGTGACGGAGCTTCGTGCCCCGTGCGTGCACAAAGATCCACGTGACGATGCTGCAGAAAACGAGCGTCATCAACGTGAGCGTCAGGGGAAATTCGAACTCCAGCGTCCGCAGGATGAACTTGTTGCTCATGATGAGCATTGGCCCAGAGAAGAGAAAGACAGCCGAGAGCAGCGCCATCGTCACGAGCGAGTACTTGGTCTTGGCGTTGCTTCCGGACCGCTGCCGTTGCCGGAGCCCCGGCGACTGCGCGTCTGGCTTGGCGCGTTTGCCCCCATCGAAGACGCCCAGGCCGACCGCGGCGCCGGAGCCCTCGCCCGCCGCGGCCCGCTCGCCGCCGCCGCCCACGAGGGGCGCGCCCTCCGCGCCGCCGCCGCCGCCGCGCTCCAGGTCCGTCGCGCGCGCCGTGAGCGGCATCCTTCGCGCGGCCCGCCTCGCCCGCCGCGCCGCGGCTCTCGCTCGCTCGCTCGCTCGCTCGCTCGCTCGACCCCGCGCGCGGCCAGGCCGCCCTCCGCCCCGCCGGCCTCCGCGTCGCGCGCGCGGCGCTGCGCTGCGCGGGCTCGGACTCGCGGCCGCGCGGAGACGCCGCGCCGACTCGATCGACTCTGCTCTGTCTGCCCCGCCCGCTGCAGCGAGACAGAGGCGTCCAGGCCTAGTATGAACAGAAGACGGCGTCGGCCGTAGTGGTAGTACAGCCCAAGCAGCAAGATCTGCGGCTCCTCCACGCTGGCTTCGAGGCGGCCGTGTTCGTGCACGAAAGTAAAGAGAAGAGGAAGAGAAAGAGGAAAGAGAAAAGAGCTGGGGAGCAAGGGAGCGAAAGAGCAAGAGCGTGTCGGGTGGGCCGGGCTGCTCTTGGATTTGGGAAGACTTGGAGCAGAGTCTGCGTGCTTCCTCAATCAAGATGAGGGCGCCCGCACTGATTGTGAATAATAACTCATGTTTACCCGTCAGATGTGTACGAGGAACTCTAGGGCCATGAATTATGGGTGTAGGGACTAGTGTTTATTCGTCAGATGCTTTCCATATCCGTACGAAGGACTCGCGTGAATGGTCGGGAAGTTGCCACCCAAAGTGGTCTGTGTGGGTCGCAAGATTGCCTGAGTAGCGTCTACGGGACGCCCAAAGCAAATGCTGTTCAAAGGTTCTTTGGCTGGGTCGTAATTGACGCTCGCAGTTTTATTGATATTGTCAAACACACGGCGAATAACTAACGGGTCAGGAACGTGGTGTGCCCAGACGAACTTGTCGCAAAACTCTCCATATGTGGAGTTGGCCGCGTAAACAAACTCTTCTCCCGGCGTAGGCTTAGTGTGCATGTATTTCGTGCGAGGGCCATTGACCTGGGAGTCGATTCGCATCTGGTCGTCGAAAACGTCAACATCGAGAAAGTGCTGCCACATTCCAAAGTGCGCCGCAAATGTAGCGCCCGCGTTCACGCGGAGCAAGGGTCGCATCAGTGTTAGGTTTCTCACGACATCTTGCGAAAAAAGCATGATGTTTTCGTCAGCGACGCGCTTCTCCCTCGCGCAAAAGTATTTCCCGTAAAAAAAGCGCTCGCGCGGGAAAACTCCGAGAAGGCTGAAGAGCTGCTCGACACAAAGGAAACCATCATCATCCAGCCGAAGAATATAGTCTGCGTCGTACCTTTCGAGGATCCATTCCATCTGGAAAAAGAAGCGCGATAGAAAGTTGCGGTACCCCGAAGGCACCGTTTGCACAATAAGGTCGGCGTGCTCATGAGATTCTTCGAGCATTTCTGCAGTGTCATCAGTAAAGAAGTAGAGGGGGGCGCCCTTTTCACGCAGCCACGCGCCCCAGGTCTCGCGGATGGCATCACGGAGTGGCCTTTTGTTTGGCGCAGAGCCGATCGAAACAGCGAGTTTGACGTGTGGTCGCGGACGTGAATCCGGGAGAAGTATCAAAGGTGTCGGCTTGCTTGAAATTACGCCCTCGCATGTCAGCCGATCAATGAGCCCACCGGCAGGCTCTATGTAGATTCCAAGGAGAAGACCTGCCGTCAAGGTTGCGAGCAAGGCAAAGAGTAGCTGCCACGTTGTGAGTTTGGTCGCCATGGTTGCCTGACAGCCAGGGTAGCTCACGCTTGCTACGCATAAAATTTGAGCCAGCTAACCAGAGGGAGTTTAGAAAGGGAAGAAGCTGTCTCTCGCCCCCTTCCTCTCCCGCCCTTCCCGCTTCGTCGCGCCTCCACCTTGCTCGCGAGGCCTCGAGGTGCTCGGGGCCTTCAAGCTGCGCCGAGTTGACCTGGTTTACGCCATTATTTATTCTTGCGATCGCTTGCGATTGCAATAGTTAGCTTGAAGTAGGCCTACTAGTACCTGTTAATGAAAGAAATAAAGAAAGAAACGGTCTCTCTCCCAGCAAAAGAAGAGAGACTGCCGCGGCGTGCACATCACAAACATGTATAGTGTTCGAGGTGCCAGGGGCGCGCAAATGACGAACGCACAATGATGCGGCGGTGCTTTTGCGCCCTACTGGATCGCAGCAGCTTGTCGGCGGGTGTAGTATACGACGAAAACGACGAGTTGTGTACTTATTTGATGCTGGATTCGGTATCTAACCTAGCAGCTCGTGCTATTCTTTCAAAGTTGCCTGCATCTTCTTCGCGATGCTTCGAGCAGACAGTGAGGTGATCCATCGCTCAGATCCAAGCCGGCACTACTTGTAAGCTTTATGCGGAGTAGGTTGTAAGCGATGCGTTGGAACCAGCTTCTTTTCTCTCGACAAATCTCCAATCTACGTAGGGTTTCTTTTACAAGGCCGTGCGGTTCATGGCGAGAACGATCGTCCATAGTAGGTCGGCAACTTGGATCCCGCCCAGGCCATCCAGGCGTATGTATGGCCTAGACCTTGGACCTACGTGACCAGGAGAGCGATGCCTCTGGCTGGCTGCCTCTTTGTAGATAGATACACAAGGGCGAATCAAGGCGAACGAACTTGAACTTGGAGCGAACCGTCAAAGAGCGCTCAAGTTTCGCTTTGCAGTCAAGCGGTGGACGCTAGCTCGATGGCGAGCCTCCCGACGACCGTGTCGGTGGTGCCTGGCCGCGCCGCCACGGCGCTGTAAGTTCACGCAAGATCTTTCGGATGTAGACGGCTGGAGAGTATCTCTGGACGTAGCAGACGATGGCCTGAAGATATCTTGCGGGAGGTCGCACCAGGGCCAAGCTGAGCGGCTGACGGGCGCTCGACGAACCACTCGCAGACTCAGCAAGCTACGTGACGCGGAGACAGACAGCGAAAGCTTTGCAATTCACGCAGACCGAGCATGTACGTTGCTCGCGGAAGAAGGCCTCGCTCACGAACGTCTTGCCGCAGAGACGCTTGTGAAGACGCCCTGCGGAACCTGCCGAGGTTTGCGCAGCTCAGCAGCGGGCGAGATCTGCATCGTGAGCATCGTGCGCTCGGGAGACATCTTAGCGGAGGCTGTGCGCCGTCTCAATCCAGCCGCGAGCACGGGTAAGATACTCATTCAACGCGACGAGAATGACCCTGAAAAGAAGGCTCAACTCTTGTACTCCAAGCTCCCACCCCACATCAAGGAACGCAAAGTTGTTCTTTGCGACCCAATGCTTGCCACCGGTGGGAGCGCTATACGAGCGCTTCGTGTTCTCCAGGATGCAGGTGTCCAACCATCGAATGTAACTTTTTTCAATGTCATCTCTTGTCCCCAAGGTCTTCAAGCCCTCGCGGACGCCTTTCCTCAAGTCGCGATCGTCACTTTGGCCGTGGACCCGGGGCTCAACGATGACAAGTTCATTGTGCCTGGTCTTGGGGATTTTGGAGATCGATACTTTGGCACAATTTAGCTGACCTTATTTTTTTGTCTTTGGCGCCATTCGAGTATTTCATACCTTTTTCATTTTCATTCGTGAGAACGGGGGAGCTCGTTCAGGTCTCAGTGAAGGAGATGGAGTCGAAGTAGACGCGCTCTTTGATGTTGCCAACAAGGTACATGAGTGTCACTTTGCTTCCACATATACGACTTGCGTGGTCATGTTCGCGAGAGAATATGTTGTTGCTGCCTTGCTGAGACAATTACAAGTCTTATCAGCTTGGAGCGTAATCGAATCGCCAGCCGTTTACATGAGCAATTTCTCTCTCTCTCTCTCTCTTGCGTGTTTCTCTCTTTTGCTTCATTCAACACGAGCCTTGCATCGAGCTCTATCAATGACTTCGGATCGAAAGAGTGAAGATCAGAAAACTTCAAAAAAAAAATCACTTGCCTCTGCGCAGAGGAGCTCTCAATTATGCTGTTTCGTGCCAGCAAAAGAAGGGTACGTTGCGACGCCAAAGAGGGGTGCTAAGAGGTCGCGCATGATTCCGTCGACCATGAAACCTGTGAGTCCCCAAATCGGCGGATTATCGCCAATTTCAAAGCGCGGCATCGACCAGCGACCAGAAAGCTCTTCAAGCGACCGGTGGCGTTCGTCGAGCAGGTCTGAGACGCGGACCGAGAAACACTTGTCTACCTCAACGCTAACATCCGTGGCGGCCTTGACATCATCGCTCGATATTTCGCCTGGATCTATGTAGCACAGCACTGGCGTGACCATGGTTCCTGTGACCGCACGCACATTGTGCCACCGCGCCAATGGTTGACTGCGAAGCCCCGTCTCCTCATGGAGTTCACGAATACAAGCTTCCTCGGGCGTTTCGCCTTGGTCAATGTGCCCCCCGGGAAAGGAAACCTGGCCTGCGTGCGTGCTCACCGCCTGCGAACGAAGCGTCAGCAGCATTGCGGCTTCACCGTCGACATTGCACAGCGCCACGCATGTTGCCGCTTCTGCATCGCAAAAGCGTCACCATCATCATTAGCCTCCGATCCTTGTTTTCCACACGACATTTACAGACCTTCAAGCGGCACACAACAAATCCACCATGATAATGGCAATTAAGATTCTACGCTCGGACAAGAACCGCCACGACGTCCGACATCCTCCGCACGATCAACTTTCCTTCTCTGCTACTCGTAGTCTAGTAGCCGCCAGATAGGACGCACCTCTGTTCATGCGCCGCGCATACTCCTCTGGGTCGCGCTGCAGGCGCCGTGGGAGATGCTTGTCGTAGCTGCGCCGCGGGAGCGCACGCGCCGCGCCCTTGAGCTGCTGCAGCAGCTCGGGCGAGAAGCGCATGGTTCTCCCTTTGCTTCGGGTGCCGCGAAGTCTCTCAGGCAGTCGCAGTCATCAGTCAAACAGACAGACTAACAAACCGACGTTATGAAACGTTTAACTTCCGGCTCTGCCCCGGATCCTGAAACCGCTTTCTCTTTTCCATTTTTTTTCATAAAAAACTGTGTGGCAAGCAAGAAGTTGCACTTCAATGGAAACCAAACAATGGCCGACGAACAAACAGCCAGCCGGCAGACTAACTAACAGTAACACACAAGCATACTACAAACAAACAAAACAAAAACAAAAGCAATTTGCGACAACTTGACTGTGAGTTGCGGACGCATCCACATGCTCTTGGGGCGCGGGTCAAGAGAAGCCCAAACTCGGCGGGGCTGCGCGGCAAAGCGCAGCTCACAAACATAGCTCGTTCGTCTACGCATTCTCCGCCACGCGTAGATCGAAGGACGAGTAGCGTCAGGTAGAAGATAGACTAGTCTATCTGAGTCTGGAGTCTGGAGCTCGAGCGTGAGTCGCGCACTGCACACGGCACGGCGAATGGGGCCCACGTTTTGGGCGTGCGCTGCAGCGTTCACTTGTGCAGCTTGCGCCGCAGCGGCCTGGCTGGTCGGCCTCACAGGCCATCGTGAAAGGCGCAGACTAGAACGCTCGGGGCCCCTTACCCTTGGCCACGACTATGTCATCATCGGCGCCGGCCCTAGCGGATGCTACCTCGCAAGGCTGCTCGCAGAGCGCTTCCCGGACCGCAGCGTGTGCATCATCAATCGCGACGGCGCTCCGCCTTCGTTTTGGAAAATCTACTTTGTAAATTTGATAGGGGTCGCTCTGCCGTGGCTGGTGCCGAGTCTCCAGTACAGATTGCGCTCGCACAAACGACAATTTGCCAACGCGACCTACATCGGAGGCAACACCAATATCAACGCTGCGGTGGGCCCAGTCCCGACTCGCGAGGAGATCGAGTCTTGCCTTGGTTCGGATTTGGCATCCCACTTTGATAAATTTGCTCGCGGCTCAGAGATTGAACGCCTCAGCAAAGATTGCCTCGCTTCACCTGGCCTCGAACGCCTCAGCAAAGACCTCAATGAGCGTGGGGTCAAGGGCAGCCGCATTCGTGTCTTCTCCGATGGTTTTCGCCGGATCCACCCGGGAGACCTCCTTTGCGGGCTTCGCAATGTCACCGTCGTTGTAGGTCATGCTGATCGCCTTGAAATTGACGATGCCTCCAAAACTGTTCAGCGTGTTATTTGCAACGGAGGAGTGTTCGCAATCACCCCCAAACGACGGACATTCCTCTGTGCTGGAGCACTCGAGTCCCCGAAGTTACTCATCAAATCCGGAGTCGGCCCCGCTGATCTCATTCACGAAATGACAAAGTCTTCGGCGAAAGCCTCGGATCAAGGCAAGCTCGTTCTCGCAAACGAACACATTGGTATGAACTTGCAAGATCACTGGGTCGGGCGTGCCTCTGCCGAGGTACCCTCAATCTACACCTATGAGACGCTCTACCCCCACATTCTTGGGTACAAACACCAGTACAAGGATGTGGCGATGGGATTTGGCAAATTGCAGCTCCTTGGAAAGAATCTCGTGAGTTTCGCAACAACAGCGTGCAAAAACCCGGGTCAGCTCGTGCTCGCGGCTGACGGCCAGCTCGAGCCCTATCTTCCCGTTGGCGCGGACGACATGCAAGCTTACCAAAGCTCCCTCTCAGAACTCATCGCTCTTCTCGGCAGCCTTGGTATTGTCGTCAAACCAAAGACGGCGCCGCTCAGCCCGAATTGGCACCTTTCCTGTACGCTCAGCGTCGGTACTTGCGTCGACCCTGCGACTCTCCAGGTCAACGGACTGAAGAATATTCATGTTGCTGACGTTTCTGTTTTGCGAAAAATCACGCCAATGAATACGCAAATGGTATCGTACGCCATTCCCTTCATGCTTCTGGAGGAGATGGGTGACCTGATTTAATCTTCTCGCACTGGCAGGTTTTGGTCAAGAAATGAAAGGGAAAACAAGAAAACAGAAATCTTTGAAAAGAATAAACTCCTCTGGTTACTTGTTTCTCTTGCTACGATTTCTTTTGTTGCCTTTCTCCTCACCCTTTTTTCTAAATTAAAAAAAAGGGCATGCATTCATTCATTTGTTCATTCATTTATTCTGTCCTCGTCCGCGAGATCTTGTTTCCCATCTTCCTAAGACGTGAGATGATGCAAGATGACTGCATGAACTGTCCACTTTGACGTTTTGATTTATCGCGTTGCTTTCCCTTTCTCTCGACCTTGCCGGCGGCCCCATCTTCCTGAGGCCTTATTTAGGCCCTGCATCATTCGCAGCTGCAGCTCTGTTCCTCACTCCGCTCACGATCGATTTATCTCCCTGTCTCTCTCTCTCTCTTTCAAACTGGGCGAAACCGCAACGGATGTGTAACGGCAGAAAGATAGAAAGAAAGGAAAGATACGGCGGGTTCGCCAGGACGAGGCTCGCAAAAGCAACAAAGCAAAAAAGCAAGGACCTCTGTGCGGCGCGCGCAGGAGAGCGAGGGCGCAGCGGAGACCGCGGGGGAAGGGGCGAGCCGCACGCACGAGCGGCGAGCGAGTTCTTGCATCGTAGCGAGCCTCGATATCGGGCCGGACGAGGAGGCGCTTCGAGCTCGAGGGAGAGAAAGGAAAAAAAAATGGGACCCGCGAAGTTCATGCGTGCGGCCGCGCTTGTGCTCGCGGCCGTTGCGAGCGTCACGGTCGGCGCCGAGGCGGAAGGACGCAAGGAAATGTCCAGAGAAATGGTCAAGTCGACGCTGGCCAGCCGCCGCGCCGGCATGAACTTGACCATTACCCTCAATACCCTGGGCGGAAGGGCCGAACTCGGACCAGAAGCCCTCGGCGCTAACGGTCTCGAGGGCGAAGAAAACCTCTGTGACCCGAATGTCGGTCAGGTGGCTGGATATCTGACCTTGGCGGAGCAGAACAAACACTACTTTTTCTGGTTCTTCGAGAGCCGCAACAAGCCGGAAACAGATCCTGTGGCCGTTTGGCTTACGGGCGGACCCGGCTGCTCGGGCATGGTGGGTCTCTTTAACGAGCTTGGGCCGTGCAAGGTCAACAAGGACGGAGCAAGCACGCATCTTAATCCCAATAGCTGGAACGCAAATGCCAACATGGTCTTCATTGACCAGCCCGGCGAGACCGGTTTTAGCTACGGCGACGGCGACATCGACGAGGCTGGCGTGTCCATGGATTTGTACATCTTCATCACTGAGTTCATGAAGAAGTTTGACAAGTACAGCGGTAATGACTTTTACACTGTCGGCGAATCGTATGGTGGCCATTACGTGCCTGCGTTCGCGAACCGTATCTTCAATGAGAATAAGGATCGCGCCGAGGGCGTTCCCCGCATCAACCTCAAGGGCTTTGGCGTTGGCAACGTAAGTTTTCTCGTCCTCTCGGACGGTGAGGGGCAAACGACCCTAGAGTTGAGAGAGTGAGAGAGAGAGAGAGATTGTAGCTTCTTGGCTCTTGGAGAAATCCACGTCAAATCTGGCCTGATGACTATGAGATGGCTTCCTTGATCCCTGGTTTGAAGATATAAGAGGACCTGGGCACAGGCAAAAAGCCAGAAGAGACCTGGCCTCAAGACTATATGATCGGTTCCTATGATCCCTGGTTAGAAGACAACATAAGACCTAGCCACAGGCCAATAGCTGGAAGAGTTCGTGCACATGGAGAGAAAGGGTCTGGATAACTGACACTCTAAATTGCTTGATGGAACATAGGGTCTCACTGATCCTGTGGAGCAGTACAAGTACTATGCACAAATGGCGTTCAACTCCACGACGGCGCCTTCGCGTGTGAGTGAGCGTGTCTACCATAACATGGTACGCCAGACGTCAACCTGCATTGATCTCATTGCAGAGTGCAACACCAAGAAACACCCTCGTTTCAAGTGCCAACTTGCTCTCATGGAGTGCAACCAAATGCTCGTGGTGCCGTACACGTCGACCGGCTACAACGTTTACGACATGCGGGTCAAGTGCGAGGTGCCGCCGCTGTGCTATGACTTCAGCGAGGTTGATAAATACCTCAATAGCGCGCGCGTGCAAAAGTACCTTGGTGTGCAGAAGAAGTGGGAGTCGTGCAACATGCAGGTGAATCAGCAAATGTCAGGTGACTTTGAGCGTCGCTACCAGCAGCTGGTCCCACCCATGCTCGAAGCTGGCATCCGCGGCCTCATTTATGCCGGCGACTGCGACTATATTTGCAACTGGCTTGGCAACCGAGCCTGGACCATGAAGCTTCCTTGGAGTGGCCAGGATGGCTTCAACGATGCTGGCGAGAAGCCCTGGATGGTTGGCGACAGCGAGGCTGGCAAGGCCCGCTCGCATGGTCCCTTTACCTTTCTTCAGGTATACCAGGCCGGCCACATGGTGCCTCTCGATCAGCCCGAGGCAGCAAAGGCAATGTTCGAAACGTTCATTTCGGGCGGTTCCTTTCCCTAGAGCCTTTCCCCCCCTCCCGCAGCCCGGGCAAGGCATTCACGCTCAAAAGAATGATTACGCCAATAAGCAAAAGTCTTTTTTCTTCGTTCTCATCTCATGATAAATTCAACGCCAGAAAAAGAAAGGAAAGCCAGAGATAGCCCAGAAGCATGAAGAGAATAGCATGTGGATTCGGAAAAGTAGAGGTCAGAGGTCTGTCGTGGCAAAGAGGAGAGAGATGGAGACGACACCAATTCCCGTTGTCACGGCACTCTTTGTGGCTAGTCTCAAATGTGCAGACACAAAAAAGAGCAGCGCAATCGCAAGGCTTTGCCATACTTTGAAATGAGCAAACGATAGCTGCGTGATGCGGCTGTTGGGCTCGCTATTGCGAGATGCCAGGATCGCTGTGATGAGTGTGTTGCATGTAGCGTCGGCAAATCCGAGCATGACACCAGTAAAAATAATAATTCCGAGCCCTTTGCTGTCATTTTGAAGATCCGCAAAGACGTCAACGCCACCGCAGGAGACAATCAGCATTCCGGTCGCCATGCCGCACACAAGAAGAGCTTTGCGGCGTCGCGGGGTTCCGCCGGAAAACTTTCCCAAGGCCCAGCTAAAGACGGCATTACCGAGACAAAAGAATATCATCACCATTGGAACAATTTCTGTGCCCAAGGCAGGCTTAACCACAGAGCCAGTGAACTCGTTCCAGATCCATGCTGACTGCGTCCCACTATAGATGAAGAGAGGCACCAGCATGAGCAGTGTCTTGTCCAGCCAGAGCACCGAGATCATGCCCAGGGATACGGGGGGCACATTTTCTTCGCCCGCGCTTGGACGCATGTCCAAAGTGATCGAGTCGTCCGAAAGTCTCGAAGTTCCATCCTCGTCGATGGACCCGCGTGTCGCGTTTGGATCATTCGTGCTGACTTGAACAGCCGCATACGAGGAGCCGTCAATATTGTCCAGGCGCAGCGACAAAAGCACACCGGCAGTCGCACTCACTGAAAAGATGACAAAGAGAACAACTTCAACTGCGCGACTGACATCGGCTTGCTGACCTTGGTGATCTCCACTCCGCAGAACAAAGAAAGCTACGAGGTTGCCGAGGAGCTGACCGAGCTGATAGATTGTGAAAAAAGTTCCAGACGCTGCAGAAGCCTCTTCCTTGGTGGAACTCAACACGCTCAGAAAGACGCCTTGCGCATTCCACAGAGCGGCTGCGCCAGCACCAAGAAGTGCTGCCGAGGGCAGCAAGGTCCACCATCGTGGTAGCAGGTTGCATACAATAAAGGGGACATATGTCGCGAGCCCAAGGGAGATACCCTTTTTCGTAGATCCAAGTCGCTCGACGATTTCCGGCGCACGAAGACTTGCGGCTGTGAACACGACGTAGAGTACACCCAGCGCCGAACTCGCAGCTGCACCCGGGTGCAGGCTGGACTCGAGGTTTTGCGTCGCCCCAAAGGCCAGAAAGACCAGAAAAAAGCTCCATGCCAGGACCTGCAGGTTCCGCGCAGCCACGTGTCGCGGCAGCACGGGGGGGCTTGGCAAAGGCTGCTGCGCCGTTTCCTCGGGCGGTCGCAGGTCTGTTTCGTTATCCTCTGCGAGCATTGCCTGCGTAGACATAGCGTAGCGACAAGCTCGCTGTTGGCATTGCTTGTCAGTCGCTCTTGTTTGAGCCCCCAAGGTTCCGCTCAAAACCCAAACTTCTGCAAACTTTGCGGTAGGGCTAGGACTATTTTAAGGCCAGCCAGGGCTCAGCCTGGGCTTACGACGTGGCACAGAGGATCGATCGATCAGGCGCGTTATCCATGGACAACTTGACCCTTCCAAGGCATAAAGTTCAACTTTGAAGGACAAGGACCCCTCTTATACCAAAGATTTCGCTTCAATGGTTTATCCAAGCCTTTTCCGCACTCATCGTCAAGCTATTCATTTTCTCAGCCAATGCCTCAGGAAGGGGACGGACACCTACGAACATCTCAAGTGCGCATGAGTGTGCCGCTGCCGCCGACATGACACTGTCAGAGGCCGACATCCCAGTGTATTACAATTTTTCACCTTGACCCACCCGGGCGCCATGTGCACTGCACGGCTCAACGGCGGTGAAGTAAAAGCCTCGCGTTGCAGCGCAGTGCCTCGCGTCGCGGCGCAGGAGGTAGGTCTTCCGCTGTCCACAAGCAACGGCCAGGTCAGGGAGCGCGCCACTGCCACTGCCTTTGTCACGAACGGAGTCAGGACTGCAACGGGCGGCTCCAGCACTGCGCACCCAGCGAGGTCCGGCGGTTGTTGTGAGCGAGCAACCAACAACTGCAACTGGAGCGCTACGGGGCAAATGTCGATTCGCCTTCGCACTTCGTCCCAAAGGTCATTAACAAACTAACGCCTCGATCGTAGAGACGGTGCGGTGGCGGGGGTCGGTCCAGGTCTCAAGACGAGACGAAACCGCTTCGATGAATGAGATTAATGGATGACTGATGGGTAGGAGGACGGGTCGGAGGCGCTGCGGGCAAGTCATAAATGGAGAGTATGCGCGACTCTTGCCTGCAATAACACCCCTTTGCTTGCCTGCCTGTTTGCCTGCGTGCCTGACGGGGGACGAACGGCCAGCATGAAATTGGCCCTGTCAAGAACTCGCCATGATGGTTGACGGGATGCGTGAGCGATGTTTCAACGAATTCATTCCATCTTGAACTAGGCTATACGACGATTATTGACGCTCTGACACCACCCGAGCGAGGTGAATGTGAGCAGCCAGCAGCCAGCTGTTGCACTTCGCACAGATTGCAAACACACAGTAGTGGTACAAGCGGGGAAACACGCAAGTGTCCGCATGATTTTCCCTTGAACGATGGTGAGGTGGGAGAGTTGGTGGGTGGGTGACGTTCGCATTTGTCAATACAAGCGAATAATGAAGCAGGCCAACAGACAGGGCTAGACACAAACAAAAAGACAAACACCCAAACCGAGAATGGCGGCGCGTCGACGGCAAGGTGGGAATCTGCGAGAGTCGTGGAACCCGTACTGAGCTCATCCATACTTACTGAGCCCGCCAGCACGTTTATAGCCAATCATCCCTTGCTGCGTTATTCACTTTTTTATCGAGACAACGGTCGTCTCTATCTTTGAGTGTCTTTGTGGACGGGCATGGCATCACATCGTACACTTGTGGAGTATGCAACAAGGAACACCAAGCATGTGCCGCCGTGCTTTGAGAATCTCGCAATTAGCGAAGAAGTTTGGCATCACTGGATGCAGTTTTGCATGGTCTGCGGCGCCCTTTTTATCGCTGTAGGGGTCTGTCTTCTCGACAAATTACGTAGGTACAGAACGACGATACGTAGTCGCGTTGCATTTCGACATGCGGCACGCGTTCGCTTTTGGATAGCAAGTGTTCTCGTAGCGCTCTTGGAAGGCCTTTTGGCTTTCGATGGCAGCGGTCGTGCTCTCGACCTGACGGCTTTGGGGGCAGCCTTGATGGAGGTTGCCAGCACGTCTCTCTTGATCGCTAGCTACGTGAGCCTCCTTGACTCTCTGACGAGGATATCAAGGCACATGGATGCCCCAGCAGCATGGCTCAGTCAATTTCGCTCGAGACTTGCCACCGCGACCTTTTGCTGGCTCCTCTTCCTGTACGTACTTGGTGAGCAGCCTTGGACGTTGAGGCAATGTTTTTGGTGCGGCTCAATACGAAAGTTTAGTGAAGCGCTTTTGGGGCTCAGTGGTGCTTGGCTACTCTCGTCTCAAAAGACCAAGATCATTTCAGAACTTGCAAGAGCCGCCGCAATGACTTCGCCACGCATTCACACCGAGGGTGAAACATCGCCGATCGCTGGATCCGGAGCACGCTCCACGATTGCAGGAGTGGAGATGATTCGGTCGTTCACGCGCTCTAGCCTCGCGTTGCCTTCCATGCGGCATGGCGAGGCAAGTCCCCTCGCCGACGTCGACGATCATTCATCCGAGGCTCGTTTGCAGCAGGCACTTCGAACATCGCCACTTTTGCGATACTTTATGCTTCGTCTGCAAGCTCTAGAGATTCTGCTCTTTGCGGCGTTTGTTTCCGGCATCGCAAACGCTGGGCTGTACATAGTTGCTGCCTGTGCCGAGAATTCTACAGCGTCATCGATGACCGCTGCCCACCTTGTGAGCGTCTCCATCGATAGAGTATTGAGGCTTTGCGCTTTATTCATGGCACTTTTGGCATATCGAGACCACGATCCGTCCTCTTTGCGCGGCAGAACTCTTCGCCGAAGCGTGACCAACTCTGCCTCGATGCGCTCACCTGTGCGAAGAACGCTCACAGGATCGCCGATCGCTCTCCGCCAGAGTCATGACTCTTCGAGTCTTGCCACAACCTCGTTGTCTAGCGCAAAGGTTGTCACTGCAAGTACGCAAGACTGCCAGATCCTTGAGCTCATGACGAGGGACGTCGACGATGATATAAATCTTGTGGATTTCGATGACCAAAGGGACCGTTCCGACGCCCTTGCAATTTGCGCGGAATAATCTTCCTTTTGTTGGCCCAGGTTGCGTACAATAAAAAGTGTCGCTGCCTGTGCCAAGCGACGATATTCTTTCCTGCGTTTTAACGTTTGTGATTATCTGAACATTGTGAGAACATTGCGCGTTCTCATTCACGTGGGCGAGATGAAAGGTAAATGCATTTGCAGCACGTTGTTTTCGATCGCCCTTGCGCGTCTCCAAATCCCCGCGCAGCATCCTCTTGTCCGTCCGCAGACCGCCGCGCCTGCACCTCTTCGCCCAAGCTCGGCTGGACGCCGAGTCGTCTGCATCTCGCCAGTCGGTCGGTCTTCAATACATACCCGCCGGGGACCAAATCCCGCCCTCGCCGTGGCCCCTTGCTTGCTTGTCCGGCAAAATGGAAAGCGACCTAACGCAGCGGAAGAAAGACCCTATAGACCGGCCGGCAGCCTGCCTGAGGCGCGCCCGAGCCGAAGCAGAGCCGCGAGGAGCGCAGCGTCTCCGCGCACGGCGTTGCCGACGCGGCGCGGCGAGGCGCGGCGAGGCGCGGCGAGTCCCCGGCGCGGCCCCCGCCGTCTCCGGCCCGGCGCGGCCGCCGTCCCGCCCCCCCGCGCGGGCCTCCGTGTTCGGGCGAGAGGAGAAACCGCCATGGACACGCTCGGCGGCAGCGACGGCGAGTCCGGCGACGAGGCCACGCGGCAGGAGCTCGCGGAGCGGCAGCGCGGCGGCGAGGGAGACGGGGAGCGCGAAGCGGACGCCCCCGCCCCCGCCGGCGACGCCCCCGCCGCCAGCGATGGCGCCGGTGGTGCCGAAGGTGCCAAGGTCGCCGCGCAGGGACCTGCTGCTGGAGCAGCAGACGCCGGCGCCGCCGGCGAGGAGGCCGGGAGCAGCAGCGACGAGAGCGGAGGGAAGGTGCTCAAGAAGAAGAAGGTGGCCGGTCTCCGAAAGGGCGGCCAGAAAGTGAAAAAGATTAGGAGGAAGAAGAAGCAGGGCGGTGACGATGGCGCGTCGTCCGGGGCTTCGTCCTCGTCTTCGTCTTCTTCTGGATCTTCCTCGTCTGGATCTGGATCTTCCTCGTCTGGGTCGTCGTCCTCTTCGTCGTCATCGGATGATTCATCGGATGAAGAGGGTGGCAAGAAAAAGGGAAAGAAGATTGTGAGGAAGAAGGGCGCCGCAAAGGCGCTCAAGAAGCCGGGTAAGCGCATCCAGAAGAAGGGCAAGCTCGTCAAGGGCGGCAAGGCGCAAGCGAAGCGGAAGCGGAACGCGGGGGAAGACAGCTTTATCGATAACGCCGATGACAACATGGAGGCTGTTCGCGAGTACGATCGGCAAAAGGAGCACACTTCTGACGAGGAAGATCCTTACAAGGACGACGAAAACCTTCATGCCGATGACGACGAGAACGGAGCTAAGCTCGACGCGGGCAAGAAAAAGGAAGAGGAGGAGGAAGACGAAAACGACGGCAGCTTCAGGTCCGTGCTGAAGCGGATGGCTAAGCGCCGCAATAAATCACGCAAGAAGACCAGCAGCGGCGCCGGCGGCGAGGACACCGGACCAGACAACACTGCGCTCTTTCGTGAAATGGAGGATCTCATTTATCGTATGAAAACCGCATACTATGAGGATCGAGACGCCCGCGCTCGACTCAAGCCGGCCGTCAGCAAACTGAAATTGCTTGACGATATTGAGATCAAACTGCGACCAACAGATGCACGCACCGTCTTTGTTGAGCGGGGCGGCCTGCCTGTGCTGCGCCAGTGGCTCGAGCCCAACAAAGTGGATCAGGCTCTTCCCGCGCAGGCGCTTCGCTCGCGCGTCATTGAGCTGCTGCCCACTCTTAACATCGAGGAGGCTGATCTTCGTGAGAGTGGCATTGGCAAGGTCGTCAACTACCTGCGGCAGCACCCCAAGGAGATTCAGAGCAACAAGCGCATTCTTACGAAGCTCATGGAGCAGTGGTCACGGGCCATCTTCCATCGTGGCATCGGTCACAATATACGCCGTGCCGACACTGCGCTGGATGATCCCGAGGAAGACACCAAGGCGCGCACGCGCTCGCCATCGCCGAGCCGGCCCAGTGCCGAGGCTGTGGCAGCCGCTGCTGCCAAACGGGAGGCTAGCATTGCTACCTCGCGCCGCGGACTTTCTGATCTCGCCAGCACTACCCGCAAGGATCGTTTGCGCCTTGCCGTGGAGGCGGAAAGGGCGAAATCTGAAAAGACTTTCTCTCGTGCGCGCGTTCCTCAAGCTGTCAATGCAGAGTTCAAGGTGCAGCCACGGCACTCGGTGCATCTTAGCTCTTCAGACAAGAAGCTTTACACCAAGCCCTCCGACAAGCGTATTGAGATGGAGAAGGCGCTCGCGAAGCGTCGTCGTCTCACAAAGAAGGCTCTTTAGAAGAAGAAGAAGAAATAATGAAGGAGAGGGCTCCTTTGGCGGGAGAAATCAACACGACTCTTGGTCAGTCGAAAAGTCGCAGGAAAGAAGGGAGCACATGAGACGGGAATGCACCATTGGGCATTTGAGAGGAGAAAGGCAGTGAAGGGTTGAATCGGGTACGACACCGTAGATGGGTTAGGTATCGTCGAAGGCCTTTCCTCCATCCTCATCCTCAACATCATCATATTCAGAGTGGTCTTTCTAGCTTCACCTCGACGCTCCTTCTCTTTTTCTAGTGTCATAAACAATTTCATATTTTGCTTTTGTTTGTGTAGCTATCATTTCTCCATCAAGGACTTCTTTTTTAGAAAGGCGCGAAAAAAATGTAGTCTTATCTATCCTCTTGGCACAGGCTTTTGGCCCAGGTCCCTCGCCGCCTAATACTGACTGACTGAGCGACCGAGCGACCGACCGACAATGGGATAAAGTGGACCGTGGAACAGTTCCAAAGTGTGGAACGTGCGTGTGAATGCGGTACAGTGTGTGTGGTACGTCATCGTAAAGGGGCTTGAGCTGCAACTTCATGCCACTCGAGCTTTCCAGGTCGGAAAAAGCCCAAAAAACAGCCAAGAGCGCGCGCCTTGGCCACCATTTCTCTCGAGACACCCTTGCCCAGAGAGGACGGCTTGCGAGCCCCCATGTCTGCCATGGTTTTGTCCACAATGATGAGCGTTTCCAGCAACGGCTCGGCATCGTCGTGCTTATCGAGAAGCCCGGACGTCTGCAAGAGGCCAAAAAAGATAAAATCTGTCAAAAATGGGCGATTGGGGTCGCCCGTGCGCGCCCCGACACGACTCTTGACCTCGACGGTGCGCCAGAGATCAGCGCCGGGAAAAGTGGCCTTCATGATCTCGAGACACTGGGTCGCAAGCGTGGTCTTGTGCTGTGTGGGGAAAAAGGAGCGCGGGTCGCTTGGGTAGCTGTTCTGAAAGTGTTCGAGCTCCGAAGCAGCCTCCTGCTCTGAATTGACAACCTTGACTCGGAACTGAAAGTTGATGGGCTCTTTGTGCTTGAGAAGGCGCGCCATCGTGGCGCAACGGTGCTGGCCATCCATAATGAAAAAGGTCTTGCTCGGTTCCTGGTTGTTGATGATGAAGTTGATTTGTCCAAAGTCGTGAAAGGTGCCCGACTCTTTCAGGCGGCGCTCGTTGGCCGCAACGCGCTCGCGCACAACGTCGTCGTTGATGGCCCGGTTCGAGTTCATCGGTCTGAAGAGACACTCGCTCTCATTGAGCGTCGCAAAGTCCGCGAACCCGGTGTACACGGCCCCGTCCGGAGACCGCACGAGCGTGTGCTCCGCCACGCCGCGCTCCAGCAGCTCCACGAGCGGCGACACCTCGCCGCGCGGCGCCCCGTCGCCCTCCCGGGCCTGCGCCGCGCCGTGGCGGCCAGGCCGAGCGCCATCGCCATCGCCGCCGCCATCGCCGCCGCGGGCCGGTCGCTTCGCGGGGCTCGCGCCGGCGGCCGCGGCCTCGCCGCCGCGTCCGCGCTTCATGCGCGCGCGCGTCGCCGCCCGCGAGCGGCTGCGGCCGCGGCAGATCCTCTTTTGCTGCGATCGTCGGCGGCGATCCTCGGCGGTCTTCAAATCCTCGTTTTCAAATCCGCAGCGTCAAATCCTAGATCCTCGTTTTCAAATCCGCAGCGTCAAATCCTCGTCGTCAAATCCGCATCGTCGCGGCGTCTGCGCGAGCCGAGCGCGAGCACGACCGCGCGACCGCGCGACCGCGATGCGCGCGGCGCCGCGCGGGCTCTGGGCCGCCGCCGGGCTCGCGGCGACCGCCGGCGGCGGCGCCTGGCTCTGGGGGGCGGGGGATGGCGAGCGCGGAGACAATGGCCGAGGCCTTCGCACGCCCGCGCCCGAGCGCAGGGCCGCCGCGGCGCGCGAGGCCGTGGAGAACTGGTCTGGCACGCACAGGTGCACGCCGCTGAGCGTGTCGCGGCCGACATCGGCGGAGGAGGTGCGCGACATCCTGCGCAAGGCGCAGAGCGCCGGCGAGAAGATCCGAGTCATGGGCTCCGGACTCTCGCCCAACGGGATTGGCTTCTCCGACGCCCACATCGTCACCCTCGAGGCGATGAATGAGGTTCTCCACGTCGACGAGGAGAAGAAGCAGGTCACCGTGCAATGCGGGGCCCAGGTCGGGGAGCTTGTTGATCACCTTGCTGACTTTGGCCTGACGCTGCAGAATCTTGCGAGTATCAACCAGCAGCAACTCGGGGGCTTTATTCAAGTGGGCGCACACGGAACGGGGGCGAGCATTCCGCCCGTCGAGGAACAGGTGGTTGCCCTTGAGATCGAGACTCCGGGACAAGGAACGCTTCGGCTAACGAAAGAGAGCGGCGACCCCCGATTCGATATGATCAAGTGCGGTCTCGGCTGCTTTGGTGTCGTCACACAGATCACGCTGCAATGTGTGGATGCGCACAAGCTTGCAGAGGACACCTTTGTTCTCTCCCAGCGCGAAGTCCGTCAAGACCATCCCTCTCGTCTGCAGTCCTTCCGCCACGCACGCTACATGTGGATACCGTACACGGGTCACGCAGTCGTGGTGCGCAGCAATCCCGTATCGGCCTCGGGACCATCTGAGGACGAACTGCGCTTGGAGTCATCCGCGGAAGAGTCGCTTTCGACTCCATCTATTGCGTCCTCATCATCAACAGCAGCAGCAGCAGCAGCAGCCGCAGCAGCAGGAGGAGGAGGAGGAGCAACAACGGCTGAGGAGGATGACAAGGCTCGACCTACAGCACCCATGGTTGATCTTCTTCGCGAGCAAGTGGACACGAGCGAGCTTCCTGGCAATCTTGCCTCTGCTGGTTTCGGAGAGCTCCGGGACTGGTTACTGCGAGCAGGTCCGGGTCCGCTTGACGCAGAGCACGTCCGTCGTGTCAACAAGGCCGAGCTCGAATTCTGGAAGCGGTCCGAGGCGCACGGTGTCGAGGATGAGGCGTCCAACGTGCTTGCTTTTGACTGTGGGGGACAGCAATTAGTCCTCGAGGTTGCTCTACCGTGCGGGACGCTTTCCGATCCAAGCGGCCGCGACCTTGACTTTATTGACACCCTTCTCAAGCGGATAGAAAAGGAGAACTTCCCAGCGCCAGCACCAATCGAGCAGAGATGGACTTGTGGATCGACTGCACCTATGAGCCCTGTGCACGTTCCAAATAAGGCAGCTGCTCGCGATGCGCTTTTTTCTTGGGTGGGAATTATAATGTACCTGCCAAGCCAGGACCCAGCCGAGCGCAAGGCGATCGAAGACAAGTTTTATCAGTACAAACAAATGATTGAGGAGATTGACCGCGAGGGTAAGTTTGAGGCGGTGACGCATTGGGCCAAAATTGAGGTGCCACGCAGCGAAAAGGAGGTTGAACAGATGCAGAAGAAGCTGCGTGCTCGATATCCTTTTGAGGCGTTCGAGCGCCTACGCGCAGAGTGTGACCCGCAGCGTATCCTTACCAATGATCTGATTGACGGCCTTTTCGTCGTCAAGGCATAAGTGACGAGTCATCTCGCCAAAAAGGGCGTTGTGTTTCGCTAAAGAGGTAAATTATTTACTAGTCAATTGTTTTGTTTCAAAGACGCGGCGCCCTTTCACAAGAGTGCAGTCAGTGAATGTCCTTTTGTTTTGAAAAACCCTGCGGAGCGAAACGCCCCGCGATCTGAAGTGAATTTTAACTGAGTACGGTGGCAGTAAACGCGCGCGTACCAGTAAATGCGCTCGGGACAGAGCTAGCGTTTGCGGCACTTGAAATTGCCAAGAAAACAGTACACGTCGCTCATGACGAAGAGGCAAGACTACGTGGTGTCAGAGCATCTGCGTGTCGCACGATTTTTCGAAATGCATAGCGGTCTCTGACTTTCTGGATTTCGACGAGAGCGTCTTCAATTTGCTGCTGACGGCTTTGTAAATGCGTAAAGACTCGCGTCGCACCTTCGCTTTCATGAGCGAGTGAGTTGAAGATAAGCGAATGCAGTTGTGGGGATGTCTGATGCAGTCGTCGGGTCGCTACATCTTTGGAGCGCTTCATCTTTTGCGGCAAGAACCAGTCCATGTCGTCCTGCCGACTGGCCTCGGCTGCTGTGCGAGTTTCTGGATGCGAGGATTCACTGTCAGCCCAAGGAGCATTCTTCGCTGCTCCAGAATAACATTCTTTGCGCTCCAATGCTATGAGGCGCGAGAGTTGGCCGCTCGGATTACCATCGCACATCCTCGAACGAGGGCCATCCGAAGCCACGTTTTGTAAGAGCGTCATGTGGCGCCATGATTCGCGGAGAATGCGAGGTTTTTGCTCATCGAGAGAGGAGGGTACAAAGTGATCTTTGTAGAGGTTGACCATGGGCAAGCGGCACCCTTTAATCTCTTGGAGGATGCGATGACCAGCGATGTTGCGGATCTCAAAGCTGCGTCGAGAGAAAGCAAACCAGTTCTTGAAAGCGTGCGCAAGGCGTTGTAGCATCCATTTCTCAATACAGCGAAGGAGAAGCGCTCGAACGTGCTTGCGTTCGCGACAATTGGTTGCCCATACATGCAAGGCAGAGCCCAGGAGTCGATTCTGCCGAAGTTGATCTGCCGCGCGCTCTCTCATGGCAAGTGCGAGACGAAGGTCGTGCGCGGTATCCTGTGCTTCTGCAATCGCGTTCTTGGCTACGAGAAAGCGCTGCAAGGTAAGAATTGCGCCGAGTCGCTGATCGGCAATGCGCCGCGCGGACCTGCGGCGCTGCAAAGCCTGAATCCGGTTCGCTGCCTTGCAACGTTTACGAAGGCGTACGATTGATTGAAGTGTGCGAACGGCGCTTCGAAGTTTGCTCATGCGTCTGCGCGCAAGAAAGCCACGTACTCTTGCCTGCAAGAGCATGATACGACGCAAAAAGTCTACGCGAGACCAGTTATCGCCTTCGAGACGACCCAACTTGGCGTGCAAGTGCGATTGGTCGACCTTTTGCCCGACGTCTTTGAGAAGACGACCTTGACGCTCGCGGAGAGCCAGCATGGCCTCTTTGAGGGTGTTAATCTTCGAGGCAGTAAGCGTGCGATAGGCTTCGATTCCATGATTCTTGGTTTTTGCAAATGCCTTGGCCTCGAGCGCATCAACCTGAGCTCGCATCATGCTTCTCCTGAGGCGCTTTTCCTCTGGAGCGGTCTCGAGGCCTTCTTCGAGTCCTCGGATGACCCGCTTCGTACGTTCGATCGAGAGTACGACGGCGAACATTTTGTCGGTGACCTCGAGACGCTCCTTCTCGCTGACCAAGGCATGAGGCCTTCTTGAGGCTCGGCCTTTTTCGTTCTCGTCATCATGCGCGTCCACAAGCTCGGCCACCTCGGCGCTGGCCAAGTCAAGGATGTCGCTCACCTCGCGCGGTCCGTCTTCCTCGCTCCCCTCGCTCCCTTTGCTGCCTCTGCCGGTATTTTTGTCCCCGTCCTCCTCGTCGTCGTCTTGGGTTCCGAGCTGTGGCTTTCGACCGAACCGCAGCGCGTGCCGCATGCGCCGCCACGCGCCCATCTTGCGCTGCGCGTCCGTGCGCAGACGTGGCCCGAGGCTACGAGGCTGAGCTGCGCCCGGGCGCAGCCGCGATGCGAGGGTCTGGCGGCGCGGTCCAGAGTTCTTGCACGGGGAGACGCGACCCTCCGCCGCGTATATCATCCTCGCGAGCGCCCTGCGTTCCCATGTGCGCGCCCGTTCCCACCCGCGCGGGGACTCACGTGTGCACCTCGTCGTGTCGCAGTCGCCGTTCCTCCTTGTCATCACCTTTCACTCCACTGCGCTTCCCTTCGCGCGTCGTCGGTCGCGGCCTGCCCGCCTGCCTGCCTGCCTGCCTGCCTGCCTGCCTCCAGCCGCAGCTACCTGCCTACCGCTGCCGCGGCCTCACCAATGGCTGCGGCGGCGTCGACGTCAGCGTAGACGCCCGCGCAGCCGCCTTCGCCATGTGGACACCACGTCCACACAGAGCACACACCTCTCGCACCCCCGGTCCCGTCGCGCCCGCGCGCCGTCCCTCCCACGCCGCCCCCGCCGCCGCGTGCGCGCGTGGGCCAGGGCGCGGCGGCGGGCGGGCTGCGTGCCGCGCCGCGACGCCACCGTGCGGGGCTGCGCTGCGCTGCGCTGAGCTGTGCCGAGTGCGCTAGCTCGCCATCCATGGCTGCGTGCATGTATGTATGTACCAGGAGGGTTTTCGCCGCGCCGCGAGTCCGGCAGCAAAGAGAGCGGCGAGCTGGCTGGCGCGTGCACAGCGCGTGCACAGCGCGGCACGCGCGGCGGCGATGCGAGCTGCCATGGCTGCAAGCCGCGCGCGCGGCCACTGCGGTTTACGGCGGCGGCTTACGGCTGCTTGCCGAGCCAGCGGCTCTGCGCGGCTTTGCGCGGCTCGGACGTGGATTGGCGCGGCGGCTTGTGGCTGGGTAGGCTTGGCCTGCTTCCCTTCTACGGCCGGGCGCCGGCTCCGGGGAGGTGCACGCACCAGCAGCAGCAGCAGCCAGTGCGTGCAGTACTTTCCGGCTACAGGGTGGGCCCAGCGGACCCACGGGCATGTAGGAAAGCAAAGTGGAGGAAAGCAAAGTGGAGGAAAGCAAAGCAAATCAAAGCAAATCAAAGCAAAGCAAAGCAAAGCAAAGCAAAGTAAAGCCCGAACGAGAGACCGCGGACGGCGCTCGAGCCAAGCAAGAGCAGCAGCCAGCAGCGAGCATGACGGACAAGGTGGACGTCGAGGCGCCTGCGCCGTCGATCGAGGGCGCGGAGGACTCCGTGGACGTGAAGACGGGCGCCGAGTGCTGGAAAGAGGTGCTCGGCATTGGCGGAGAGACGGTGTACTGCTACCTCCAGACAGCGTACGTGATCCCGGACGGCATCGCCGTGTCCCTGGTGACCATCGCCATCCAACTGTTTGCTTTCCAGGTGTTCATCTACGAGAGCATTGTGTGCTCCATCGTGAGCAGCGACGATTGCTCGCTGACTGGCGGTATTCTGGACAAGGATGAGAACGGCACCTTCCACGTCAAGGTCGAGTCTGCTTCACCGCAGGGTATCATTTGCGGACTCGTCATTGCACTCATTTTCTTGCTTCCGGATTTCACAAAAGGTATCGTCTTCTTCAAAAAGGGCTACATCATGATTGGCATTGTGCACACTCTTGTCTCGCTTGTTGCCATTTTGGCCTCCATTCTCTATTGTGCTACGACCGCAATCTCGGACGTGTCCGTGCTTACAAATATTGTGGTGCTCGTTTTCCTCACGGATTTGGATGAGCGCATGTTCGAGGTGCACGGCTATGCGCGCAACTTCTTCCGTGGCAAGTACGTCACGATGGTGTAGGCGTATATTCGTCTGGACTCGGACCTCGATCTCAGCCCACGGCCTGAGCCTTGGCCCAGACTTCAGGCCTAGGCTAGCTACTACTCTCCGATTCTGTTGTCGGGCTTTTACTACCTATTTCGTCAAATATCTGATTTTCCCTCTGTGTTTTACAAAGGTATTCTCTTTTGTGCTTTGGGAGCGGCAATTGAGGCCCATTTGCCCGAGCTTGGTTCGAACAGAAAAAGCTAAGAATAAGAAATAGGCGCATTTGGTCTGGCAAATTGTTGGCTCTGACACACACGACTTGATTTCTCAGTGCCGCGGAGACAAGTCCCATCGAGAGACCTGCAGCCGACGCGATCTTGTAAGTTGTCAGTTTGAGACCTGCAACTGATGCCATCTTCTTGTCTGGTCTCTGTTAGTGACCTGAAGCTGATGTGATCTCATTCGCTGTCTGCTTACCTTTTCGCGGAAGCCGTCCATACAGCAATGAGCTTCTCCTTCGGGTGTTCCAACCCAACCTCGAAGTAGGGCCAGCGGCCAGTAGGCCTAGCAGTGCCTTCGGTTGTGGTCCGTTAAACTTTCCAGTGCTCAGCCATTGAGCCTAACTTTTCAGAGGGCAGCGGGCGGGCTAGCGCGAACGAACGCAACGCGCCCAGCGACTCGCAGCAGCGCCAGTCAACAGCGGCAACTGAGACAGCAGCAGACGGCGCTGCACGCTGACGAGCAAGGCTCCTCACGCAAGGCGCCAGCTGAGCATGGCTGGGGATGCGTCTTCTGGAGCTGCCACTCTTGGTGCTCCTGCAGGCGCCGGTAAAGACGACGACGAGCACAGCCTGAGCAGCCTCGACAGCGAGACGCAGCGCGATGCACAGCTCCAGGTGGCGGCAGCGAAGCGACGTGCATCAGCAGAAGTCCAGACAGCGCCCTCGGCAGCAGCAGCAGCAGCAACACAAGAAGAAAGCAAAGCGAGCGAGGGCGAGACTAAGGCTGAGCTCACGGAAGAGGAGCGTGTACGACTAGAGGAGGAGCGCATTCGGCTCGAGGAGGAGCGCGAAAAACGCGAGATCGAGAATGAAACCGGCGCAGAGCTCGTCGATGCCGCCCGAAAGGGCGAGCTGGAGCAGGTCAAAGACATTATCAAATTTGCGCAAGAAGAAGAGCTGTCTGTCCTCGAGTACCGTGTCCCACCGCTCAGCGGGGCAGACCCAGCGAAACATTGGACAGGCGCCACCGCACTAATTTCATCGTGCCGCGCAGGCCAAGTCGCCGTGGTCGAATATCTTCTCGAACTCGGCGCCAACACGCAGGCCACGGATGATGAGTGCAAGATGACGCCTCTGATGTGGGCGGCGTACATGGGACATGTCGAGGTTCTGCGCTCTCTCAAGGGCTGTGACCACGACGCGCGCGATGCACAGTCGCGGACGGCGCTTATTATCGCTGCTCAGGAAGACCACGTGGAAGCTGTGGAGATTCTCGTCTGGAATTCGAATGTTGATCTCAAGGATGCCTCGGGCTCCAGTGCGCTCGCAGTCGCTTGTAAAATTGGCAACTATCGCGTCGCCAAAATGCTTTGCGATTATTCTGCAGACGTTGATGCCCAAGATATTGCGCGTCGCACGCCTCTCATGCACGCGGCGCGCTGGGGGTTTGTCAAGACTACCACGCTGCTTATAGATCGAGGCTCTGAGGTGGATGCGCGCGATAAGACAGGATGGACAGCGCTCATGCTTGCCAGTCGCTGGAACCACCCGCGCTGTGTTCAACTGTTACTCGAGGCAGACCCTGCGCTCGGCGTTCGAGATCGCGTCTCGGGTAAAAATGCTGTGCTTTGGGCTGCCGAGAAACATCGTGACGTCACGGTGCTCAAGATGCTGCTCAGTGTAGCTCCCTTGGACGTGCTTCGCTGCAAGGACATTTACGGTCACACTGCGCTGGATCTCGCCATCAATGTCGAGGCCGAGGCGCTTCTCAAGGATGCCTTCACGGCACTGACTGGTTCAGAAACCGGCGAGAGGAGCGAAGACGGTCAAGACGACGATGACGACGACAATGAGACGGATAGTGATGTCTGAGTCATCTTAAGGTCCTTTGCAATCGAGTAAGACCATCAAGGTCGAGGCCGAGGCGCTTCTCAAGGATGCCTTTACGCACTGACTGGTTCCGAAACCGGCGAGAGGAGCGAAGACGGTCAAGACGACGACGATAACGACGACAATGAGACGGATAGCGATGTCTGAGTCATCTCAAGGTCCTCTGCAATCGAGTAAGACCATCAAGGTCGAGGCCGAGGCGCTTCTCAAGGATGCCTTTACGGCACTGACTGGTTCCGAAACCGGCGAGAGGAGCGAAGATGGTCAAGACGACGATAACGACGACAATGAGACGGATAGTGATGTCTGAGTTATCCCAAGGTCCTCTGCAATCGAGTAAGACCATCAAGGTCGAGGCCGAGGCGCTTCTCAAGGATGCCTTTACGGCACTGACTGGTTCCGAAACCGGCGAGAGGAGAAAAGATGGTCAAGGCGACGATAACGACGACAATGAGACCGATAGCGATGTCTGAGTCATCTCAAGGTCCTCTGCAATCGAGTATGACCTTGGTGATTGTGCATTTTCTCGCTAGAGCAAATGTCGAATCCACGCGTGCCGTTTGTGGAGCGAGAGCCTACCCTCCGCCGATGTTCCTTCCATTCACACCTTTTTTGAACAACGCACCGAGCAGCGGAACACAA
The DNA here is from genome assembly GCA_003116975.1 of Aurantiochytrium sp. KH105. Lineage (NCBI taxonomy): Eukaryota > Bigyra > Thraustochytrida > Thraustochytriidae > Aurantiochytrium > Aurantiochytrium sp. KH105. The sequence continues at coordinate 289,671 of BGKB01000008.1, forward strand.
TATGTATACCTTCAAGCCAGCAAGTGTGGAAACTACGCACGCCGACAACGCGGAAACACATCTCCTGCGCCTGCGCCTCCTTCCCCCTCGAATCCCGGACAGCCAGCCAGCTCGCAGTCTCTCGGGCTCCTCGTGGCGATCAGTCACAGTCAGCAGCGCATTGTGTGCCATAGCCACCCCGCTGTCAATCGTTCTGAGGTCAGTCGGCCATGGGCTGCTGCTGCTGCTGCTGCTGCTGCTGCGTGCGGAAAGCGGGCACTCTCCAACTCGCTGCGGGCCCGCTGGCTGTTGCCGCCCACCACGAAGGCAGGCAGCAGGCAGACAAGCAGGCAGGCATCCAAGCCAATGCAAGCCAGACAACAAACTGAGTCAATCAACAAGCTAGCTAGCCAACCAGTCAACAAGCAAACAAATTCGTGCCCAAGGAACATGAGCGAGCTAACAGTAAGCCCAAGTTTGACTCCCTACGTTGTGGCCATCGCATGCCAGTGCCGGCTCCTGAGAGTGGCAAGCTCACGTTGTTGCTTGCTCCACGCCACTTCTTTGCAGCACAGCTGGCTGCAGCTTGCAGTTGGGTCAGCGATGACCAACTCGCGGTCAACGCACGGTTCATGCGCAGCAGACAGCTGGCTGCAGGCCCCGCCGCCGCACGACAAGAGTCGTCGACAGGCCTCGTACGCGCACCTCTCGCTCTCTTCCGGTCCTCGCTCTCTCTTGGTCTCCCCGTCGTGCGCGGCGCGGCGCGAGACGCGTTGGCGGCGAAATGATGATGTGGCTCACCGCCGCCCGTGTCCATTTTCTCCGTGACGGGACGGGCGGTCTCGCATCGTCCCTTTCGGGGCGACATCTCGCGCCTTACCCCCCATGTGCGCTTCCTACCCCTTAGTGTTCCCCATTCGCTGGAGCGCCACAGGGAGGCAGCGCAGACAAACTTTCCTCCGCGCTGGCACGGGCTCATCAACTGACTCCGCAGAGACCCCCCATGTGCCGCGCGCCCGCAAGCTTTCCGCCGGTTCGGCCCCCCGAAGAGTGGGGGCATCTGAGACCTCTCCAAAACACGACAGAGAGACGGCCCGCACCTCTGGTTCCTCTTTTCTCTCCTTCGCGCCGTCGGCCTCTTCGGCTCCGCGCCGGCAGAATGCCGGCCGACCGTGCCTCCGCCGCCGCGCGAAGTCGGCGACGCGCCGTCTCCTGCCGGGCTTCTTCCCGGCCGTCTCTCCGCCCTCTCTCCGGGAGACCTGCCTCCGGCCGGCGCGGCTGGCTGCTCTGCTCTCTGCTCCCAGGCTGCTGCGTGGCGAGGCGGAAGAAAGAGGCCGGGTGCACCTTTTTGATCTATAGTTTTAGTGCCTTCCCGCGCGGGAAGGCACCTGAAAAAAAGGCGCACGCGGCGCGGCGAGGAATCGCCAGCAGACCCAAGATGGAGAGCCGCCGCGCGTGAGGCAAGGAGCGCGCCTGCGAGCCTGCCTGCCTGCGAGCCTGCCTGCCTGCCTGCCTGCCTGCCTGCCTGTGTGCGCGCCGAGGACGCGGGGCCAGCAAGCCAGCGGACGACCTTCGTCGATCGGACATCGCGAGTCGGCCGGCTGCCGCGGACCCCGGGCTGTCTCTTTCTTAGCCACTCGCCTCTTCTCCGTCTCGCTCTCCTCCACGGTCTCGGTGTCGGGGCGTAAAGCAGGAACGCGTGAGAGAGCAAGGTCGACGTCGCTGGGAAGTCAGCATGCACGCTGAGGATAAGCCCAAGAAGGAGATTGGCCGCGGATGGGTCTGGGCCGCCCGCTTTCCATGCCTTCTTCTCGTGGCCTGGCTCGTAATCTTGCCAGGCATTGCCGTCTCGACCATCCTGCTCACAGATGCGAAGAACCTCACCATTGAGAGCGACTTCGAGAGCTACCTGAGCTCCGATGAGCCGGCATCCACCGAGTACGACGAGCTCGAAGCCATTCTCGGCGACTATGACGCGCCGACCGCTGCCGACAGCAGCAGGCGACGCGCCTTGCAAACGACGCTCAACCCCGATGGTTCCGCGCCCGAAGTCACGTGGCGTGCCTTCATCGAGATCATCTACTATTGCGGCGAGAATTGCGACACCATCTTTACGGAAAACCGCATCGAAAGCATTCATGACTTTGAGATGGACTTTGAAGCCGACATGTACAGCGGTTATTGTCCACGAAAGGAAGACTCTGCCGACTGCGTCGAGGCAGAGTCCATCCTCAACTACTTTTACCCGACAGTCACCTCATCGGGTCTCGTTTTAGATGGCAATGGCGACTCGATGCTACCCATCGACAGCGTCATCAGCCTCATCCAGTCTACAGCGCAAGATGAATCTGATCTCTGGTTCTTCCCGCGCGACTTCATCGAGGATGGTGCGAACATTTCAATTGTGCGATCAAGCTTCGAGTTTCGCTATCGGGACAAAGCAACCATGACATCCATGATGCGCAACGACCTTTTGCCGTACCTCAGTGCGCGCAAGCACCTTGCTGACAACCTGCGCGTAGCATGGTACAACAGCAACATGAACACGATCGAGATTGAAGAGCTCATCCTTCACGATTTGCAGTTCGGCATCATCTCGCTCGCCTTTGTTTTGGGATGCATGGTCGTGCACTCGCGATCCTTATTCCTCTCTCTTGTGGCCTGCTTTTCTATCGCCATGTCTTTCCCCATCACCTATGTGATCTACACTGTCCCACTCGGCAACTCGGTGATGATGATCTTCAATTTCACAAGCGTTTTTGTGCTCGTGGGCATTGGCGCCGACGACTTTGCCATCTTTAGCGACATTTGGGCGCAGAGTCGTCATCTTCCGGACTTTGACATGGCCAATCGCCTTCGCTGGACATGGCGCCGCGCCGCCGGTGCCACATTTGTCACTTCTGTAACAACTGCGGCTTCCTTTCTCGCCAACCTTGCGAGCCCGATTCAACCGATTCGGGAGTTCGGTCAATTCATGGGCGTTCTTGTCATCGCCAATTACATCTTTATTATCGTGGTGCTTCCCCCCGCGCTGGTTATCCAGGACCGATATCTACAATGGGACTTTTTCTTGTGTTGTCGCCGCCGCCTTGGCGCCTTTCGCAAGAGCAGCGACGGCAAAAAGCACATTCATAAGGACACGGACACAGCAGACGAACGATACCGAGCGATGGGACAAACTCCGTCGTCATCGGCGTCCACGTCGCCGAGAAGCCATGGAAGCAATGCGCGGCAGGGCTCTAGTGGAGCTTCTTCACCTCGCAAGCCACACGCCGTTCCCTCTTTCGCTGCCTTGCTGCGTCCTTCTTTGTGGGGAAACACAGACGCATCGTCCCCGCAAGAAAGCAACGGTGAGCGTGGCGGTCTCGAGACTAACTCTGTTGTTTCCGAAGACTCGGTGACGATTGACGTTTCGGAGGGAAGCTCTCATGGCCGCGCACGCGAGGCCACGCAGGGTACTGTGCCTTCCTACAACAGCGATGACCTTATCGACGAGCATGATTTTCTCGTGCGCGGCTTTTACAAGAGGGTCGCTCCATTCACGTATCGCTGCAGGTACGCGCTGGTGGCACTCTTTATCGTTTTGACCGCCTCGCTCGGCGGTGTCATGGTGAGCGAGGTGGAAATGTCGGACGGCCTTCCCGATATTTTTGGCACAGAGACCAATATCGGTCTCTTGCTCGAGATTCGCACAAACTACTTTTCTGACACAAGCGTTCCCAACTCGGCAACAAGTGAGACCGATGACCCGGCAACCGTTGCCATTTGTGTCGATGAAAATGGCGAAGAAATTGTATGCTCGACACCAGCTCCAACCTCTCAGCCAACGACGGAGACTTCGCCAACCCCCCAACCAACCTCGCCACCCGTTGACGAGCCGACGGCGTCCCCAACGTCAAGCCCTGAACCAACAGTCGCTCCCGTGGCGAGCACGCCTGTGCCGACCGCCTCGCCCACGCCGGAGCCCACCCCATTTCCCGTGACGCCTCAACCTACCACGATCATCCGTCCAAGCAATATCCCTGCCCAGGTTCTCATCGCCGATGGGTCCACTCTCGTGCCGCACTTTGGTGATGACGGCCCGGAGAATGGATTTATTGAGGCATCGACCGGGGTCCGCGAGATTTCGTCAAACCTTTGCGCCTCGTTCGCGGGCGAACCGACCTCTGGAACAGCTGCTCTTGCGGTTGAGGCGGGCACAGCCGCAACGAACTGCACTCTCGCGGAAAAACTGTCCAATTCCATTGACGAGTTCCCCTCGACTCAGGTCCTTATTGCAGTGCACGGCGCGGACACCGGGGCAGAGGATTCGGTCGAGGTTTCGAACAGTTTTGCAATCACTGTCGAGGATGGTGCTCCTCTCGCTGCTGTGCGTGCAGCCTCGTCGCTTACGTACGGCCCACCTCTGCTTGTCACATTCACGACGGATAGCCGTCGGAGACTGCAGGGTTTTTCCGGGCCTCCTGGGACGGGCACGAGCGCTTCGGACAGGACTGCCGCGGAGGTTCTTGCAGACGCAAACATCGACAGCTCCATTACGTTCTCGGATGGCTCTGGAGCAACGAGTGTGATCATTTTGTCGTACGCCGAGGCCGACGCGGAGAGCCTGGGCGACGAACTTCGGGCCGCCACTGATGTGAACGCTGTTGAGGTCGACGATGCCATTTTGGCGGGGACGCCGAGGCCGACTTCGCCTCCGCAAACGCCAACACAGTCACCCACGGTACAGACTTCTTCGCCAACAATGTCAAATGCACCCACTACTTTCCCTACAGCTAATCCCACCAGCGCGCCGACGTTTGTCTGCGAATGTAGCGGAAATGGTGATTGTGCGTCAGATGCCACAGCGGAAGACCCCTTGTGCTCGTGCTACGCGGGGTGGCTCGGCGATACGTGCAACACTACGGATCCGACGTACTCTGAGCTGAGTGATGACCAAGTCTCATCCGTTGACATTTGGTGGTCCGAGGATGATGTTGAGAACATGGCGGATACCCAATTGGCCATGACCAGCATGTGTACTTACATGGCGAACGAGGTCAGTTCGTCGCAAAACCTACTGGAAGTGCGTCGCGTGACGAACTGCTTCATGACGGATTTCGCCAGCTACGTCGAGGACCAGGGGCAAAGCTTCCCGATTGAAAATTCCGCGGAGTTTGCGCAGACCTTGTACAGCTTCGTCACCACAACAAGCACTGGCTATCAGGCCCGCAACTTTGCCCTTTTTAACGAGGACGGTAGCGTCAAACTGGTGCGCATGAAGGTGCTGACAAACATTAATGAGCTCTTGGCTGCGAGTGAGGCGGACCCTTTGTATTTGCAATGGGAAGCGTCTGTCAAGGCGCAAAGTGCTCAGGCGACGCAGTCATCGTTTCTGTGGGCGCGGACGCAGACGGAGCTGGCAGTGATCCGCGGTACGCTGACGGCAGCGCTCATCAGCGTGGCCTTTGCCTTTGCTGCAATTTTTGTCTTTACTCGCTTCAACATTACGGTGGCCATCGTCACGACGCTGGCCATCGTTATCGTATTGATTCTGCTGCTCAGTGTCCTCATTGTATTCATGGGTCGCGCGTTTGGCGCGATCGAGGCATTGAGCGTGATCATTCTCGCCGGACTCACGGTCGACTACAGCCTTCACCTGGCCCACTCTTTTCACCGCGCGCGACATCCGAATATGTTTGGCCGCGCGCAGCAAGCCTTGGGACAAACGGGTCCCTCTGTCATTTTCGGCGCCGCGACGACTGCCGGCGCCGCAGCGATCCTCACAGTTTGCGAAATCACGTTGTTCAACGACTTTGGCATGATTATTGCCATAAACACGGCGCTCTCGCTCGTCACTTCCATATTCTTTCTCATTCCAGCGCTTCTGGTATCGTACGCTGCAATGCGAACCGTGATGCGCTGTCTTCGTAGAGAAACTCGCGATCCCGAAGCCAAGCGACGACGAGGCTTGCCCGAAGCAACGGACTTACCCGAGTATGACGAGGGTGGGAATAACGATGGGGACGATGGTTATGACAGTGTGGGCGCGGAAAGCGACAACGAACTGGGTCTGCCGCCGCCGCCGCCGGCACCGCCTCCCTCGCCAAGGGGCAAGCATGACAACATTCCGACGGCAATGCCAGTTTTTGCCGCCTGATCAAAATTATACAAAAGCCTGAGAACTCAATCGACGGGCTTTTTGACCTGGATAAGCTTGACATTCGATTATACTACCTACACATGATGAACGTAATCTTAGATTTTCTTGACTGGAAGCCGAGCTGCTTTGCGGGAGAGCCCGGTGCGGGCAAAGTATTGCCTGCGGCCGTAGGCGACACTGGGCGAGAACCCATTTTCTATTCGGGTGGCCAAGATATCTCGGGCTTCTTCGAAGCGGGCTCGACGGGCTCGGGCCAAGACAGCCTCGGCGGCCGCCTGGTGCGCCTCGCGGTCCGCTGCGGACATTTCTTTTTGCTCGAGAACACGCTTCCGCGCGGCCGCGTTTCTTCGCGCTGCAGCGCCGTAGTCGCCGAGCTTTTCTTCTCTCCGGGCCAGAGCTTTCTGCACAAAAAGTGCGCGAGCCTCGGCCTGGGCATCGGAGCGCGCGTGGCGGCACGCCTCGTGGCTGCACTTGCTCTCGCCAAGTCGAAGCCCGCCTGCGCAGAGCCTGCAGTACATATCGCTCCTTTTCGACTCGTAGTCGTGCGACCGAGCTTCGCGTCGCGCCTGCCACGCCCGCGAGACATTGTGCTGGCCCTCGAGTGTCGCTACGATGTCTTTGGCCCCGGCGGGCCTTGTCTCACTCCGCCATTGCACGCCGTCCATCCGCAGCCGCGTCTGCGATGAGTCGAACCGAGATTTGCAAACCAACACGAAAAACCGAGCCACTGCCAAGCGCCAAAATGGAGTACGTGCATCGCGGGGTGTGTACTACCATTTTTCATTTTATTCTTGGCTCAAGGTGCTTTTTCGATTTACTGTTCGGCCAACGTGCAATGCGTGAGCTCGAAGGCCGGCCACCTTGGTTGCATAGAAGGAGCAACAGTGAGTGATCTTTGGCGATTGTGCATGTCGCTCGTATAAGTAATACGTTTACGGGTGAATGAATCCGCGCGACGTATACAACGTCACTTTGGTCGTGGATGTGATGCGCATGGGTCTTCAAGAGAGGGCGAGTCGCAAGAAATTTAGATTTGTTTTCCGCGTGTTGCATTATATTGGTCAGCAGCATACAAGTGGAGACTGCATGAAGCGAGAAAGACTACACCTTTGTCTCACGTACTCACTGTCAATACATATTCTTTGAATGCGATGCGCCAAAAAGCAAGAAATGCTGCAGACAGCCTCATTTGAAGCTCGCAAGGGAGAATTTCACATGGCGATTGTCGGCTGACTTTGTATGAGTTTTCTATACCCCTCCCGAGCGTGTTGTGCAGAGGCCAAAGTCGCGGTGGTAGGGCTAAAAAACAAAAGCTAAAAAGGCCGAAGCCACCTACGCTCCACTTGAAGCCGCGCTGTCCTCCTCCCATCGTGTTCTTCCCCTTCATTCTCAACTCGCTGTGAGTGCGACTTGTTTTACCTTTTTGGCCTGCTCTACAAATGTTTAGCAGGCTGATAGTATACATGCACTGCAGCGTTGTTCATGCGGCATAGGCCACGCTCGCACTGGAGCATTTGCTGCAGCAAAACAAAAACAACCAGGCGACAGGAGTGCAGGCGCTGGGGACCGCGTGCGGAGCTGAGCAAGGACCAACGATGTTTCGCGCGCCGGCGCTGAGGGCGTCCGTGCGCGTAGGCATGGGTATTGGCGGTGTCAGTCTACGCACGAGTGTGAGATGGACTCGAGGGCTCGCCAGAACCACCAAGACGAGCACCAAGAGCACCACGAGCAGCGGTACGGCCAAGGCAAGCGGCAAGCAACCCGGCGCTGCTGCAGAGAGGACAGGCTTTGTACCAAATGTGGCGGTACGTAAGCAAGTCACGAGCGCTGAGCGCGCTCGCGCCAAAGAAGAGGCAGCCAAGGCACAAGCGAAGGCCCTTGAACCAGACGACAACTTGCTGCCGCCTCTGCAACTCTGGAAATTCTTTCGCATCTCTTCCGTTCTCGTGCTCGCGGTGGTCACCGGAAAAGCGCTTGGTTTGGAAACGGTGTTCGAAGACTGGCGAAAAGACTTTCGAGCAGAACTTCGAGAACGGGACGCTGCTGCATTGGAGAAAAGTCGTTCAGTTCGTGATCGTGACCCCAAGTCAGTCATTATGCAGCTCGGGAGCGCTCTGGTCATCGGTGCCGTTGTGGGTCTCAGCGGCGGTGTCTATTTCAGTCGCGTGTACAAGCCTAAACGGCACAAGGCGGTGCTCATGGTCCTCGACCATCTCAAGGAAAAATTGGGTGCACCCGAGTTCAAGCCTCTTGGACGCGTCCGTGGCACCTTTGAAGATAACTCGGCCAAGTTTCATTTCGAGACACGTGTGGCCAAAGGCCGAGAGGTAACAGTCTCTGCGCATACCTTTCGCGACACGGTGCAAGATGTGTGGAAACTTGTAAAATGGGATATGATTGAAACGAAAACAGGAAAGCCAATATCGCCTGGCCTGGCGCGCTCGCTGCGCGAGGCCGACGGTAAATAGCCTAATTTTAGAAAAAGGCTTCTTTGACAGGGTCTATGCGAGCTTCGTCGTGGCGCTGTTCTACATGCGTATGCGTGCGCGCGCGCATTCGATTCTTTAACTTCTTTTCTTCCTTTTTCTTAATTACAAGGCGCTTCGAGGCTGGCCCACTTGTTGAACACCCAAGGACGCAAGCACGACCTGTGCTAGACGGCTCGTGTCGAGAACTCGAGAGAGAGTCTGCAAAAGCGACTTGGGAGCTTCTGCGGCAGCAGGTTCCGGGCATAGAATAACAAGCTTTTGCGTACTGACCACGGGAATGTAGACTTCCTGCATAAGAACTGTCGCAAATAGCGTAACGAGAATACATCCGATGAAGAAGACGCCAAAGAAGATGCCTGAAATGATCTTGCGATTCAAAAGCGTGGCGCCAAACATGACGGCCGCGAAGCAAAATGATGCGGGAATGTACACGAACTGAACGAAGCCAGCTCGCTGCGCCGGGTACCTGTCCAGCACGCACCCATACCAGCTTGGATCCATGAAGGCGAGTTGCAGCGGGTATCCGCAAAGCAAGAGCATGCTGGCGCTGCCGACGGCGACTGCGCTTGCCGTAGCCTTGCCGTACACGGGCGCCACCGTGAGCCCTGCGACGAACGCGAACCCGAGCACAGGGCCGATGAGCAACAACGTCATGAACTGGTCAACAGCCCGGAGCTGCGGCGGCGCGGGTTCTCCTTGATCCATGAAGAAGCGTCCCGCGAACCACACGAGGCCAACTTGCAGCGCGGACGCGAGTCTGAACGCGGTCCTCATGTTGGGCGGCGCGAGATGGGCCATCATCACGGCCGCCGCCGCGTTGGCCGCTGCCGCGGCGAGGTAGGCCCCGACAAGGCCTGCGTCCGCGTCGGGGTCCGCGACCCCGCGCAGCGAGCCGAGCGTGAGCCTCGCGCCCAGCGCCAGCGTCGCGGTCCCCGAGAGCCCGTGCGGCATCGCCCTGGCGGGCGTCAGCCATCTGAGGCCCGCCCAGCGCCGCATCATCGCGCCGGCGACGAGCCCTCGCTCTCGCGCGCCTCCGCCCGCGCGCAGCCGCCGCGCGCCCCCCGCAAACCCGCCGAGTTCGCGCTCTGCCGCCGCCGCCGCTGCGCCTCCCGGCACCAGGAGCGGGCGAGAACCCCGTCACCGCCATCCATGGATGCAAGTTTGAATCCGGGTTTGGGTCCGCGCATGATTCAAACTTGCATCCATCAACCATCGTCCATCGCCAAGCATCCAAACTCCCGTCCGTGCATCCGCCATCCGTCCATCCATCGTCGGCCGCCGCGCCGCGGCTGCGCGCGAGGGCGGAGGCCGGGAAGACCCGCGCCCCGCGCCCGGGCTCGCCTCGCCTCGCGGACGCGCGAGCGCGAGTGGGATCGAGGGGATGGACCCCGGCGGCGCCGCCACCAAGCATGCCGACGACGCGGAGAAGGACGAGATGGGCGACGAGGCGGGCGACGTGTGGGACCTCGGGGGCGATGGCGAGGAGGTAGAGGAGGAGCGCCTCGGCGGCGACGAGCGGCAGGAGAGAGACTCGGGGGAAACGGGCGAGAGCTCTGGCGAGGGACTCGGAGACTGGGACGAGATTCTGAACCTCGAAGATAAACTCTTCAAGCTCGGGCTGGCCGAGGGGCGAGAGATCGGCGCTGCGCGCGAGCAGGAGCAAGCGAAGGTGACTGGCAGGCAAAAAGGTGCAGAATTCGGGCTCGAGATTGGGTTTTACTTTGGCGTTGTGGAGACGCTCAATGAGATCGTCACGAACCCGCAAGGCGAGATTGCTGCCGCGCTGCGAGTGGAGGGAGATGTTTCTCAAGATTCGCGCTGTGCGGCATTGGCTGGAGTTCACGGCAAGCTTGACAAACCTGGCGTGGCAGAAGTGCTTGCCACGCTCCAGGAGCTTTTGCAAGAGTACCCCGTTGGTGCTGGCTTTGACGATGACGTTCACGCAAAGTTTTTGCGCATTCGCGCCAAATTTAAAGTGCTTGAGGCACGTCTGGGTCTGACTTTTGATATTACGCCGCCGCTGCAGCAGGTCCCCTCCACCGCTGCCCAGGGATCTGCGCTTGATGCCGCATCTTTGGAGTTTTAGGCTCCCCTCATTATTTCCTTTTAACGACACCATGTCGTGGCATGGAGTGATAGAGGAGTTGAGGATGGTTAGCTCTTGTACCTTTTGACCGTAATAAAGATTGCCGATGCAATTTAGCTCGCACCATGAACGCATCCTTTGCTCTTGCTGTGAGTCTCTTGTTATTGTTGTCCTTCTTTTTCTTCTTCTTCTTCTTCTTCTTCTTCTTCTTCTTCTTCTTCTTCTTCTTCTTCTTCTTCTTCTTCTTCTTCTTCTTCTTCTTCTACTTCATCTCTGTCATGCTCGCTCTCGCACTGAAGTGCATGATACGAAAGTATACGACCCGGCAATCTGCATGAGCATGAAATTCGCAAAACTCTAAAGCCACCCCCCCCCTTCCGGGACGATGTCTCTGACGACGGACCTGACGCCGGAAGCGAGCACGTTGTGAACACCATTTCATCGTTGTTGCTCTTGTTGCTGCTCTTGTTGCTATCATTGTCTTCTTCTTCTTCCTCTTCTTCTTCTTCTTCTTCTTCTTCTTGTCGCTTCAGAAGAATGAGCATTGATGTCATCATGTTCACCATCCCTCGTCGCTTGGCCCAGCTAGCGCCAGGATTACCAACAGCATTGCCAGCCTCTCCTTCTTGTGCATCCATCGCTCGCTCGCTCGATCGATCTCGTGGCCGCAGTCACATCAAACCTATCAAACCTCTGCCGCCTCGTCAGCCGCTGCCGCAGAAAGCGTACGGCTCTGCCGGTGCGCGCGTGCAGACGATGTCGACCGACTCGGGGCAGCGGAAACGGTCGCGGTTCTCGGACGCGCCGCCGCCCGGCAGCGGCGAGGACGGGGGTAGCGGCGGCAAGCATGCCGGCGTCGGCAGCGGCGAAGACGTCGAAGAGGAGCCCGGCCCGGAGCGCAAGCTCTCGCCGGCAGAGCGCGCGCGGCGCATCGCGGAGCGGCTGAGCAGCAAGGGCGCCGGCGAGGGAGAGGCAGCCTCGGGCCTGACGCGCTCGCCTTCGTCGAGGTCTGCGTCGCAGTCGGCGCAAGACGTGGCGCGAGGGAGACCACCAGCTCCTGGCCGGCCGACGACGAGTGTGCAGCTGCGCAAAAAGGTCTACATCCCGATCAACCGCTTCAAGGAGGTCGACTTTAGTAAACTCATCTACGGCGAGAACAACAGCACTCGGAAACGCGTCGAGGACGAGAGCGGGTGCACGATTGCGCTCAAGGGTAGAGGCGCAAACAAGGAGGACCCTTCGCTCGATGATCCCGAAGACCTGCACGTCCTCATTCTTGGAGATCTCGAGGAGCAGGTACGCAGCGCGGAAAAGCTCGTACGTAACATTCTCTCAGACCCCAAGCTCGTCGACAGCAGCAAAGTTCAACAGCAAGAACTCTCGCTCACCGTTCGCAACCAGCAACACGGATATAGCGATCCGAACCTGGAGACGCGGACGATCGAGGTGAAACGAGAGCTCGTCGGGGCCATCATCGGCAAGAATGGAGAGAAGATTAGAGAAATTAAGGACCAAAGCGGCGCCCATGTCTCCATCGAGGACCCCCCGGACTTTTCGGAGCCCATGCGCTCCGTCAACCTCCGTGGCGCCAAGCAGGCTGTGGAGCATGCCGAGGTTCTTGTCCGCGACCTTATTGCCGAGCGTGAGGAGACGATGTCTCGAACGCGCCCTTCCTTTGGGCCTAAAGGCGGTGGTCATGGCGGTCATGGCGGCCATGGTGGCCGCTCACGTTTTGAAGTCGTTGTGCCGAATGAGTACGCAGGCAAGGTGATCGGACGACGCGGACTCACAGTCAAGGGCATTCAAGACCGCACGCGGACTCGCATTGAGATTCCGCGCGTTCCTGATGCTGACAACACACAATCTCGAACGGTTGTAGTCTATGCAGACTCGGAAGACGACTATCGAGCTGCCAAAGCAGAGATTGAGGCTGTCGTGAAGGAAGGCGAAGACGAGGTGGCTGGACGTCTCGGCCCCAGTGGCTCGAACGCGAGTCCTGCGAACGACGGACACCGCGAGGAAATGACGGTCAGCGACGATCAGGCCGGGCTCGTCATTGGTAAACGCGGCGCGACTGTGTCAATGATCGAGTCGCAGAGCGGGGCACGGGTCAAGGTTCTTACGCAGTCCGGCGCCGTCGGCCCAGGTCAGCGTCAGGTCGTCTTACTTGGGTCTCCCGCGCAATGTGCTGCTGCGCGCCAGCAAATTGAGTATGTTATTGGAAATGCTGCTGCCGGATATGGGGCGGGCTATTACGCGAACGCTGCGGCAGGTGCTCATCGTGGTTACGGTGCTGCAGCGTATGGCGCTTACTATGGTGCTGCGCCTGCGCAGGCGTATGGCCAGTATGCGGCGTGGCAGCAACCGCAGCAGACGCTTGCATCTCAAGCGCGGCAGTCAACGCAAACAGGTCAGACGCAAACGCCTCAGACGCAGCCCTCGCAGTCCGTCACCCCAGGATCTCAATCGCAGCAGGTCGCTCAATCCTCGACATCAGAAAATCAGACCCAGCAGCAGCAGCAATTAGACCAAACGCAGCAGTACTCTCAGCAGCCACAGCCGCAGCAAGAACCCCAGCAACAGCAACAGCAACAGCAACAGCAACAGCAACAGCAACCGACTGCAAGCGCGACCGGCGACCAGACGCAAACAATGGGTGCAAACGGGCAAAAGTATACGCTCGAGCAATGGAAGGCTTGGAAGGCGTATTACGCGCAGTACAACATCCCCATGGCTGACGAGCCGCCCCCGCATATGCTTGCGACCGAGTGACATGACAATTTAACGCATTTTTCTTCACTTCTCAAAATCTCCTCTTCTATGGATACGCTACGCTCTACACTTCTGCCTTTTGCAGTTGTGCTGAGCGCGTTTTGGTTCTTAGTCCGGGCTCAGCCCCTAGGCCTAGAGTATATGGTAGCCTCACTCACAGACAATCGCGAAATTGCTCGCGAAATTGCTTGCCACTCTGCCTGAAAAGAAAAAAACTCTGGTGAACGAACATTGAGATTTGTCACGCGAGCAGAACACGAAATAGCCTGGTAGAGCAGCAACACCATGGCGAAGAAGAAGAAGCAGCAGCAGCAGCAGCAGCAACAGCAGCAGCAGCAGCAACAGCAACAGCAAAAGGGGGCCAAAGGCAAGGGCAAGCGGCGCGCCGAGGCTGCTGCGACCGAGCGCGTACGAGCCCCAAAGCGAGATTTGCTGGACGGCAGGGCGCCCGATCTTCGGGCCAAAGGTGTGTCGCTACCCCTTGTGCCGCCTCTTGACCCTGACTCCACGGCCACTGCAGCGAGCGCGACCGGCGCAGAGGTGACTGGTGACGACGAGAACCACCACGAAATCCCTGTCGAGAACGCGGCAGCCTTTCTTTCGCACGTCAAGCTTGATCTCGAACGCTTCGCCGTCCTACGCGACCTTATCTTTGCCGTGCCGCGCTGCCTTTCGCCCGAAGAGTGCGCTGCCTGGATCGCCTGGGGAGAAAAGCGTGGCTTTGCCTCGGCCAAGCAAGCCTCCAGCGCCGGCTTCGCCTTCCGCGACAACGGCAGAATCAGCGTTCACGACCCCGAAATCGCTGCCATCATCTTTCAAAGGCTTCGTGGTGTCGTCCCGGCCGAGATCGACGGCCGCAAGGCCGTCGGCTGCAGCCCCAACATCCGCCTCTACAGATACGCCACGGGCCAACGCTTTGGCAAACACATTGACGAGTCCAACTTTGAGCAGGATCTAGACGCCTGGTCAGAGTTTACGCTTCTCTTTTACCTCAACGACGAAGGGCTCGACGGCGGCGAAACCGTCTTTTACAGCGGAAACACGGGCACCAAAGAAGCACTGCGAGTGCCTCCTGCGCAAGGCCTCGCCCTGTTGCATTGGCACGGCGATCGCTGTCTTGTTCACGAAGGAGCGAACGTACGCGCCGGCGTCAAGTATCTCCTTCGTTCTGACGTCTTGTACAGATAAAGACCTTTTCTGTTCGATTCAATGCCCGCTGCTCGGCATTTTCAATCCCTCAGACTTTGCTTTGAACGTCGCATGCATGGTCACAACGCATGGCCGCTGCTTGCTCGCCCCGTTCTTTTTGGACTTTCGCTCGTGTGGCGAGCAGCTGCCCGCGCACACAGGCTCTTGTACACACAACTACTTCCTGACGTATTTTCCTCGCGTCTGCCCGTGCCGCTCGTGATCAGTGTGGGCAATGTCTCTGTTGGAGGCACGGGAAAGACCCCCATGGTTGAATTCATTGGCAGGACCCTTGCTAATGGCAACGAGCGAAAGTCGTATGGATCAGATTGCATGATTCTCATGCGTGGCTACGGTCGAGACGAGGAATTCGAGCTCAAGGCAAATCTTCCCGCGGCAAAAATTGTCGCTGGCCCGAACCGCGCGCAACTTGCACAGGAGGCTCTTTGCGAGTCGGCCACATCAAGCGACAACGTATCAACAATCATCCTCGACGACGGCTTGCAACATTATCAGCTCCAGCGTGATCTCAACGTAGTCATGGTCAATGCCCTACGCGGCTGCGCGGGTGCATACGCCCACACACTTCCTTACGGTGCACTTCGTGAACCGTGGGCAAGCGGACTGGCGCGCGCCGATGCTGTCGTGCTTCACCATGCAACATCGGTGTCTGCGCAGGGCCTTGTCGCGCTCCGTGATGCACTTGCAAAGATCCAGCCAGATTTGCGCTTCTTCGCATCCGAGATGCGGCCAGTCAGTCTCTACCAGGGCGAGATGCCTTCGCGCATCATATGTTTGACTGGAGTCGGCTGTCCGGAAAGCGTCGAGAGAATGGCGCAGCGCGTTTTCGCGCGTGGAGGCAATACGCCTAAAATCGAAATGTGCGTCTTCGGGGATCACCACGCGTTCGATGTTGAGGAACTGACAGCTGTGCGCGCAGCTGCACACCGAAAATCGGCCTTGGTTGTCACTACAGCCAAGGACTATCACCGCACGCCGGATCTCTTTCACCATATTTTTCAGGAAAACGACCTTTTCGTCATGCGCGCGCGGCTCGAACTCCTTGATCACGATGCGGTTGAGGCATTTACCGCTCTCGTGCAGGCAAAGAAAAGAAAAGAAGAGAAAAGTAAAAGTCTAACAGCATAGTGGATAATCTGACCTTGCTTATTTTTACTTTTAGTTGGCCAATTGATTTTGTTATCGCCGTGTTTGCTTCAGAAACATGTCGACGAGCTGCGCCGGCGTTGTTGCATCCTCTGGGCGCTTGTCCTCGCGGACGCGAATAAAGCGGGGAAAACGCACGGAGAGTCCGCGCGGGTGCACGTCGCCATTTCCGTCGGGGACAAGGCCACGTGCCGCAGTCGCATTCTCGGAAAGCGTAAGCTCGGCGCCTCGAATTTCCCAGACCTGACACGCACGAAACCATGCGCTTGGACGGTGCTCGGCATCAAAGTCAATTGGCTTTTGCATAAGCGTGCGTGCCTCGACACCATCTCCATCTCCATCTTCGTGCTCCTCGTCGCCATCATCGTCATGTTCTATATTTGTGCCAGGTGGGACACCGGATCCCGCATAGAACTCATTTTGCGACTCGTAGAATGCATCCGTGAATCCTGACATGACCTTGCACACTGCCCGAAAGACTTCTTCTTCGGGATCCCAGCAGGCAAGTAAGAATGGCGACCACCACTTGGCTTTGCGGCCATTCCCATGCCAAGCCCCGATCGGGACGAGGTCAAGAGTGTCAGCAAGGCCACCACCGACGAGCTGATCACTTACGCCCTGGTCCAAAATATAGTCTTGCTTCAGCTTGAGCCAAACACTACTGCGGTAATTGGGTTGATACGTAGCGCCTGGATCATCGAGAAGCTTGGCCATCAAGCCTTCACAGCTGGCGTGCAAAGCCTGTTGCATGAGTGTTGTCATTGCCTCCACCTCCCGATCGCGATTTTCGGCCCCAACGGGATCAAAGTCCTGAGAACTGACGAGCCCAAAGCGCCCCGGCAGTGAATCGAAAACGTTCGCGAGTTTGGCACGGCGCTTCCGCAAGGTCTCTTGCAGGAGAGGCTCGCCATCGTAGGCAATGAGATCAAAAGCAAATACGCAAACGGAGACCTTGGCGTCTATCTCGACGCCCTGTTCATTTTTGCGGGTCCGCGTGCTCAGCGTCTGAAATGGCAAGATCTTGGGCGTATCCGATGACCGGTCTACGGCAACCACTTCAGCATCAAGGATGAAAGATTTCCCGCTCTTTTCCTTTTGAGCGTCGCGCATTATGCCCGCGACTTCAGGAAATCCACTCGTGCAGTCGCGGCAGTGCCGACTGTAGATGCGTAGCTCCCCTTGGCTATCTGCATGGACCTGGATGCGTTGGCCGTCATACTTGTACTCGCAAGTAAAGGCCCCGCGACCCTCGAAAGCGTCCATGAACTCTTCAACGCCATGACAGACATTGGCGAGCATGGGCCTTACAGGAATGCCTGGCGTCATTGTGCAAGCTTCCTCAAGACCTCTGATGCCTCCGCGCACAAGGCCGCTGACGAACCGAGACATGTCAGGCGCGCAGTTGAAGGCGGTCCGTGACCTTCCCAGAGCCTCGGCACTGACCTCTTCGGAACGGTCTCGCAGCGAGGCCTCGGCAAAGGCATCGAGAATCGAGGCCTCGCTCGCGCCGACGCGAAGATTTCGAATGAGCATGCGAACGAGAAAACGGGTCTCTTCACCTACACATTGTCTGAGAAGCTTCAAGACCCAGTCCGTGCGTCGCTTTTTCGATCCTGCGCCTGACTCTTTGCTAATTTTATGAAGCGTGTCAAACACGGTGGTCACTGTCAGCGGGGTTGGCTTGCGTCCAAAGAGGGTTCGTTGACTCGTCTTGCACATGAAGGCCACATCGCCGAGGTCGCCAGTCTCCTTGTAGAGTTTGCTCATTTCCGCCGAAGTTGTTCCGGTAGCCTTTCGCACGGCATCCGACACGATACTTCCACCAACTGACAGCTCGATTCCCTCATACTCGTTAGCGATGCGCCCCATTGCTAGAGAGAGCATCTTGACAAGCGTTTCCGTGTCCTGGGAGGCCCAGAGACCGCAGCGGAAGGCGTTGACAAGCACAGTGTGCTTCTTGAGTCGTTTTGTCGTCTCTGACGTGAGACGTAACGCTTCCACAAGGACAGCGAATGGAATCGAGCCTTGACGAGGGCCTGAGGGAGTGAACGAGTCCTCGCTCAAGGTAAGATCAGGCACGCTTGCCTCAACCTGAGTCAACAGCTTTGACGCATCACTATCAGGGCCGCCAGACTTTCGCAATGTTGCCGAGGAAGAGGAAGACGAAGGGCTCAATTTAACCTTGCCTAAGGCCCCCGACGGTTGTACTTTATCCGTCTCTAGTGGTCGACTCGACGAGTCGAGAGACACTTTGACATTTGCCGGTCTCGTAGCCTTGCCCTGCGATGCGACTGCGCTTTCATGCATCGAAGTGTCGTCCTCTTTGGCTTCCGTGTTCGAAGTCACTGCTGAACTTTTCGTGGACCCTTTGTTTCCTGCAAAGTTGAAGCCGAAGAGCGTCCCCTTTGACGTATTTGGTGGCTTGGCTTTCTTTTTCTGAGGCGGCGACTGCGTCTTGCGGGACTTCCGATCAGCCGTCTGGCCCTCTCGTTGCTTCTTGGCGGCATGCGCGGTGATAGGATTTAATGTTCCGCACATTTCACATGCTGATCTTGCATTATCTGCGTTGAGAAAGGTACATGCCGGGCAGCTCCATGCTGGGGAGTGCTGTTGCTGCACTTCCGGAACAAGTTGCTCTCTTTTCGTTAACCTGGGTGGAGGCTGTCGTATCGATTCTTCGACAATGACCACCTCTTCATCATCCTCGTCTGTCTGCTGACGAGATTCCTGTGGGTCGCTGCCCGATGAAGAGTCGTCCTTTGGGGTCTTGATACAACTTTCCGCGCTTCTTTCAACAGGTGTGCTTTCGCTTGACTTGGCCCGGCCAAAAGCGGCAAAAAACTTGCGTTTGGCCTTGCTAGAGTCGATCTGATGACGGAATAAATGCACAATTTTGCGGCGGTGCTCCGGGTTCGAAAACACCGTCGGAGATATTCGTCTCGGTTTAAGAAAGCCGACGAACTCGGTGAGCTCCGGAAAATTGGAGTGCTCTGAGTAGGGAATCAGATTCACTACGAAGTTCCCTTCGTCGTTAACGCGCGAGCGATTGAGTTTGTTCCAGTTCGAGGATTCTGCCCATCCCGTGGGAATAAAAGCAATGACCCTATCAAAGCGAAAGCCTGTCTCGACGCGGATCTTATCAATGTAGGCCTGCACCGCGTTGAAGTTCGGCTGAAAGTACGGCCACACGTCGCCGGCCGCACCCATTCGACACATGTGCACTTGCGCTGTGCGATCATCAGTTAGCAAGTCTGCTCGTGCAGGCGGAAGCTTGAGACAGCTCATGACGGTGCGCTTTCTCTCTGATGCATGGACGCCTTTTGCTCCAATTGCCTCTGCAATACCAAAGACGATGCGCTCTTTCCCAATGGTATACGCAGAGACCATAACCAGGGTGTTTGCGTCTCGATCGGCTTCGACAAAAGCTTTGGCTTCGGAAGCAGCTTTGGCGATGGACTCTTGCTGAGTGGGAAATACATGCTTTGGATTTGCATACGTCGAGTCGAGAAAGATCGTGTCGAGCTTGTTGCGCACATTCTGAAGAGCTGGAAAGTCTTGCATGCGTGGTGCGTAGCGCATGTCTCCGCAATGCAGGAAAATCTCTTGATCGGCATGTCGGCGCACAAGAAGCATTGCAGACCCAGGGGCATGATTGGCATCAATGAACGTTACGGAAAAGCCATCAAATTCGACTTCGATATCGAACGGATGCGCTTGAACGAAATTTGGATTAACCCCCATGACGCGGACGAGCAAGTCCGCAGTGATCTCTGTACAGTGCACGATGCTTGTATTCCATTGGTCCGACAGACCGGAATAGCTGAGCGAAAGAGAAGAGGAGAAGACGAGAGAAGCGAAGGCAAAAGCGTCAACGTTAGTAAAAGAAATTCCAGTAAAAAGGAAGCAGTCATGGAGACTGAAGCAAGACCAAGATTGCTCCTCCCGTGGTATTCGATGCGAATTGAGCCGAGAGAGGAAGATCCCGAAAACGTACTGGTCACCGTGAAAATGCGATAGAAAGCGCACCAAGGGCAGGGCCTCGAGACCGCCGCCATCGTCGTCCGCGTCTTTCGAGGTCTTCGTGTCTTTCCCTCTGCTGCGTCTCGCCGGCTCAGCGTCGGCGCTCAAAGTTCGTGCAGCTCGCGTTTCCTCGAAGGCCGCGCGCGCTGCCGCCGTGCGCGGGACAAGCTGCAGGATGTCGCCTCGCACCGCTGCCAGCGACCTGAAGTAGTCCACGAGGCACCACGTCCCCGGCACCACGTGGGCATCTCCCGCGCCGTTCATGCGGGCCTGCCCTGTCTGCGCGCCTCGCTCCAGCGGAGCACGCGAGCGCGAGAGCGCGAGAGAGTTGGCTCGGTGGGCCTCGCGCCGAGTCTTGCGTTTGCTCTTTATACCGCCTCCTCTTCGCCTCGGAGCTTCGCAGTTCTTTACGGGGACCCCCGTCCCCGAACACACCTTTCGCACACCATCCCCACGGGCCCAGCAGTCCCCGTCTTAGCGCACACCTCTACGCACACCTCCACTTCGCGCACCCCCCTTCCCCCAACGCTCATGTTCCCTCCGTTCCCCTCTTCTTTCCCGCGTCCCCCCATTTGGCTAGGGTTAGGGTATTACGCCCGCACAAGACCTGGTGCTATTTATCCTGGTGGGATGTGGAGCAGCGCACGGGTCCGGTGAAGGGGGCGGGTCTGGCGGGGGAAAGAACGCCGAGGGAGAACGGGCCCGCGGCGGGAGCAGGGGAGTGGGTGGCGGCAGGGCGGGAAAAGAACGGGGAGAAATCAGGGGCGCCGAGCGAGGCGAGGCAGTCTCGCAAGCAGGTTGGGTTGGCGCGCGCGCGAGGAGCAGCGGAGGACCCGGAGCGAGGAGCGAGCGCAAGCGAGCGAGCAAGATGGTGCTCAAGCGGAGAAACCATGGCCGCAACCGCAAGGGCCGCGGCTCCCAGGGCGTCTCGGTCGTCTGCGATGGCTGCGGCGGCCGCCCCCCCAAGGACAAGGCCGTCAAGCGGTTCCAGGTCCGCAACATGGTGGACAGCAGCTCCATGCGTGATATCCGTGAGGCATCTGGTAAGTGAATCGTCCTCTTCTTCTTCATCATCGTCATCTTCGTCATTGGGATCGTCATTATCTCTGGTCATGTCGTCGTCTCGTATCGTCATATCTCGTGGTGGTCGACTCGTTCGTCGTCAATATGTGTTGTGCTGCCATTGCTGTAGCTGCTTTTTTACGATGACGACGTTCTTCGACTGCGCCTATGCATCTGTTTGAGCCTTATTTACTCTCTCTGCGCTCATCTCCCGTTTTCGTGGCTTGATGCCGGAGAACAGAAGGAAGGAGAGTGAACGGTTGCGGTGCATGGAGAGTGTCTGTGCTTAAAGGGAGATAGACGCGCGAATTGAACGAACGAACAAACGAGCGAGCGAGCGAACGACAGACATTGATGTCTGCATGGATGAATGGATCAAACAAACATGCAAAGATGCATGCGCGCATCAGAGTGACTGACTGACTTTACCCCATTAATCTTTTGCTTTTGCCTTATACAGCGTACGAGAACTACCAGGTCCCGAAGATGTACCTGAAGATGCAGTACTGTGTCGGCTGCGCCGTCCACCGCCGCGTCGTGCGTGGCCGCGCCCGCGAGGCGCGCAAGATCCGCGACCCGCCCCCCCGCCGCCCCTTTGCCCGCAAGTAAACACATTAAGCGCTTGTGGAGTTATTCGATTCGCTCTCTTTGTCTCTCCTGTTGTTTTGCTTCTCGCGTGACGTGAGATCACCCACGTCCACGCATGCTTGAATAGAACTCGATTGGAGGTTCATACAACGTGGCAAGGCCTGACGCACAGTATGTGTGAAAGGGCCTTGTTTTCTTCTGCCTCGAGGCGGCCGATGTTCGCAAATCCTGTATAGGCTCACGTACACGAACGAGAACGAATCAATCTTGCTCGAATCCTGTTCCTCCCTTTCCCCTTGTCTTGCATGGCTCTTTCCCTTTTTTTTTGTTTTATAAATGTTGAGGAAAGACTTGCGGTAGACTAATCTAAGCACGTGCCCCAGGCAAACGTTTATCTTCACATAACCTTTGTGGCTGTGGCCAAGAAAAGAAATATTGGACGTTGGGCCCCTCTCATTCGCCAGAGTCAGCTTGCTCTCACGCTCGTCCGGCAAAGCTCATAGATGCAGGGCAGGAGGGGTCGTAGTGGGCAGATTTTCTGGATGTGACGCATGCTAAATGACCGCGTTGGCTACGGTCCGGCCATCCTTTTTACACATGTCATCATGGTGACCTTCACACAGATGCACACATTACGCGCGCCTGGTGGCTGACCGACGCATTTCCATTCCGAGCCTTTGAACTAAATCTCCGGCTCCTGCGTCCCGACGACCACGTTGTAAAGTGCCGCGCTCTACGGTGCAATGTGCATGCCCTCTGCAGCTGCAGCAGTTCCTGGGTCATTGATCTGCCAACAACGCTCTTCGAGCTTGCTCTTTTTCTCCGCCTTCATGACCGACGAACGGGCGGGCCATCATCGTGCCATCGACCAGGTGGTTGCTCGCTACACACCCTTTTCCGCCGCGATCACGGTGCCAGGCAGCTCGCTCGCCGTCCGTCGATCGCGATGTCGCGGCCAGCTGGCTGCTGCTGCCGGTCGCTCGCAAGGCGGGACCCAGAGACCCGCTCCGCGTTTTCCCGGCGTGCAAGCCCGGCGAGAGCGTCCCAGCGAGACCGTGCCAGACCCAGGCGACCGTGAAGAAAGGGAAGAAAGCGCACGGGACTCGCGGCGGGCGTCCCCCGGGCAAAGGGCGCGGAAAAAGGCGAGCAAGAGCGGCTTGCAGAAGGAGATCGAGACGATCTTCGAGCACGCGCACGCGCACGCACACGCACGCACGCACGCGCGCGCGCAGGAGCGAGCGGCGAGGGCGCGCAGGCGGGGCGGCAGCAGACCCTCCGGCACGGCCTTCCGGCGCGCGAGGAGGACGGCGGGCGGGCGGCGTGGATGGTGAGCGCGGGCAAGATGCTGCAACGAGCGGGTATCCTTGCGAGCGTGGCGCTGGGCGCGCCTGCGCGCGGAAGCCTGATGGCGCCGGCGGTGCGAGCCGCGGGGCCGCTCACTGTGGCGCCCGCCGCCGGGGTCTTGGCGCAGAGGACGCTCTTCACGGCGCTCGAAAGCAAAACCGGAGCGAGGGCGACGCCGGGGACCGCCGCGACGGCGACCGCGACGCAGGTCAACGTGGAGGCGCCGATGCCGTGCCGGGGCGTCTTTGGGCGTCTCTTGCGCACGCAGCCTCAGACGCGCAAGTTTTCGGGGTCTACCGCCGGATATGAGATCATGAGCATCGACGAGCTCAAGCGCCGCATGGAGGATGACACTGTGCTCGTCATTGACGTTCGGGAGCCGGAAGAGATCGCGCAGACGGGCGCCGTCGCGCATGCGGGCATTAAGGCCGTCAATGTCCCGCTCGGACTCATTCTTGGGGACGTGAACGTGCTCAGTATGAACCCGGAGGAGTTCGAGGACGAATTTGGCGAGCGCCTCCCCTCGCGCGAGGGTGATGGCCGCGCTTTGGTCTTTACTTGCCGCTCGGGTGTGCGCGCCGGCAACGCCGCCGCAGCCGCCGCGAGCCTAGGATTTACCAACGTCTACAACTACAAGGGAAGCGCTCTTGAGTGGTTTTCGCAATAGAAGGTCAAGGCCTAATCATGTTCATTCTTTTTCTCAGTTGCGTTCGCTGCAGTCCTGAACCGAAAAGAGATAGTCTACTTGCTCCCTCCTTTCGGTGTATGCCTGAATGTCTGCTAAGCACGGACTACGTAAGGTTTGCCCCAAAGCGAAACGCGAGGGCCCATTCTCAGCATTGCAGCATCTCAACCCCCCGCGCGCTTTACTAAATATGAAAGGGAAAAAAAAAGAAAGAAAAAAGTGAAGTCCTAAACGAAATCACGGCGGCGCAGCGCACCGCCGACCGTGCCGCTGTGTTGCGTTGCAGCCCAGGAGACCTGCCTGCATGGGCTCGCGCAGGCGTTTCGCGGTCCCTTCCGACGGTTCCAGCCGCGCGGCAGAGCCCTCGCCTCTCGTGCAAGCCCAATTGGAAGGCGGGCGCCTTATCGGGAGTTACAAACTGTGTGATTCGATCGCCATGACCGTCCCACACAATGGAGACCCACGCAGGCGTGGGCGTTTCGCGCTTTTCGGCCCCGGTTTCGCGCGCGGTAGGCGGGCGCGCATCGTCGGCTGAGAGCGCATCTGCGCACGAGCCCCGCGCGTTTCCGTGCGCGAATTTGTGCAGACGCTGCGCTGGGATGCTCGTGGCGACGGGCTCTGCGCCGAAGAGAATTAACCAGCAAACAGCCCCCTGCCGACCAACCAATACACTCGCGGAGTCTCGTTGACTTCTTGGAGAGAGAGCATTCTCGTCTGCTCCTACTTCTCCTCTTCCTCCTCCTCCGCCGCCGCCGCCGCCTCGGCATCATGGCGATCAGCATCATGGCGATCGATCGATTGACGTCGTGAAGATGATCGTCATGACGAGCAGCCTAAGCCAGGACCTGCCGAGTGGAAAGCAGTCCTCGCAACGACTATCTGTGTCTTTGTTTGGTTCGCTTTTTTTCTATATTGTAAGTGGCGGCTGCCTCGCCCCCGTGCAACCTCGGTTTCGCGCGTGAGCTCGGCTGCATGGTGGTGCCTGCACGGGTGGGTATACGATGTTCGGGAGCGGGGTGAGGCCGGGACGCGGACACGGACTCGGGCTCCAACTCGGACCCGGACCTGAAGCGGCCCGCCGTAACGTGCTAGCTGGGACCTGAAACGGGGGTCTCGATACCTCGAGGTTTGGCAAGAATGCGCACGGGGATCCGGTAAGTCTCGCGCTCCGAAAAGAAGAAAAATTGTAGTTCTTGTGCGGCGAAGGAGCCTGCTTGCCGGCCTGCCTGCCTGCCTGCCTGCCTGCCTGCAAAGCAAGGCTTGGGAGGACGGCATGCGTCATCGTCTGTTTGTACAGCACCTTCGTCTGGCCACTGCCGCTTGCTGCACATCTCTCCGAATCGTCCAATGGCATGGCTGCGCGATTTAGCCAGCGCGACCCAGCCCAGCGCAGCGCAGCATTGGCCTACAATTCACTCATTCGTTTTTTCATTCATTCATTCGTTCATTCACAATGCGCGCGAATGGAGCACGAGCAAGCCAACGCTGAGCCAGTTCGATGCAAACAACGGGCAACAGGATATCGGTGCCGGCACGAAAATGAACGAATAAAGGCCAGATGTGTGAGTGTGTGCGCGTGTGCGTGAGCGTGTGAGTGTGTGTGTGTGTGAGAGAGAGAAAGAGTGAGAGAAAGCACGAGCATGTTTAGCTTGTCTTTTACATAAAATAAGTGCGGAGGCTGCAGCAGCACTAGCAGAGCACGCGGCCTGGGCCCGCAGCGGCCGGCCAGCACTTTTCCCGAGAGCAAGCAAGCAAGCAAGCAAGCATCCCAGACAGCCCCGCTCAACAGTGTTGGATGAGCGGTCGTGCTCTCGGCCCTTTGTCCGTTGATAGTCCTCGGTCGGGTCGCCGTGTCAGCGATGGGGGCTGCGCGGATAAATAAATGTATTTGTAATAGGAAAAGAAGGGAAATGAATGGGATGAATGGACCGATGAAAGAAGAAAACACGGTTGATCCTCGTCCTCCCCTTTTGGGGCCTTGCTGTTTCCGTCGAGCCCAACGTGCTCGAGCGGACGCTCGAATGTCAACGCTCCCAGAGTCGCCGCTAGCTCACTCCCGCCCCTCACACGCGCTTGGTTCCTCACACAGTCATGCGGCCATGACGAGATGGACGAACGAATGAATCATCCGCATCAATCAATCCTTCACGAACACTTTTGCGCGACTTTGTATTTCCCAAAGCCTGACTTGGACCCGGAAAAGGAAACCTTCAGGATTCATTGCTTGCTGCGAGAGGAGCGTTCACCGTTCGTCATTATCGTTGGTTGGTAGCTGCTGTATGGAGAAACGAATGCCTGCCTTTCTGCCTGGCAGGGCCTCCACCGGGACTGTCGAAAAAGTAAAGAAAGAATAATCTCCTTTTTCATCCCGCCTTCAAGGGAGGTAGGCAGGCGGACGGGGCCGGGCGGACGAGCGGACGAACGAGCGGGCGAGCGAGCGAGGGAGAGAGCGAGCGTGCAAATTGGGAGCCACCACGAAATATCGAGCCTTGGCGAAAAAGAGAAAAATGGTAAAAAAGAAAAAATATGAAAAGAAAGAGGATGAAAGAAGCAAAGAGGAAAAACAAAAGAAAAAAGTGCTCACGCCACTATCCGTTTGACGTTTCTTGCACGAGGCACCGAGATTAGCCTCGATCAACGGATAGGTTGCATTAGGACTCACTAGGGAAAACGCTACGGAGCGGCAGGGGCTGCCGGGTGGGCTCCCCCTCTCGCCGTGTTTGCTCGGTAACTCTAGCAAGGCTGGGCTGCGAGGCGAGCACTGGCGAGCCCCTCGCAAAAGGCCCAGCTGATCATGCTCCAAGGCCGGGACGCCCAAGTAAAACCTCAACGCCAAGCCAAGCCCTCAAAAGCCCCAAGCTCTCTCAGTCGACGCGAGCGAGCAGGACCAAAGGTACACTACGCGGTCAACCCAGCCGCATACGAGCGCCCGCCCGCACGCACACACGCACGCACGCACGTACGAACTCCACGTACGCACGCCACGCTCGCGCGCATACGCGCGCTAGGTCGACTATCACTC
The DNA here is from genome assembly GCA_003116975.1 of Aurantiochytrium sp. KH105. Taxonomy (NCBI): domain Eukaryota; class Bigyra; order Thraustochytrida; family Thraustochytriidae; genus Aurantiochytrium; species Aurantiochytrium sp. KH105. The sequence continues at coordinate 316,215 of BGKB01000008.1, forward strand.
CATTCTTGCGTGCTTAGAAACCAGACGGACATTTTTGAGCACACTTCGTCTTGTCATCGAGACGCAAATCCACAAGCAAAAGCTATGGCGGCCATGCAACAACATACGCCTCGTGCGTCATCTGCATTTTTTGGAGACGTCGACACCTCCGCAAAGGTAGACTTCAGCAACGTTCTCTCGTTGAGCGCCCCAGAAATCCGCGCCGTGGAGGTGCTGCAGGGTTTTCTTAAGCTGCGCAACGAGCAGGCCGAAGCTGCTGTCAAGGACACCGGCAAGCTTATCAATGTGCCTTCTTCGGCTCTTGCTGGCTTAATGGACGAGAGTAAAAAGTTCGCCTTTGCCCCAGTCTCAAGCGCGCTCTCTGCTCTAAGCATGCCTCAGGGCTCAAGCCTGAGCGCCAGTATCAACGCGTCAATCCCGAATACCTCGAATGCCTCGGGCTCGCTCGGTTCGTCATCCTCGCTCTTGGACATGCGCTCTGATTCCTCTTCAGGAGATCTCGCAAGCAGCTTGCTCGGAAACCTGAGCACCAAGCCCTCTTTTGCTTCTATTCTGGCGGCTGGACCTCCCCCCGTGCCGTCCATGTCGGCCGCAGACTTTATGGGCTCCTTGGCCAATGCTGCGCACATCGAGGATGACAGCACGCGCGACGGTGCCGAGTCCACGGGAACCACATCTTCGGCGGCGTCTTCGAAAGGAACGCTGTTGAAGCGCAGTCTCAGCTCGAGCAGCAGTGCCAGCGTTGATACCGATGTGGGCACCAAGCGTATTCGCACGTCTACAGTCAAGGCCCAAGGGAGCACTAAGAAGGAAAATAAGTCGCGATACAGCGCTTTCCGAAAGGCGAGCTGCTGCCCCTTTTGCAAGGACATTGGCCTCAACTGCGGCAAGGTTGCCGCCAAGTGCCCGAACCGGCCATGCAACCGCTGCGGGCGCCGCCACCGCCTCAACCGCTGCCGCAAGATTGGCTGCAAGCATTGCCCTGGCGACCACCTCAGCTCAAAGTGCCCTATCAAAATTAAGCAGTGGGCTCGTGCTTCGGTGGCTCGTCGCCGTGAGCGTGTGCAGCGCGGCAAGTCGCTCGAAGGTATTGGATACTCGGCTTCTGCTGCCCCTCTGCCCGATGTTGATGACTCGACCTCGTCGCCCCCGCTCCCGGCCTTTGGCCACCCATGATCTGGTTCTGACTCTTGCTCGCTGCTGTTTTAGTTTCACGGTCCCTGTCGTCGTTTCTTATCCTCCCAGGCGAGGCTCGAAATGATTTGTTGTGTTTGTGTTGCTGATTGCTATTTGTTGATCTTTCATTTCATCTTGACCTGCAACGCAAGTCAAGTTGCTTCAGATTTCCATTTGGCAACTTGATCTGGATTCGAGTTCATTGCGAGGCCTTCAAATTTCCTCCATGTATAGGGTGGCGACTTGTGAAGCGATTTGCGATGTTTCGTTCTTGTCTGAATTTCGGAACGACCCCCTTGGTCTCCTTCAAGCTGTCATGCTTGATACCGTCGAACGAAAGGTCCACGCGAACATAGGTAGACGTTTTGTCTTCGCGAAGATGAACTTTGGGGGGGAGAGACGAGGGGGGTTGGGTGGTGACCGGCCATCCGGCTGACCACAGAAATTGATTGAAACTTTTTTGGATGATTCGCATCACTCACTCGTCCCTTTTTCTTTTTCTTTTTCTTTCTCTTCTTCTTTTCCTTCTTCTTCTCCTCCTCCTTCTTCTCCTTCGACTTCTTCACGTTGTGAAAAGATGGCTTGCAACAAGGAAATGACATCTATCAGAGTCTAGCCTGACGAGCCGAGTCGGCTCTGCCTGCGTTGTCAAGTCGCAGAAAACGATTCTGCGCAAGCGGACTCGCGCGAGAGAGCGGGCGGCGGCAGCGGCGGCGGCGGCGGCGGCGGCGGCGGCAGCGGCGACGCCAAAGCGCTGACGCAGAGGCGCAGAGGCGCAGCGTGAGTTTCTGTCCCGAGAGCAGGCGCAAGCACCTTCTGAGACAGATCCTTTCGACGCGGGAAAGGCCGGTCAACGTTGTGCTCCACGATGGGCGCTTCTGATCGTCGCGGCACTGCGAACTCGCGCGGTGGCGGCGGCGGCGGCGTGGGCATGGTGTGGTTCGTTGCACTGCTCTTTATCACAGGGTCGTTTTGCCTGAGCTTGGTCCAGATGAGCAAGGGCTTGCATGACCAGCTCATCTCCGTCAAGCAGCAACTTTACGAGACGCGCCAGCAACTCGTGGAGATTGGCGTCGAGAAGGAGACTCTGCTCGAAAACCGACGCGAAGAATCGAAAAAAGTAGGCATTCTCAAGTCCAAGAGCTCCCTCATTTCCGAGGAGCTCCTGGGCCAGCAGCAGCAGCTCAAAGCGCTCCAGTACGAGGTGCTTGCGAGCAAACAGGACCTGACGGCAATCACGCACAATTGCACAGAGTCCTCGCGACTTATGGAGAAACAATTTAACGTCACCATGAGGTACCTCATGGACAGGGTAATCAACAACCGCGAATGCCACTCGCTGCTGCAGCGTGACGTCAAGGAGCACGTCAAGTTGGAGCGCTCCGTCGAGCTTCTGCAAAACAAAGTCTACAACCTGACGCAGCAGCTGACGCTTGCAAAGTCAAGTCTCTTCAAGGCAAGCAAAAGTCTCAAGCAGTCCAAGGCCGACGTCGAAACCCTCAAGGACCGTCTCGTTCTTTCGAACGATGCGCTACGGAAGACGCAGCAAGCCTTGACGAATGCCCAGGCGCAGCAACACGAGGGAGGGGAGCCACCAGCAGAGGGATAAAGTCAGCGATGTTATCGCTGAGACTGACTAAACTATTTTGTTCATTGGCACGCCGATCTTTGTTGCGTTTACAGTAAGAAGGACGATGACGGAATCGCTTTTGCATCGCGCATCCGTGGTCATGCCCAGAAATCCACTTCGTGCTCGCGGTCCCGGGCCTCGAGCCCCGAGGCCCGAGGCATGCGACTTCCGGACGAGCTGATTCACAGTGTCAGGCCCGGAATGGCCCCTCCTTTTCAAACAGTGGCACTTGCTGGCCGTCCTTGTTGGCCGCGATGAGAATGGGCTCCCAGACACCATCCGTGCGGCGCAGAAAGCGGCCATAGACCGTCCCGCTGCCCTTTTCGCCGTGCATGGGCAGCGTGATGCTCGCCTGCCAGTCGGTGATGGCGCCGTCCCATAGCAGGCCGCGGTACAAGTCTTCCCCAAACACGTTCCGCGCCTCGCTCTTCTTGGCCATCTCGTACATGGCGCGCACGGGCTCGGGGTAGTCGAGCGCGAAGTTGGTGGCCCCTGCCGTGACCATCCCGAGCGCCATTCCGCACGCGAACTCTCCCAGCCGATACAATCGCGCTTGCGTGCCGCGGAGCACGGGCCTTGCGCTGGATGCCGACATCTCCGCCCCAGGTCGCCGCCCGAAGCCGTCTCTCTCACTCTCTCTCGCGCTGTGCGGGTCTTTCTCCTCCTCCGCGCCCGCGCGAGCCGCCTTTGGGAGCTAGCAAGCAAGCTAGCTAGCTAGCTATAGCTACTCGAGCTGCCTGGCAGAACGCAAATTGGATTTCCTGGGCTCGGCCGGCAACTCGACGTGCCAGCTCAACTTGCCAACTCACTCAGCCACTCGCGTCGCGATGCAGGGGCCTGAGGAAGCCCGCGCGCGGGGCGCCATGTCTGCCGCGGCGGCACGCCGAGGAGGCGACGCCGGCGGCGACATCCCGGACTTCTCGATGATTATGATCAACGGCGGCGTGAGGTTCGCCAAGCGCAACAAGGTGACCACGGGGATGTGGATCTTTGGCCTCGTCCTTGTTCTCTTTGCGACGGGATTCCAGGTCTCGCACCAGGAAGAACAAACGTACAACCGCATTTTGTCAAAGATTGACTATAAGCGGCTTGATGCCGCGCAGCAGCAGGTCTACGTCTGGCAGCACAAGTACGCGCAGTCCAAAGGATGGTTCTCCTGCGACGAAGCCTGCCACGAAAACTACGAGAACCTCCGCGCTGCGCAGGATAATCTCTACTCTATCGAAAGGGAGTTTGCGTCGATCTCTTCAGAAGCAAAGCAGACCGTCGGCATCTTTAGCGAGTATGGCGTGCAGGAGGTTCGCGAGCTCTTTTGGTCGCAATTCGCAGGTGGACGCGAATTTGCCCAGCGATCCTCATGGTATGACTTTATCTTTATGTCGATTAGCTCCATGGGCCGCGACGAATCGCTTGTCGAATTCGGTCTGCGCCTGGTCATCAACATGCTGCTCAACTTCACGATTGGCCTCATTGGCGCGCTCGTTGGTTTCTACTATTATCTGTGGGGCGTGGTGGCAGCATATCAGCCGAGCTTCTTGCTCGCCGTTGGATTCTTCTTTTTGGCATCTGTGGCGGCCACTTCACTTGTGGCGGCATACCTTGCTGGACTCTACAGCGCTGCCGCCGGCACGGTTTTCGTAGCCGCTAAAATCGCAACGCAGAGCGCGCGCCTTAATGACGATGCTAGACGAGCCCAGGACGCCTTTCTTCGTCAGCGTCCACACCGCGATTAACCAAAAAAGAAAAGTATATTGTTTGTCCATTTGTTTGTCACCACCAAAACGAAGAAACCTAGCATGAAAAAGAAGAGGCCTTTTTGCTCACAAATCGTGGATCTTCTACAAATGCTCAAGGAAAATTCACATACACACTAACACAAATACCATCTTTATCTTGTTTTCGGTACGCAATGGCACGCTTGCTATGGCGCCAAGTAGCTCACGCGGCAGGTGCCATACTCATAATGATGTAGGCTCTGCTTCCGATCCGGTCGCCTTCTTGATGGCGTACCCCATTTTCAGGTTGCTCGAGAAAAGCAATTCGGACGCCTCAATGCTTGTCACCGAGACATCCCAGCCTGTCTGCTGCTGCAGCACGGGAAGGATGGGCCGCATGCAGTCCGTCCCATTCGACAAAGTCTTGTAAATACCTCGAAACAAAGACTGGAGCATTCGGTCGAGTGTGTCCTCGTCGTATGGCTCGCTCTCCATAAAGACAAGAGTACCACCGGGCCGCAAGAGCTTAAAGATAAGTTCCACTTGCTCTGCAGTGTCGCTCACCTGATTGAGAAAGGCGTACGAGACGATGACGTCCTGCGAGTTCTCGCCCTGCTCTTCGAGCTGCTTTTGCAAGAAATTATCTCGGGACACGCCCTGGACAATGCGTGTGGGTACGCCATGTCGTTCTTGCATGGCAGCAGCCCGCCTTTCAGCAAGTTTGCGCAAATTTTCGTTGGTTTCAAAGGTTGTGACGCTCGTGACCTTATTCTTGGGCGCCGTGTAGTACGTGTGCAGTGCGTACGAGCTTCCTGGGGAAAGGTCCAGGACCTTGCCCCGGAGACCGAGCAAGAGCTGCGAGCGCAACGCACCGAGGGAGTGTTCCGAGGCGCTTTCGAACGAGGGTCGCGAAAGTGAGATGACGAAATCCAAGTTACTTTGCGCAAAGTAGTACCCAAGCCCGAGGCTGACGCCCAAGTACACGATCATAAGAGGGAGGATCTTGTAAAAGGCGGCAATAAGCATCAGCGGAAAGACCATAAGCGGGATTAAAAGCTTGATGGAGCTCACCAGCGGGCTCTCGCGCACGAGCTCCTGCTTTAGCTTTCGCTCGTGCCCAAATCCCGGGCGCTGCACGCACGCCATGATCGTAGGCCTAGTGGATGGAACGAACGAATCACTCCCCTCGTGACTTTTCCCACTCAGGTTCTGCTCGGCGGCACGCACCAGCGGGAGGGGTCGGCGCGGGGCGCGAGGTCTATGCGATGGCGTAGCGGGCGCTGGCCTGTGGCGCACGCGATGCCCGCAACACGTCACCGGACAGTCGATAAACTTTTGGTGGTGCGTGCAAGCAAGCTTGACGCAACGCGTGCAAGACAGCAAGAGGAGAAGAAGATTCGATAAATGTTACTATAGTGACATGGCTGGGTGCCGGTGTGTCGGTGTGTCTGCCTGCCGCTGCTGCAGCTGCACACACAAGCAAATAAGACGATGCCGGGAACGACAAGAATGAGATATCATTCGTGTTGGCCAGCTTTCGAGTACCAAAATCCATTGATTGACATGTGTCAAATATTGTAAAGTTCATGATCGATCACCATCATCCTGGCCGATGGGTTTTTATTTTTTTCTGCCTTGTGACGGATCATTCATTCTCTTGCCATTTCATCCCTGCAGAGATGCCGAAAAAGGTACTCGGCTAAATTTGCACTCGCTGCAAGTTGCTTGTGTGGTTTTGACGCCAAGAAATAGATGCTCACTCTCGCTAGTTATGACGCCAAGAGATCGATGCTCGAGTGACTGAAAATGAAATAAAAGAGTTGGCCTAGTAAATGAAGCGTCAAAGTGCTGGAAGCGATCCTGCAATGCGCGTACACGGGATCTAGTTTCCCGAGGTTTCGTTCCATGCTCAGGGCTGCAGACGTTTGGCATCCCAGGACCCGTCTTCCGTCTTGGTATAGGCGAGACGATCATGGAGACGGGAGGGGCGACCTTTCCAGAACTCAATGTAGTCCGGAATAAGGCGGTAGCCGCCCCAGTGGTCCGGGCGCGGGATAGGGTCGTCGTTTTGTGCATACTTTTCCTTGAGCGCGGCCTCCTTGGCCTCGAGTGCCTCGCGGGATGCGATGGGCTGGCTCTGGTCACTCGCGAGCGCGCCGACCTGGGACTCTCGCGGACGGACGGCAAAGTACTCGTCGGAGAGCTCGGGCTCGATGCGCTCGACGCGGCCCTCGATGCGCACGGAGCGCTGCAGTTCCTGCCAGAAGAAGAGGATGGACGCATTCGGGTTCGCGGCCAGCTGGCGGCCCTTGCGGCTCTCGTAGTTCGTGAACCACACGAATCCGCGCTCGTCAAAGAGCTTGAGCAGCACGACGCGCGAGGACGGCTTGGCGTCCTCGCAGGTGCTGACGACCATGGCGTTGGGCTCGACGTTGCCGCTTTCGCGCGCATCGGACATCCACGCCGAAAACAGCTCCAGCGGCGGCTGCCGCAGCAGGTCGTCCGCCAGGCCCTCGTCCGAGTAGAACTGCCGCAGCCCGAAGAGCTGCTGCCCGCCTTCGCCGGCGCGCCGCTGCGCCTCGGCGTCCTCGCGGCCCGAGCTCGAGTTCTCGTTCTCGTGCTCCATCATCGCCCCGGCCCCGTCCGCGCCCGCGTTCTCCGCCGCCGGGCTCTCCGCCGCCGGGCTCTCCGCCGCCGGGCTCTCCGCGCGCGAGCCCCCCGCGCCGCTGCGCGCGCCGCTGCAGAGCGCACGCCGCGGCCAGCTGCAGCGCGCACGCCGCGGCCAGAGCGCGATCTGCGGCGCGCAGAGCGGCCCGGATACGCGCAGGGCGCGCGGCCCGGACGCGCCCGGCGGCGCGCAGAGCGGCGCGCAGGGCGGCGCGCAGGGCGGCGCGCGGAGCGGCGCGGGCGCGGGGCGGGCGGCGGCATGCGCGGCGGCGCGGGCGGCGGCATGCGCGGCGGCGCGGGCGGCGGCGGCGGCGCGGAGCATGGCGGCGGAGATCGCGGGCGCGGCTTCGATGGCGACCTGTGGCTCTTCGTGGCGCTCAAGGAGGACGGCAAGGAGGAGGAGGACCAGGAGAAGGTGCTGCGCGAGGAGTTCGAGGCCGTGTGCAGGGCCGTGCGCCCCGGCCGCTTCGACGGGTTCGAGCCGTTCGCGCACGCAGGCGCTCGCGTCGGGGCGCAGGCCGGCGACGCTGCGGACGGGGGCGATGTGCGAGGCGCTGCGGACGGGGACGGCGTCCGCGGGGAAGCTAGGGCCTCGAGGTCCTGGAAGGACTTCGTGGACGCGGCCCGGGAGGAGGGGATGAACTTCGTCGAGGGGTGCACGTGGAGAGACTTTGCGCACCGCGGAGATCACGACCAGTACACGGCGATCGTCTTCGCAGGCCACGCCACGAAGAATGGCAAGGTCAAGTTGGCGCCGAGGTCAGCCCCGACGCGCCCGTGCTGGCGAACCTGCTCGCGGAGATTGAGAAACTCCGCCTGCTCATCCTCAACTGCTGCACCACAGAGCCCCTCGCCACCGAGGTCGCGCGCAAACGCATGGACCAGCCCTTTTACGAGAAGGGCAAACATGACATCGTGATCTTTTGCTGGAGCACGGTGTGCTCCTTTAGCGGTGCGAGGTACATGAACGAAAACTTTTGCCGCGAGGTGTACAAAAAGCTTGCCGTGAGTGGAGGGCCGAGGCGGTTCCTGAGCGAAAACACGCTAACCCCCGAGGCCAAGGCTTCGGCTTTTCGCAGCGCCTTTCAACGCGCCATCGAGCAAACTGCATCAAGCGACGCTTCCGATACGCCCCTGATTCCGGGTTACGACGGCCATGACCTCAACAGCGACCTTCTCGGCGAGCCCATGCTCCTTCCCTACCTCAATACGCACGATAGCTACCTGTACGGGATCATGACCAAGTACAAGGCCGCGGATACGGGGATCGAGCTCATGAAGCGTCTCAAAAGTATGGCCAGTATTGGCTTCCTCCTCAAGGAGAAGCACGAGAAGACATGCACAAGGAGCCATTGCGAGCGTTTTTGTCCGGCTTTTAACGCCAAAATATCGACACTCTACCAATTTGGCGAATTCTTTAGCTGGCTCGAGCTCATGCGCAAAGAGAATACCCAGTACTACAAGGATAGCACGGTGATCGAGGTGATTGCAGCCTTTGCGGATGAGTACACCCATCTCCACGACGACAACTTGCTGCAGAGGGACAAGCATGGGAGGATTGGCGACTTTGCGACCACCGTTGCGCCAGGCTGCTTTGCGCTGTACCGCGTGCAGATTCAGAACATCGCCAAGGTTATGCTGGATCCGCACAACTCTCGCTCTGTGCTTCGTTACATCGATTTCTTCAAACTATGGCGTCTTGCCGACGCGAGCCCCGCAGACGACGCTACTACACATCTGTCCGACATTTCCGAAGAGGCCTTGCGGGAGCGCGAACAGGCTTCGAATCTACGAAAAATATTCTCCAAGCTTGAGCAGGACATTGACCTGCTCACCTTTGAGCTCGACGAGTCAGGTCCTGCAGCGGGACCTTTGGCGACCTTGGTGACTCGTATCTTTCCGGATCTTGCCAACAGTCTGCGGCTTCCTTTTCGCTTCCCACTGACTCGGCCCAATCCAATGTACTTGCAGACCCTGGGTTCCTTCAATCCTTTTCGCCCTGTAAAAATGCAATATCGCATTCGCCGCGACTCCAACGTGTACCGGCGCATTGCCTGGATTCATGACTCTATCCTTAAGCTTGTGGCAATGCTGGATTCGAGCATGCAGCACGACATCGAGGATGATAAGCTCTTTTGTACCTTTACCGAGCTTGATGCGAAGCTACATCCTAGTGTCTGGTCCCGGATTTCCAGCGTATTTACGCTCCGTCTCACAAAGCTTGCCTCGGTCGCATTGCTCCTCTCCGCAATTTCGCTGGCGCGACGCTAGGCTCGTATCCGTAAAAACAGGAGGAAATTGTGGATAATATATTGTTCTCTTCTTTGTCACCTTTGGGCCAATGACCTGTTGGTTAGTAGTTGCATGTTTTTGCTCCACCATGGTCAGCCTTCATTTCTAAGTGTTCCGCTCACGGCCCAGTCAGTTCCCAAACAGGCCGCATGGGCCTTTTCGATTCGAAACTGGGTCAAGACGATCGCGCAAGTATGATTGAAATTTGCCGGATGGGGAGAGACAGGGCACTTTGAGGTGGCCCGGGAATGATGTGATCGATCTGGTGAACGCGTGCGAACATGCCCCTTTGAAAAATGAAACAATGTGTCACAGGACACAAAAATGCTCTCTGTTAGGTTAAATTAATGATTGCCGGTCACCAGTAGCTGTCTCTATCTCTTCATCCACGGCCTGTAGCAACTTGTCACTTCCAGCTATGGAAATCTCATTCATCCTTCGCAAGACAACTTTGTGCACATCTCCACCTCTGAGGAAAACCGCAAGAGATAGGGACAGCAAGCCCCTATCTCGACAATCAAAACAACTTGACGAGAAAAACGAGAGGACGATATTTTGACATCCGTTACAAGACACGAGGTACCGTATTTGTGATCTCATCCATTGGGAAGACCATTCCTTCTATGTCCTCGACTTGCTTCGTGCGATCTCCCGTGACCGAAGAACTATCAGTCATGCTATAGCTCATAAGCTTCAAGAGCATGACGAGAACAAAGATGCCAAACAGGGCCCCTGGCAACAGAAGCGCAAAGAGAAGCACTGATTGAAATATGGGGTGCTCGTAAAATGACCTGGAATAGACGTCAACGTAGGCAGCAATCGGGCATGCTCCCTCCCAAGAGGCATCCATTTCACGACAGAGAGTAGCACGGGAGAATTCTCGATCGAGATTGCCGAAATAGCGCAACGTGTTGGCAATGTGGTAAATCTCATTCAGCACTTCTGTGTCGTACTGACGTCGCTCATAGGGTTTCTCCACATAGGAAGGGTAACTCCCGAAGCGTGACTCAATCTCGTAGTAGGATGCCGGAACACTTGGGTCACTGATGTAAATCGAGTATATTGGGTGAAACGAGAAATACGTCAGCGAAAACTCCGCATATGCCTCTGCATGCCAATCCCAAAAGTGCGTCGCGTTTGCACAAACACCTTGTTGTGGGCAGATGCTAAGGTATGACGTTCGAAGATCTGGGTATCGAAGGGCCCCTGCGGCTGGGATGAGAAGGAGCAGCAAAGTAATCGTTGCGACAACTATGAAGATGACTGTATCCATCAAAAAAGTGAGCAAACCAACACACCCTGACGACCCAGCTTCCACGACAAGATTTGACCTATTGAGCAGATAAAGAGCGACTAAAATCAACGTGTGAGGAACAACGCTGGCCAAACTAAGAACTCTCCCAGCCTGATAATGATCTTCCATAATTCCCTCCATGTTGGGTTCCGCTGCGAGAGGGTCGCTGTAAATCATTACGTCCCCACTTGGCCATAGTTCATACCCAAAGTTAGAAACGAGAAATGAACTCCCAATAAAGCAAGATATCAGACCGAGGCAGAGGCAATTAAGATAGCTGCACGTTTCTGGTGCGCCATTCGATCTGGTCGTCCCCGTCTCGACGGTATCATCTGGAAGGATACCCACATCGATCATGACAGGACTGGAACAACAAGCGACGAATGAGAGAATGACAGCAATCATACTGACAGAGAAGAAGAACGCGAAGAATGAGGTGTGCTTGTTCTCAACGTCATCCCAGAAACGTGTCAAGCAAACTGACTCACCCCCATTCAAGGATACTGTCGCTTTCGTCGCCAACGAAAGAGGTGAGAGACACTCAAGCTCGGTCGAGTTCAGCTCCACCTTGACCAGAGACTGCACCACCCAGAACTTGCCAAAGACGCTTTGAAGCTCGCTGCTTGTGATTGTCAGATTCTGGAGGCTCGAGGACCTCGCAAGGCCTTGGGGGAAATTCTTGAGCTCCACACTTGGTCCTGTCCACAGCACCGTGAGATTGGCAAGGTCGCCGAGGACGTCGAGCTGGCCTTCGACCGACACGTCGTCGATGTAGAACTCTTGCAAAAAGTCGAGGCCCTCAAAGTTCGGCCAGGTCTCGTTGCCGCCGAAGACGCCACCATCTTCGCCGCAACTGATCTTCCACACGCTGCTTGGGAAGGCGCCCCCACTTCCTGGTGTGCAGTCAAAGTCAACGCTCGTCGCGTTGCTGCAGAGGCAGAGCGCATGCGCAGCTGGGGTCAGCAAGGCGGCAAGCAGCGCGAGCGTCAAGGTCGTGGCCGTCATGGCGAGCGTGGGATCTTGGTTTGAGGTTGCAGAAAGTGATCGCGAGGAGGGTGTGTATTTGAGACGCACACTGTCGTACAACTCGACCCGCCAGATAATGGCGACAAATAGAATCGGGGCTCTAAATCAAATCTAGGCTCCAATCAATGAAAGCTCTGCAGACAATGCGTGACCCGCCCAAGCTTGCATCCCACCTGAGGTCAGTCATAATCTAGTATGCACAGAGTTTGACTCTCTGAAAACTAGTTTTCGTTGAGATTTGGAGGCCTGTCGAAAATAGGGCAAAGAATGAAATTGCGTTGCGCTTGGGAAGAATTAGGCGCCTGAGGTTCACGCTCACTCTTTTGGCGAGTTGCGTTGAAGCCTTTTTTAAACTTGAAACACGCAGAGGCGAAGCGCATCGCCTAGGGCCAGAGCCAGCAAGCCACGCGCGAGCTTACGCGGGGACTGACAGCGCAGACGTGCAAAGGAGGATGTCCGAAGGTGCGCTCAGAGTATGGAGCGAGCGTTTGCAGAGCAGCATCAAAGATGCCAAGCTCAAGTTCGCGCAGCTCGCCACGGTGAGCAGCGACGGGATCCCAGCGAATAGAACAGTGGTATTCCGTGGATGGTACGAGCAAGACGGGCGCAAGGCTCTTCGCTTTATCACAAATGGCGAGGCCGAAAAGGTTGCGCAAGCAAAGGCAAACAGCGCCGCTGAGCTCTGCTGGTATTTCACCGATTCACGCGAGCAGTACAGACTTACAGGCGACCTCGAGGTGGTTGCGGCCGATGCCAAGGATGACAAATTGGTCACCTTGCGCAAGAACCAGTGGAGTGAGCTCTCGGATAGCGCGCGAGAACAGTTCTACTGGCCGCAGCCTCGGTCCGTGCTGCCCTCGGGCGTTGACAATTTCAAGGATCTTCTCGACAAAGGGGCTATTCCCGAGGGCGGCAAGGACTCGAATGGAGACTTACTGCAGCCCCCAGACACCTTTGTCGTCATGCTTCTGTGGCCTCGCTATGCCAAGTACCTGAATCTATTTGACAACTTTGCGCAGGAGGACGCTCGCGTGTACAAGCCGGACGAGCAGACTGTCAAAGGTCAGAATGCTGACATTGTAGCCGAAGGCGACGGAAGTGACCATGCGTGGAAGCTCACGCGCGTTAGCCCCTGAAATAGTGAAGATTTCAATGCTCAATCATTTTTAATCGATCAATCGGTCCAGCCAAACAAAAGGATAGAATACGATGAGATAGATCATGAGATGTGATGAGATGTGATCAAAGTGGATTGTGACGGCAAACCATCGCGCTCCGATTTTTTCATACTTTACGTCTTTTTTCTAATCGCTTTCTTTCTCTCTTTCGAGTAGTGGGAAAGAGAATCTTTACGGCGAGACAAAGTCATCAATCACAATGATTTCTTGTCCTGTTTCTTGTACCAACCGGCCCCTACGCCCCACTTCATTTGTATCAGTGATTTTCAACCACATCGATGAAGGTAGCTACGTGACGCGAGAGCATGACGGCCATGCGTTCGTCGGCCTCGTCAAAGACCCCTGGCGTGCGGTCACCAGTGTCTGGGTTGTCCTTTTGCACAACCTTGTTGACGATCTGAATGGCACCAATTACGCGACCATCAGTGTCCATCTTGATTGGCACGACCAAGAGTGATCGGGTCCGGTACCCTGTCCTTTTGTCGACTTCTTGGTTAAAGCGAGGGTCTTGGTACGCATCGTCAACGCGCGCTGTTTCTCCGTTCTGCACAGCCCAGCCAACCACACCTTGGTGCTGGCGCACGCGTATTTCATCCTTTTCACCTGTAGCAATTTTACTCCAGAGCTCCCCCGAGTCCTTATCCAGGAGCCACAAGGTGGCACGCTCAGCATGGACAAGCTTATGCCCATCTTGCATGACAGTGCGGAAAATGGTGGTCAGCTCATTGGCGCGCTTCATGCGGTCTGCAGCAGCTGTGTCCTTGAAGAGAAGAATGCTCATGCCCAAGAGGCAGCCGGTGACCACGCCAACGCAGCCGCCGAGAGTACGCCAAATGCGGGCCGTGCGCGAGGTGATCTGCGCTTCGGTCATCCCATGTGCCGGCAAATTCAATCGCGCCACGACAGCATCGACGATTCCACCGCATGTGATGCCGGCCACGTCGCTCACACATTGCCCGAAGCCTGCGGCGGTGAGCGTCGAAAGTCCAAAGGCAACGCCGAGGGTCAGGTCGAGCACCTCGCCGGCCTGAATCATGACCAAGTTGTCCATGAATCCAAAGCCTATCATTGGAATTGCAGCGTGCATCGCCGCAATGCGCAGCTGTCGGGACGACGGGCTCTCCAACGCGGCCCCACTTTGCCTTCTCGTTGTCGTTGTCGTCGCCGAGGTCCTCCTCCTCGTCCTCGTCCCCATATTCGTGGGACAAGTGCGCGTTTGGGTCACACGCACGAGGGACCCCGCCCTCCGCACGCCTGCAAACATGCTTTCAGAGCCTGCAAGCCCGCGGCGAGCTCCTCTTCCCGCCTCTTTTTCTCTCGTTTCTTATCTGCAGCGCAGTGCAACACGACAACGCAACGCAACGCGGCGCGGCGCGGTCTCGACGGCGTCTGTACGTAGCAGCGCAATTCATTCTTCCTGCTCTCTCTCCGAGTCCTGAGAAAGAAACGCTCCCCCAAGTCGCCTTCGAGCGTCTTTGCGCTATATAAGTGGCCACTGCATCTCAACGACCACGCACTGGCAAAGGCCGGGAAAACAGCTTCTCTAACTCAGTGGTAGAGTGCAACCCTGACACGGTTGAAGCCGCGAGTTCGATCCTCGCGAGGAGTACTTTTCTTTCCTGCTTACGCACATGTGCCGTTGCTTCTCTAACTCAGTGGTAGAGTGCAACCCTGACACGGTTGAAGCCGCGAGTTCGATCCTCGCGAGGAGTAACTTTTTTTTCCCCTTTAGGTATAGGCCTATTCCCTCTCTTTTTTTTTTCATCGACTTCTTCTCTTTTCTTGTTCGTTTGTCGAGATTGACAAGCAGTTTGGCTTCGAGAGGAGCGTTATCGTGTATACTATTTGAGGTTGTGGACCTAGCAAGGTTATAGCTTGCATCTGCCATGGCTGGCTGCAGCTGCAGCTGCAGCTGTTTAGTGTAAAATACCTTGTGGCTTACAAGCCGACTGCGACAAGCATTCAGCGGCCGCAGCGAACGTTTTTCTTGGAGGAGTGACTGACTGACCGACCGATCGATTGATTGATCGAATGATGTGAGGTGATGTGATGCGATAAGATGAGATGAGATGAGATGCAAAGAGAAAGATCGATCATCCAACCCATCTGCCTGCTAATGCTCCTGCTGCCGCTTCGAGGAAATCGGAGGCACTTCCATCTTTGCCAAGGAGAATCACTACGCGAGCTTGTGTCCAACTAGGAGACTCGACATGCCGTGTATACCGGTCATCGCACGCATGCATGACCAATCCGACTGGCCGACGACAAGATCGCACGAGATCGATCATCCGCTCTCTCCCCGAAGCAGCATTCTCCGTAGTTCCAGCCCGAGGCGGGCCAGCTCGCGTCAGCCCGCGCGAAGAGGCCTCTCCCGGCAGCGAGATCGCGCTCGCCTCGGCGCGGTGATCGACATTGACCCCCACTGTTTGTCTGTAGAAGACAAGACCCTGCCTGCCAGGCCTCGTCCCATCCCGCCGCCTCCACATCGCGCGGCGAGCTCGCCTCGAGACACTCCGCTCCGCTCCGCTCCGCTCCGCTCCGCTCCGCTCCTCACAGGCCCGCCGAGCTCCCCGCGCCAAGCAGGCCGCCCGAGCGTCTCCTCGAGCCTGCTCGCCTTCGCGCGCGTGGTCGCCGGCGCCGCGCTTCGCGGCGAGGACGAGCACGAAGAGGGCCTTGGAGAAGCAGGTCTTGGAGAAGCAGGCCTTGGAGAAGCAGGCCTTGGAGAAGCAGGTCGAGGAGAAGGCCGAGCGCGAGGGCGCGGCGCAGACCGCGGACGAAGACGCCGGCGGCGGGCGGGCGGGGATGTCGCGCAGACCGCGGCTCGAGAGCGGCGCCTCGGGCGCCTCGTCGTCGGCGGGGTCACGCGGCTGGGCGAGCGCGAGATGGTGGGGCGCGGACCCGGACGCCGACATTAGCGAGCCGCCGCGAGGGGGACTCCGCCAGCAGGACCGCGAGGGCGGCGGCGAGGACGAGGAGGAGGAGGAGGAGGAGGAGGAGGAGCACCTGTGGACGCAACAGCTGCGGAGAAGGGTGCCCTTGCCTGCATCGCAGCAAAGGCTGCTCCATGATGACGATCTGGCTTCGATACCCACATCGGTGTCGCCCTCGGTAACGAGCAGCTCCGTGCCAAGCTTGTTTCGCAAGGGGACAGGATCCAGACTGTCGCGCGAACTCTCCATGACGCGAAGTCTTGACAGGTCCTCGTCCTCCTTTAGCGCAGGCCAGAGCCAACTTGACCGTTCGTGGAGCATCGGATCGTCGTTTCTCGGCCGAGACACCCGAGGCAGCCCGACAGATGGAGCCTTTGAGCTGAGGCGACGAGGTTCAACTACAGCTAATGCACCCGGATCAAATGGAGCGAGCGGAGCTACCACGCGCTGGTCCGCCTCCGTGCCGACATTGATTCTGCTAGTCATCGTTGCAATCTACACGGTCTTGTCAGTACTTCTTAGTCTTGGATTTCGACTCATCGGGTTTCCCTTGCCCACGCTGCTCGCGCCCATTCTTCTCATCGGACTCACAGGCATTGTTCTTGCGCGACCGGGAACCCTTGCCTCGCTTTTTTGTACAGGTATTAATCTGGTCACACACCGAGCGCTCGGGCTTGGCACACGGGCCGAAATTGGCCGCATTGACATTTTGCGCCGAAGAATTGATGGGATTGCTGTCTTTTTAGAGGACGTACCCATTTTCCAGGTTGATGAGGCATCTCTTCAATTCACCTCGCGGGCCATCAATCCTTTCCATGGATCCACGCGACCCCTCCTCACACTTCTTATATCCGGCGTCCGGGTCAACATGCTACACGCTCTCCTTGAGACCTTGCTGCCCCCCTTGCCCTCGCCGGAGGCGTCGGGCAAGCTCTCTGGTCGCAGCACAAGCTCCAACGCTGGCGCACAGGCAGGCAGAAACCCAAGTAGCAGCAGCAGCTCAGGCGCCTACGCTGACATGAGCTCTGCATCGTCAAGCTCTAAATCTGACAATAAGAAGAGCACATCTACCTCCTCTACCAGCAAGGAATCGTCTTCAGCAAATGATAGCGCAACGCCTGGTCGTGGCGGCAAGTCCGCAAGGCAACAGAAACTTATTGGTCGCTTGCTCTGGATCAGCGGCTTCATGGTGGTGGAAGTAGACCGAATCGACGTGCGCTTTATTTCAAGCGATGTAAACTTTGACTTTCAGGCCCGAGAGCTCCTGCTCTCGTGCGCAAAGCCAACCGCTTTGCACCACACGGGGCCCTTAGGATCAACGTCTTCGTCAAATGAAGATGACACTGGAAACGCTGGTGGTGGTTCTTTGGGTGGCACCGCGACATCCAACGGCTCGAGCCCATCTACTTCGGCGAGTGTAGCAGAAGGGCGATTTACAGCTGGCAAAATTCAGATTGATGTGGGAAGCGGTATGAATTCTACGCCCGTCTTTCACATGCGTGACCTTTGCATTGGTGCTGGAATTGCATATGCAATGGAATACAGCGAGCGCATCGCGCGGGAAATCTGCTCTTGCGGACCTCTCGACGGAAGTTCCTGGACGAGAAAGTCTCGCCGTCCCTTCGCATTGGATCGAATTTCCTTCCTGGTGGGCGAAATGGATTTGCTTGCGTCACACCACCTCCTCACAGCGATGCGTGTCGTCGTGGGTCTGCAAAAGGAATCACATCTCGCACATTTGTATGCCGCTCAGTCGGATGCTGCCAGTCGTCAGCGACGCGGATCTCGTAGCGGGACGTCGCTCGGAGATGGAGACGTTGCCTCTGACCGCGATCGAGATTTGGCCAACCTCTCCGCGGAGCGACGCATCGAACTCTCACGCAAAGAACGTTTCCCTCGGTTGCAGCAGCAACAGCAGCAGCAGCAAGAACAAAACCATCTACACCATCGATCACGCGCCGTCTCTGAGCTTTCAGAGGACACAAGTGAAGTCTCTGTGGACTCTGCAGGTTGGGAGTGTGAACGCTGCAGCTTTTATAATCAACCGCTCGATATGGTATGCGCAGTCTGCAAATTGCCTCTCAATGGCCGTGCAGCCTCAGGTATTGGATCTGCAAGTGCACATCAGCCATCTCCTGACGCCGTAATTGCCGGCTTTGCCGGCGAGGAGGCATCTCCAGGTGGAAGCGACGAAGATGACGACTCTGATCGTGCCGGCAGCGTCGATCGGGACGGTGAGCTCGAAGCGCACGATGATAGAAACGACGAGGACGATGACGACGATGAGGACGAAGATGAGCCGCCCAAATCAGTGCAGAGGCAAGCCAGCCAAGCTCGAATGCAGACGGTGAACTCCTTTGAGTACGTCCTGTTGAATTTGCTGCGCCGTCTTCCATCTCATTGTGACTTTAAGGTGGGAGCGCTATTGTGCGCCGTCCAGGGGGAGCGGGCGCACAATGCAACGGGGGGTTGCGCCATTTTACATTGCCAGCTAGAAACGCAGCTTCACGCCGGCTACTCGAGCACAACGGTTGGTGACGAAGCGCGCAAGCTTGTGTCACGATCTCTCGATTTTTCCACCCGTATTCAGCATGCTACTGCATCAATTCTTCCTGTCTCTTTCGAAAGAGTTGCCGCCAATCAAGTTTCTGTCCGCGATTCGCGGAACCTCATGCTACTCTCGGAGATCGAAAAGAACACGTTCATCCGCACACGTGACTCTAGGTTGCGCATTTCTATCGAGTGCGACGTGGCGCAGGGGAGTTTGCAAGAACCCAAGTACCTGCAGCGGTCTTCGATCAGCGAAATCGACGACCCAGACCTTGCACCTCCAGCTGCTACTCAGACCTCCGAGACCAAGCGTGGGCCTGGCCGTGCGTGGGACTGTCCCTCGTGCAACAACCGCAACACCTCGCGTGACACCAAGTGCGCGCTATGCAAGGAGCCCTATAATGCTGTCGTTGTGCTCCCTACATCCTGGCTGGAAATGGCGCCAGTAGCGGGCGGCTCGCAACCAGTACAAAACAACCACCACCATGATACGGCAGTGCGCGTCCAGCTCGATGTTCAAAAACCAGAGTTGCAAGCGAGCGTCAGTGTCTTTGAGTGTCTTGCAAGTCTCCGCGGCGCACTGTCTCAGCTAGATGAGGAAGACGAAGAAGACGACGAGGACGACGAGGACGATCTCACGGCAGACGGGGAAGACTCTAGTAGCCCATTAGGGTCAAAGACTGCAGCAGCCGCGCGAAATCCATCGAGTCACACAAAGACGAGGCCAGACCGACTCGAGCCTGTTGCCCCCCCGGATTTAGGGGCGCCGAGGCGCGAGGCAAAGCTACTGCCTTCCCTTTGGGTGCCCGAAGTTCTCGGTATCTCGTCGATGCGCGTCTTTCGAATTCACGTCGAGATGTCAGACGCTGACCTAACGCTATTGCCGCTCGTCCCGCTCAACACGCGTCGGCAAGCGCCTCAGGGGAACACTATCACGTCAACGCAGATCCAAACGCAAGTGCAAAAAATGGCCATCGACTTTAAATTCGACCAAAGCGTACCGCCTGCGCTTGCTGCGCATGAGATGCTTAGCGCTCGAAAAGCTGGCAAACCTGCAGTACAGCAGACTCACAGTGTGCAACGCATCGTTACAGCACTTGATTTCTTTGCCGGTCCTGCCTCAGTGTGGCAGCTTTTCACGCCCCGCGAAGCGCAACACCGAACCAA
Organism: Aurantiochytrium sp. KH105; assembly: GCA_003116975.1. Taxonomy (NCBI): domain Eukaryota; class Bigyra; order Thraustochytrida; family Thraustochytriidae; genus Aurantiochytrium; species Aurantiochytrium sp. KH105. Next base: position 335,840 of record BGKB01000008.1, read on the forward strand.
CGCGCTTGTGCAGTGGAGCGCCGAGATTCCTTCAGGGGCTGCAGATCTCGACGCTTCGAAGCGAAGATCGCGCATTCTCCAAGTTGCGGGCTCCATCACGTCCAAGTCACGTATACATTGGGACAAGGGCGCGCCGGAGCCTCGGCACTTGGCCGTCAAGGTTATGGGGGCCGAGCCAGGTGTGCGCCTAAACGTACACGGAGCAAGCGCGCTGCGAGGAGTTGCCCTCGGTTACGACTACATGAACGAGTACTTTCGATGCTTCAAGACACAACCTCAGCCTAAATCCAAGGTTAGCAGCCCCGGACCGGAGTCCGAAAGACGCGCAAGCTCCCCATCATCGACGTCCCCGACAGCCACGCTCGTGGCGGTCGTTAAACGAAAGGTCCACGTCTCGGTTGTTCTTGCCAAGATATCCGTGTCGTTTCACGCGGTAGATGGACTTTCCAACCAGCGCCACACCTTTCGTCTTGCGCTACCGGAAGTTTCCGTGGAGCGAAAAATGGGCGAGAATATTAAAGTCCGCATCCGCAAGCCTTCGCTCGCGCAAGCAACGTCAACATCTGTGAACTCGACCGGGTCGTTTCATCCAGTCGTGAAATGCAGCAAGATATCGCTTGACCTCGAGTCTGGCGAAGAGCAGGCCCCAGATGGGGAGACGAGCAGCCCAAGCAATGCCGCGGCGACGTCGCACGGGTCGGTTGTCCATGTTCTGCAAGCTGACATTCGACTTCACCAGGTGCAGGTCACGCAAGGCCCTGACATTGAGTTTGGACGAGGACTCCAGGCCGTCTTGAGGCAGCGCAAGGCGTTTCGACAAGGCTTGCGAGATCTCTCGGCGCGTCGCGCCATAGTCTCTCCGGCCTCACCTGGGTCACCGATGCATTCGTCCCGCAACATGCCTCGAGAGAGCCAAAGGAGCCCTTCACGCGAGGGCATCACACCACGTGTCTTTGACGGCAGCTTGGACCCTTCCAAACCGTTGCTTGGCGTGGAGGTAGGTAGTGTAGCAAATGAGCTCGAGCCACGGAATATTCTTCGCAGAAATGGTAGCGGTACCCGCAAGCATGGGACAAGCGCAGCGAATGCAAGTGGCGGGGAGAAGAAGGGCCGAGCTAGTACTGGCCGTCGACAACGGATTCGTCTTAAAGTGCATGCGGATGAAGTCCTTGTACGGTTTTTGCACGACCCCACTGCTTTTCGTGAGGACCCACGTCTCGAGCGTTTTGCACCACCGAGCACTCGCGGAAGTGGAAAGGGCTCCTCCTCGTACATTGCGTTCTTTAGTCTGAAAGGCGTCGCAATTGGTCTCGAATGGGATAGCCTCGAGCACTCAAAACAGGGTCTCCGTGATCTTGTCTGGGCTTTCGATGATTGCTCGAGCGACCGCGTTGCGCAGGAGGCCCACTCGCATGGCTTTTCGTTTGCGATCGGGGCTCGCGTCTTTCAATGTGACGTGGAGCACTTTGTCTTTCAACTTCGCGACCACCGGAGGCCTCTGGCTGAGGCCTGGTCGCTTTCGCTGCCGCGTGCTGCATCGGTGGTTCTTGCAGAGCTTCGAGGCACGCCCGCGTGCACTTCTACAGCGAACGTAGTGCTCAGTGAGGCTTTTCCGCTGGTCATTGCTCGTGACTTTCACGCTCAAACCGCAAGATCTGTTGGAGGGCATGGGCATACATCCCTATGGCGTACTCTTCCGCAACCTGCCAAGCGTTGCAATCCCCCTCAAATTTTACTACGATGTCGAGCTCTCTTGTGCGCAACTCAACGTTGCACATGGTGACTGTCTCAGCGCGACATTGCGAGGTTTCGACGCTGCGCTCTCTCGCATGCTGCCATCGTCTTCGGATAAGCGCTCGCCCAAGCTGGGCTTTTGGGATCGATTGCGCTACCTCTTTCACGGCGTGCTTTACGTCAACGCCAACCGAGCAAGTGTTCGCCTGCTGACCCTTTCTCCTTGGCACGGCGACACAGGCCTCCTTATCACCGGAAACTCGCTGCAGCTCCGCAATTTGCGCGAAGTCAATGAGTTGCCTGGGCACAGCAGACGCCGATTGAGGCGACGACTTGAACGGAGAAGCGGCCCTGGTTCAATATCGAGGCAACTCTCAAAGCGCACCTCCCAGAATCGGTCGGTGACTTCAGATGGGTCGGCTCGCGATGTCATGGATTGGAACACGTTTTTCGTGCCAATGTCACGTCAAGGGTCAATTCGCTCACGCAAGCTGAGTTCGGGATCAACAGGGCAAGAATCGCAAGGCACAGATCCAACCACGGTGACGGGCTCGATCTCTGAAAATGGACCCGGAGGGAACGCCAACACCCCTGTTGCCCCTACGGGTCGCGAATGGGAACTCACGTGCAGCCAGCTCGTGGTAAGTGCAATTCGCGATGAGCGCGCTGGCAAGGTGTTGCAAACGACTCTCTTGACTGTTCCGCGCGCACGCCTCCAGGTCTCCTTCCGCTGGGGAAACGCAACAACCATGGACCATTATGTTCAGCTTTCGCACGGCCCCGAAGCAAGACCGTGGAACATTGACGACATGTACAGGGACTTTCGCTCCGATGGCCTCGACCTCGGTCTCAAGTTCGAGTTAGGCGCTGCCTTTCGGGAACGTCAGCCGGGACGGCAGCAAGATCCAGCAAGTTCTTCCGACCCGGTCGCAGAGGGCGTGTCGGGCCCTCTTGGAGGGCAAGATTCCGGAAGCGCAGAGCGTGGTGTCGATGCCCAGGACCTTGGTGACGGAGGGTCTGTTTACTCAAACTCGAAGACGATCACGACGGCGCCAGAAGATGACCTTGATGATGACGTTTTCGATTGCCTGTATCCAACGCTTACACTATGCTGGGAGGCCTACCCGCTCATCTGCGAAATCCGCCGTTCGTTCGCCCCGCTCGGCCCGCCACGTACGGCCCCTGAGACTGCAACTTTCGCGCGACTCTTGACCCGGCTTCGCATCGGAATCTTGGCAGATCGACCGCGCCTCTTGTGGTGGGAGGAGCCCCGGTCGGAAGCCGCGCTTTTCATCGCCGCGGATTCTGTAGTTACCAGGATTGAGTACATTCGGCCGCCTGACCAAGGCACGAATTGGGTTCCGCCGTGTGGGTATCCTCCCTCATGGGTACAGCACGCGCTCTTGGTGCAGTGTTCGAGCGTGCAAAGCCACTTTATCCCTCGTGCAATGCCGTTTGTTGTAATTTCGGAGTCCGCCATCCTCGTTGAGGAACGAACCTATATGGATGCGTCAGGTTGCAGCTGGCGTTTCTGGAGCTCATTCCCTCCACCGCCACCAGCGACATTGCAGACAATGAACAGTTCTGCAAAGCCTGATGGAAAACCTGCGCGAGGATTGTCTGCAAGCGAACCCTGGGTCATGACGCCGGCCATTATGCTGACGGCGGGCCAGTGGCAGCAGATGCAAGCGACAATGAAAACGCGCGAGTCGACCTCTTCGCATGAAACGCCCGACACGTATTTTGAGGGAAGTGAAGCCGGTGAGGAGGAAGCTTTCACCATACGCATCGACGAGGTCCGCGTGCGCTGGGACATCAACATCCGCGACGCGATCTTCATGGTCATTGGCAGCGTTATGTTCGCCTTTCGCCAGCAGGCCAAGGTAGATGAACGCTTGCACGAGGAAGCAATGCTCGCGTTTGCGTCCGAGTCGGAGACAAGCAAAGGTCGCGAGGGTGCCAGTGACGACGACAACGAGGAGAGTGCTCGCAAATCTGCTGAAAGTAAAAGCAAGCTTCCACGGGGAGCCGACGGGGCAAGCGTGGAGACGAGTTCGAGGGCTGGGGCGAGTCCTGGGAATGAGAATTTCGAGGTGGAAGAGAGGCAAGAGCAGTTTGATGGGCATTTCATGGGTCCTCTCGTGGACTTTGAAGATGCCTTCGCTCCAGAGGTTCGACCGAGTCGTCTCATGAACGAGCTTTTGATCATGAGTGATCGTTCACACGGTCGGACGTTTACAACGCCCATCGCGTACGTCGAGCATTGGGTCCCAGATGAAGATTCCGCTCTTATCCACACGAGTCCGGATTCTGCAGGATCGTCGAACCCGTCCCCGGGACTTGACGGTCGACCGAATAATGACTCTGGGGTGGCCACCGACCTAGGCCTTCTTCCGGAGGAAGAGGAGTTCCCGGAGGACTCTGCTCATCGCGAGGAGGAGCCGCAGGAATCCTCGGATGGAGACGCGGAGTCCAGAGGGAATTTGGAGTTTCTCGTCAAATTGCGGTGGGGACAAGTGTTCTTGCGCGCGGGCGCCGATGCAGCATTCGTGACGGGTGAACTTGCCACGGTCCGTACTTTCAAGAGTCTGCTCAAGTGTTTTGATCGTGTCAACGGCGGCGAGATGCCTGGCTTTGAGATGGTGCGCAAGGAAGTCGATGTTCGCGTGAGCGGGGCGCAGGTGTTCACGCTGACTGCCGATGGCGCAGACGAGCGACGAGAGAGATGCACCCCATGGGTGAATCTGCGACGCGGGTACGAGACGTTTTGTTTCACTGATACCTTAGAGGACTACGCGTTTTGCTTCCACGAGGAGGAGGATGGAAGCGATGAACGCGACTCCTTTGGGGAGCCCATCTTGCGCAGCACGTCGGCGCACAGACGGAACTTTGACACGTACGGAGGCTCGGGCAAACGGAAGGGCGGCGTTGAGCACCGCCCTGCCCTCGAGAGCATGGACTTTTCGATTCACGAAGTTACGTTTGCGATCATCCCTCCGGACGTAAGTGACCTCAAGCGACCTTTGTCGCCGAGCGACGCACGCATCCCGCGAGGTAAATTCGTTATCGCTATGCCCAAGTTGGACATTTGCCTCGACTCGCGGGCGTTTTTCGACATTCTCGGTGTCATTCGCAAACTTCTTCTCGTTATGCCCTCGCCAGACTACACCGCCCTGCTTCGCAAGTCGAAAGCCAGCGACGACCACTCATCGCAAGCAGACCATGCTCGCGCAGATTCAACGGACTGGGAAGAGACGTTCGGCGAGCTTGAAGATCATGGCATGTTTGACGACAGCGATTCGGATGTCGGCCACTCTGGAAAATCTGCCCGGGCTGGACTCCTCATGCAAGACTCTTTTGCTGCAGAGGACATGAGTGTGAGTGATGCCGACTCCGATTTGGCCGAGGCGGTCAATCTTGAAGGTGACAAATTGTTGCCCGGGCACGAGGGCGCAATGGACAACGATTCGGGCTCTGAAAGGTCGGGAGCGGCGTCGACCTCTGTTTCGGGGCCAACAATGTCTACGTTGGCGTCTGGGTCAGGAGCCGCGGCAACCGCGGGAGGAACCTCTGCTCGAGGTCATGTAGTAGCTCGAGGGCACTCGCGATCGCGATCTGTGGAAATGCTGCCCACGAATGTGGGTCGAGGCTCAAGACACAAGCCCACCGCAAGCGAGATGGGTCTGTCAACCATGGACCCGGGCGACTTGGCGCTCATCCGAAACGAGTCGCGGCACGTGCGCTCAGGCTCGAAAGGGTCATTTTCTTCGCGCAATTCGCAGCCTCGACGTGGAAACACCTTTTATGGGAATATTTCCTCGCGACTTCGGCCCCGCCATAAGCACACGAATGGACACGGCTCGTCCACGTTGTCAGGCGCGGCGTCGGTGGGCAGTCATAATTCCGAACGCCACAGACGTGACTCGATTGTGAGCTCGAAGCAGCTTATCTCGGAGGCCGAGGCCGAACTTGTGGCGAACAATAACAGCATGAGCGTCCTCAATAAAATCGTGCAGCGTGTGGTGGGTCTTCGTTCGATTGAGCACGTGGCTCGTGAGTCGGAACTCGTTTACGTGATCGACAAGGCCTCAATCCGACTTGTCGAGGACGGACCGTCGGCCTCCGCGGGAGCTTCTTCTTCTTCTTCTTCTTCTTCTTCTTCTTCTTCTTCGGCTGCGTCATCCTCATCGGCGACACCTGGAGGCGTACACGATAGCGCACATTCGTCTGGACAGCAGGGCTATGAATGGCAACGCGAATCCACAAAGGGCAAGGTTGAATACGACCGTGTCAACATGCATCTTGTGAACTTGCGCGGCTCGCACACATTTGCAGACGACGGTTCGACGCGCGTACAAATTTCCCTGGGGGAGATCCTCGTGGCGGATTCGATGCAAAGTGAAAGCGAATTTAGGGACATCTTACGTGGCTACGTTGTGAGTTCGGGATCGAATGACTCGTCTCGCGTCCCGATCTTGCGGATCGACGCGCGCACGCGGCCTCATTTCATTATTGGCGACTACAAGGTCAACGTTTATGAGATGTTGCAGCTGCTCATTTACCCGGGAGCGCCCTCTTACCGTCTGGCTGTGCACCTAACGTATGACGCCGCCATGTTTTTCATGCGCTTCTTTCGCTCTGAGCCGGATGAGGATCTCGACAGCGACGACACGACAGCCGTTGCGAAAAAGCCAAACAATTCCCAATCGCCCGCGACGTCCGCAAGCAGTACGCGGCAGCCGCCGCCGCCGCTGCAGCCCCACCACGATCCGCAGCACGCGTCACAGCAGCAAGGCGGCACACTGGAGGGAGCGAAGCAGCGGCGAGGGTCTGTGGTGGAAAGCATTTCGGGTCCTGCGCTGGGCAAACGTGGACGCGGCCGCAGTTCGTCTGCGGAAAACGTGCGCGAAGCATCAGCTGTAGCACTTGCTAGCGCAAGCCCGTCGCTTGGAAACGAGGCGAGCGCACGAGGAGAGCGATTGGTGCGCTCAGGTTATATTTTGAAGCGGGGCCGCAATGACATTTCATGGGCGGCGGGTCGTGTGCGTAGGAATTACTGCCAGCTGCGCGTGGTGCGAATTGACGGGGAGCTGCGGCACGTGGTCCTCGAGTATTACAGATCAGACTTTGAGACTCGACTGCGGCTACCACCGCGAGGCACTGTCGATTTGCGAAACGTTGTCGTGCTTGAGTTTTCGCAGGATGATGGCGCGCCCAAGCACGCGCTGGACATGGTTGTGGAGATTCCGAATGCTTCGCCTCGTGGTCCGGGTTTGGGCGGGCCTATCCAGACCGTGCGGTATACCTTTTCGCCCGATTTGAGCGGAAAACGCGGACGAAACATCCAACCCCACGTCGCTTCGGCAGAGTGGGTCGCTGCGATGCGCCCGTTCTGCCGCAAAGACGTGCTTGGGCCTAAAATCCAGAGATTTCTCGAAGACGAGGCCACCAAAGCGCACTTTGAGGACATCTCCGCTGCGGCCCTCAAGATACTTGTGAGCTACACTCAGCGCCGCGCGGGGACATCGGCATCTGCTCATCGACGGGACGCCTTGCAGCATCAGCAGCTGCAGCAACTTCAGCTGGGAAGATCGCACTTGCAAGGTGCCATGGATTTGGCCGATGCGCAGCTGCTTGCGGCGGAGGGCATTCCGCTGGAAATGTTGTGCGACCCTGCCGAGTACGAGCGTTTTCTCGTGCTGAACCAAGCGAGGCGCTATTTGCTCTCGAAACGACGCGCCTCGGCGCTCGGGCTTTTGGACCGCGACACGATCCGCATGCACTCGGGCGAGCTCGTTGATTTGGTTTTCATGCAGTATACGCGGACGTCGGATCTGAACATTTCAGTAGCAGCTCTAGGTTTTCCGTACCCCCTTCGCAAAATGACCAACAAGCGAGCCGAGTGTTCTGCGCTCGTCTTGCGCAACGGGCTGCTGACATGGCAAAAGTTCTTTTCGCACCTGAGACAACGATTGACGAGGAGCCTGATTAAATCTCTTTTACTGACAGGTGGCACCGGCGCTCGTACGCGTGAGCGCAACATGATTCGCGAGGCTCGGGAACAACAGAAACGCGAGGAGGCCGCTGCAGCGGCGGCGGCAGCAGCTGCTGCGAACCGCGAGCGGGGTAGCTCGCGGATGCATACTATTCGACCTCCGAACCTGAAGTTTCTGTCAACCTTTTCGCAAGGCCAGATGCCGGGAGCGCAGCAAGTGAACTCTGCAAACAGTAACAGCAGCGGTCATGGTGGGGGAAGCGCTGACGAGATCAAAGAGAGCGGTAGTGCCGCGCACAAGTCCCCCACATCGGGCGGAGCCGGAGCCGGAGCCGGAGCCGGAGCCGGCGCCGGCGACGTTGCCGGGGATGCGGAGCCAGAGAGTGCTGCTTCGACAGAGTCTCGCCGGAAGCGTGGGTTTCGCTTCTCTTCAACAACGAGTCCATTGTCAACGATTTCTTCGACAGGAACTGCAGCCAATTCGTTTTCTGGCGAGCCTCCGAGTGCACAAGACCAGGAGTAGCTTGCGCGTTAATGTAATGAACATGGCGCGCTCTCTGTTGCTGCTATCATTTTTCCTATTTTCTCTTTCTTTTGATCCGCTTTGTTGCCTTCTCTCGTGCGCGCGCTCTTGTATCGGGTCTCATGATAAGTCTACTAGATTAGATTCTTATGTGAACGACGATTGAAGCGTCTATTTGGTAAGCGTGTACTTTTCCTCGTTATCGAGTTTGTTGGTCACAAGCGAATCATACGTGTCGTCGACCATCTGCTGAAGGCCAATGTACTTGATGCCAAGTCCGCCCTCCGAGGTTGGCTTGGTGGACCGTTCCGTATTCATCAAGGTCTTGTGAGGAGGCGGCGCACCAGCCACGGGAGGGGGAATCTCAGGATCAACTTCGGAAGGAAGTTCGGCTTTGCGGTCGTCAGAAACCTTGGACGAAGCGCGAAGCGCCTCGACGACCTCGGCGACCATGGGCGTGCAGGCAACGAGTAGGTTGCGCTTGCCCCAACCAGCCCAGTCGAGGTCCATCTTGGCAGCGACGACATGGGCATGGGCAACATCGCGCACATCGACCAGCGCAGAGCTCTGTTGTTTGATCGAAGGGGTGCCGAAATACTTGAAGAGGTTGTACATGCTCGTGTGCAGCCTTGGGTTGTCCTGACCCGGGAGAATGGGCCCGTAAATCATTGTTGGGTTCATGACACTGAGCTTGAAGGGACAGCCGTCCTTGGAGGCGATTTCCCAGGCATGGCGCTCGGCGAGAACTTTCGAGAGGCAGTAATAGTTTTTCTTTTCCTCGAGAAGATCGGCGGGCGACCAGTCGTCCTCGGTGAAGTGCGAGTCCGCCGGCTTCGCGCCGTACAGCATGTACACGGCGGCGGTGGAGGAGGTCAGCACGACCTTTTGCACGCCCGCGGCAACGCAGGCCTCGAGCACGGTCTTAGTGCCTTGCAGCGCGGGCTCGACGAGCTTTTCGCGGCCGGAGTCATCAAAGTTCATGAAGAAGGGCGAGGCGGTGTGGATGACCACGCTGCACCCTTTGATCGCCTCATCAAAGGACCCCTCCTTCATCAGGTCGCAGCCCGCGAACAGCTTGAGGCGATCCTCCGCGCCGTCGAGCTTGCGCAGAAACCCTCCGCTGGCCTCGGACCGCGTCGTGCCGTGCACCGTGAACCCCGCATCCAGCGCCTCCTTGACGACCCACGACCCGAGGAAGCCCGTGGCGCCCGTCACGCACACCGTCGTCGCCATCGCGCCCGCCCGCACGCCCGCCCGCCCGCTCGCTCGCTCCTGCAGAAGGTCTCGCTCGCTCCTGCAGAAGGTCTCGCTCGAACTGAACGGGGTCTGCCGCAGTCCGTCCAGCAGCTGCAGCTCGCCTCGGATCTTCTCCGCGCCGACCTCACCGCCCGGGAATGCTCGCCCAGGCTGCCTCCAAGAAGCCCACTCGCGGCCGCGCTCTCGCCCGCGTTCTCGCAGTCCAGCTCAGGCAGCCAGGCAGGAGAAGTCGACGGGGAACAGGTTGAAGGTATGCGGCTGCAGCTGCAGCGTGCGCGTGCAAGGCGCGCAAGATACATCTCATCTCCCGCCCGCCCGTTCGTTCCGCTCGCGCGGAGCGGAAGCCGCGCCGCGCAGGCGCAGGCGACGCCGAGCGAGCGAAGGCGGGGCCGGCGGCGAGGAGGCGGAGGCCGAGGAGGAGGGCGCGAAGAGTGACGAGGTGCGGGCCGGATGTGATGGGGGGCCAGCGCGTGCAGCCAGGAGACGGGGCGGAGAAGAGATGACGGCGCGCCGGGCTGGTTTACGAGAGGGATACAGTGAGGATCGAGGGCGAGGTCGGGCGTGGCGGCGGCGGCCATGGTGGTTGTGGACGGGGAAACGTTCTGGAGCGAGAGACCGTGTGGAGAGGGATGCAGCCTCCGTCGCTGCCTGGGTATACTTCTGTGCAAGCGGAGCGATACGATGTAGGCGGCGCGATGCTGTTGGGGAGGGTCGAGAGGCACGGCGAGGAGATGCATGTGCGGAGATGATAACGGAGGATCTTACGAGGCAGAGTCGTCGCGCCCATGACGACAAGTCGCCACCTCGATTTGGCCCTCGCACAGTCCATCTTGGCAGCGAGCGAAATCGTGCCACATCACACAGTCCATCGTGGCAGCGGATATCGCGTCACATCGCACCGTCCCTCTCGACAGCGAAATCATGTCACACCGCACACTTCATGGACGTCCTCAAGAGCCTCTCGCAGCTCCGCTGCGCCTCCTTGCTCGATGTCGCCGCCCTTCCCAGGCCAGGCCTCTCCGCCGTCGTGGCTCTGCTCCTGCTGCTGCTGCAGCTGCTGCTGCTGCTGCTGCTGCTGCTGCTGCTGGTTCACCCGCTGTACACAGGGCCGCCCTGGCGGCACAAATGTGCCCGCCAATGTGCCCTCCGCGCGTGCCGCTCGCACGCCGCCTCGATCTGGCCGTCTGCTGCAGAGCGCCAACCCGAACTCGCGCGACGCCGACACGACCCGAACTCGCGCGACGCCGACTCGGACGCGCGCGACGCGACGAGACGCGAGGCGACGCGACGCGCGTGGCGCGACGCGACGCGCGGCGAGGCGACGCGCGGAAGCCGGGCCCCGCGCGGCCGCCGAGGCAGGCGCGCGGCAGAGCAGGCGCGTCCCACCGCCGAGCCTAACTGGCGCGAGAGCGCGGCGAGCTCGTAAAACCGCCGGCAGAGCGCGAGCTTGAGCGCGAGGTGGAGCGCGAGGTGGAGCGGCGGGAGGATGTCGCTCGTGGAGCAGGCGATGGCCAAGGCGAGGCAGGCGGCCGAGGCGAAGAAGAGCGCGAAGAAACCCAAGACCGGCGGAAACCTGCGCGGCGCGACGAGCAGCAGCGGCGCCGCCGCCGCCAAGAGCGACGAGGAGAGCGGCACGACCTTGTCGCTCGTGGACCAGGCGATGCTCAAAGCCAAGAGCCCGGCGGGCAAAGCCAAGCCGGTGAAAAGCAGCGATGACAGCGGCAGCGCGACGACAGCGCCCAAGACCAAGTCCAAGAGCGAGACGAGAGCTCGGACCCCCAAGGCTCCGGCAGCGGGGTCGCGGGGTCGCGCGACCAGGACGCCTCGCACAGCGCCCAAGCGAGAGCGCAGCAAGAGCCGGACGCGCGTAGGCCGCCCTGACCCCGATGCTGAGGAAGAAGTGGTAGAGGAGGAGGTGGAGGAGGAGGAGAAGGATGAAGCCCCTCTCGCCACCGAGCCTGCAGAGGTGCCATATGTTTCGGATGTGGACAGCGAAGAAGACGATGATGTCATGGATGCGGAAACCGATAGCGGCGCGGAAGAGATCGCTAGCGTCGAGGCCGACAAGCTCGAGGCGGTCGCCGATGAAATCGCAGCGACGGCCCCGGCGAAAAGCTTCACCGCCGTGGAGGCTATCATCTTGGTGCTTCTTGTCATTACAATTCTTCTGTATGTCCTTGGAGATCCACGACAAAAGTTTTTTCCGAGTCTGGAGGCACCGGCTCCGGAGCTCATCACCAACGGGTCCAAATAAGTTTGCGTCGCTGCTAAGTGAGTGAATGAGTGAGTCAGTGAGTCAGTGGGTGAGTGAGTCAGTGAGTCAGTGTGTCCGTCTGCTGGCCTGTCTGGCTCGCGCAGGTGACGTGCCGCGTGGATCGCCAACATTGAGGCAACATCAACCTGCATCAAGTCTGAATTCTCGGAGACAATAAACGAATGCGATAATTTTTTCTTCTTTTTTGCGAATTGAATTCAGGGCGACCTCCCAAGCAGACGAAACGAGACGAGTCGAGAGCTATTCTGGACCGGGCCTAGCGCCGTCCATCCATCCCTCCCTCCATCCCTCTATCCATACACCCATGAACCACCACCCGCCCACATGGGTGCTTGGGTCGACAACGCCACGGACGCTTCCATGCCCAAACCAAATTCATCTTCTTTGACGCATAATAGCATCCCGTGAACGAGGCGTCCCCGGAAAGGAAGGAGATTTCCGATCCTCAATCGCTAATTACTGTTCTGTATTTGTGTGTCAAAGACAGTACGAAAGTCAGAGACGACACGAATCCTGTGCCCTTGGGGCCGCTTTTCCTTTCTTTCTTTCTCTTTTCTTTTTTCCCTCTTTCTTTTTGAGCTGCTGCTGCGCGTACTGCAGCTGCGTTCTTAGGCGCGGCAGTTGTTAAGGTCAACAACGAAAATGTCGGAAGCTCCGAGCGCCTGGAGGTCGTCCATGATGTTGTTGACGTCGCTGGTCGCAACCATGGCTCCAACGGAGAGCCAGTTGTCATCGGCGAGGGGCGTAAGAGTAGGCTTCTTCTTGCCTGGGGTGATGGTCATGGCCTGCTCGAGCTTCTCCTTGGCAACATTGTAATAGATCATCTTGTGCTTGCGCGCGAGGAGGTAGCCCTCGATGCGCTTGCGCAGGGTCTCGATGATCTGCTCGTGCGTCGAGTGCGGGTTGGCAATGACCACGGTCTCGGTGCGCATGATGGTGGACACAATCTCGAGACCAGCAGCGCGCATGGTGGTTCCGGTCTCCACGAGATCGACGACGGCGTCGGCCAGCCCAAGCCCACAAGCCGCCTCAACGGATCCCGAAATGGACCTGACCTTTGTGTCCTTCTCACCATCGCTGCCGTCCGCGAGCGACGCAAAGTACTGCTTGGTCAGGTTCGGGAACGAGGTCGCGATGCGCTTGCCGACAATCATCTTGGGGTCGGTGATGTTGTCCTTGATCGGGGCCTGGAGGGCCAGTTGACACTTGCCAAAGCCGGTGTGAATAAGCTCCTTGACTTCGACGTCGGCCTCGGCGACCATGTCTTGGCCCGTGAGCCCAATGTCAACGTTGCCCTCACCGACGAATTGCGCAATGTCCTTGGCCGGCAAGAAGACAATTTTGATCGGCATCGACGGGCAGATCGCGATGTCCTGGCGCGGCGCGCGCTTGTACTCGAGGCCAATCCCGGCCAGCAGCTGGTTGCACTTCTCGTACAGCCTGCCCTTCTTGGGCACCGCCAGCAGGCACAGCTCTGCGCCGTCGTCCGAGAGGGCTGCTTCCGCCATCTTGCTCTCGCTCCTGCTCCGCTTCTGCTCTCCCGCTCCGCTCCGCTCCGCACTGCTCTGCTCTGCTCTGCCTCTCTGCTCTACTTCTCTGCTGCTGCTCCCGGTCCTCCGCGCCAGGAAATCCTCTTCACGACGGTCTGCCGGCGGCTCCTGGCGCCAGAAGTTGCCGCTGCCGCATCTCCTGCACCCCGCGCAGTGCGCAGTGCGCGCAACATTCCATTCGCCCTGCCTCCTAGTCACCCATTCGCCCATTCATTCATTCATTCATTCATTCATTCATTCATTCATTCATTCATTCATTCATTCATTCATTCATTCATTCATTCATTCATTCATTCATTCATTCATTCATTCATTCATTCATTCATTCATTCATTCATTCATTCATTCATTCATTCATTCATTCATTCATTCATTCATTCATTCATTCATTCATTCATTCATTTTCTTTTTTCCGTCTGAGGCACCACACGCCGCCGCGCGGTCGCGTCGCCGCGCGGCTTGGGCCCCTTCTTAGGCCGGGCACGGAGGCGAGCCTGCGGGCGCTTCATAAGTGCTCGCGGACGGGTGAGGCCCAGCACGTGGTGAACAGCCGCCGCGATCTGCTGCTTCTCTAACTCAGTGGTAGAGTGCAACCCTGACACGGTTGAAGCCGCGAGTTCGATCCTCGCGAGGAGTACGCAAAATCTTTTTTTGGCAATTTTTTTTTTTTTGGTGAGTGTCCACAACGACTGGATTTTGTGGACGCGAGAGAGCGAGTAGAGCAGTAGCAGACAGCTTCTCTAACTCAGTGGCAGAGTGCAACCCTGACACGGTTGAAGCCGCGAGTTCGATCCTCGCGAGGAGTACAAGAGTTTTCTTTTTGTCGTCGTCGCAGTCAAAGTCGCGATGTGCGATGCTGTAAATGATGGATGGTGGGAAACCAACAATTTTTTTTTTTTTCATGCTGGAGAGCGTGGGCGGCCTGAGGATTGTCTAGTCGCACAGCATGATTGCGAACACGAAGAGCTTCTCTAACTCAGTGGCAGAGTGCAACCCTGACACGGTTGAAGCCGCGAGTTCGATCCTCGCGAGGAGTACGCAAAATCATTTTTTTTTTGCCACTTTTTTTTCCTTATTCCAAGACTAGCCCAGCTGCCTGCCACCAGAGGGTGTCAGCTGCTCGAGAGTCTAGTGGACCGTATCTGTATGCTCCGTTTTACATCGCATGCCGTCACGATTCTTTTTTCACATTAGTTTGTCAACGCAAACAGTCAATTGTAAGAGCATCGTCTTGATGACCTGAAATCTTGACAAAGCGACGAATTGGAGCCGAGATCACCTGCGCCGCCAATGCAGCTCTTCTTACATTGCAGAACATCTGACGAAGCCAGTACATTCTCTCGGAGCACAAGGAAAACCTACTCTCATCAACTTCGTGTTCAATCTTCGCGCGCTCTTGGACGGTGCCTTCTGCCGGCTTGGCATTGTGCATTCCGCATTCATCGGCACGTACAGCAATCATGGCGAAAGAAATACGGCGAGGCATCCCAACCTCTCCAGCACAGCATAAGCAGTGCGAGCTTCTCTAACTCAGTGGTAGAGTGCAACCCTGACACGGTTGAAGCCGCGAGTTCGATCCTCGCGAGGAGTAATTTTTTTTTTTTGCTGCGGCGGCTAGGCCTAGTTCATGCGTCTTGTATTGATTTCCTAGCTATGGACCATGACAATGACAATAACGATGACGATGACGATGAGAGTGTGAAGGAAGGTGACGGACTTTGAGCATGACCCCAATGCCTGCGCTTCAAGCATGCACTCCACGGCAAAAACACCATCACCCTGCAAATTTAGTTGGGCTGGTCTATGCTGATCTTTTTTCTCCCGCCGTGCTTATCAAAAAGCAAACGATGAAATTTCGCGTGTGTGGAGGGCTTGACGCGCCCGACTGGGTGCTTGCTCAGACCTCGCGTGTCGGCGCGCTGGCGGTGGCGCCAGGTACCCTCACAAAGCTCGCAATATGCGCGGCGCGAAACCTCGAGGCCGCTGGCGCGACAGCCGCGGGCCAAGCATCAACAATAGATACTCCAGGCGAGACAGCGGCTCTGCAAGACGCCCTGGCCTTCTCCTCCCGGACAGAACTTGAGGCTGCCCTGGGCGTGGTGGAATTCCTTGTAACAAACAGTGTCAAGTATGAAGTTCGTGGCTCGCGACTTATTAACGAGCTGACCCAACTCGGCCTGAGCAAGGCCGGTGCGGATGAGCTCGAGGCGGTTGTTGATGAACATTGGGATAGACTATGCAGCGCCGCAAGGCAGTCTATTCTACGCCTTGGTCGGCCCCATCCCGAAACTTCTGCGAATGTGATTGTTCCGGACGAGGCAAATGTGGTCGACACAGCGGAGACGACGATCGACAACGACGACAAGACGAGCGATCAGGACCAAAAGCTGCCCGCAACGACAAACGGACTCGTTTCAATCAACATGGTAAACGAAGTACCCATTATGTTTTCTTCGGATCCAGCGAAACTTGCTTTGCTGGTCGAAGAGCTTTCACGTGCTGTGGATATAGCAACCCAGGCACGAGCTTCTTTATCTTGACTACGCCGGATCATTCGCCACGTCGCATCAAGCGCAGTTCGTCAGCATGTACACGCACAGACGTAAGGCTCTGCGCATTTTCCTTTTCCAAAACGTAGACTCGTACTTTTGACGTGCCCGTACACGAACAGGGTGCTCACGTGCTCTCGGATGTATATCTCTTTTCTTGTACTTTTTCTTCTTCTTCTTCAAATGCTCGATCCTTCGTGTTGAAGCTCAGCCATCATCATAATCTCGCCAAGGAATCATTGCCATGGTCTCAAACATTCGGGCAATGCCGTGTACATCGTAAGCAGCACTTGCGCAACTACAGAAGGCAGCAGCAAGTGTGCCTGTGGATGGAAAAAAGCACAAAAACACCGGGGAACAAAGGGAACACCTTGTCACGAAGGCGAAACGGTCACGCGGAGCAAGGTAAGACAACATTCTCGTGGTCATTCCTTTTTTTTTTTGGAAAAAGGGAGGGAGAGGGGCGACAACAAGTCTCCAAAATGACCTCGAGAATGCTGAGAGCCTTTGCAAACATGGGTCACGCCGAGATGGATGGCGCAGCACATCTCGGTCTCGACATCTGGCGTGGTCACACAGACAATCATCTAGGCACACCCTCGGCGCTGAAATGGAGATTCATCTATTGGTCCTGGCCAGTGCAGGCTCTACTCAAGGCTGCGGCCTTGGGTCTCATGCTCTTGGCTGGCTGGGACGGACTTTACGACTGCTCGCCTCGTGCTTCGTACGCCGACAAATGCACGATATCACATGCCGAACGAAGCGTCCAGGCGTCCGAAACCATGGTCATTGCTGTCTTAATTATTGGCTATGGCATTCAAATCAAGTACAAAGGTTGTCGCATGCTGCTGTCCGACATGTGGTTGATGGGCGTAGGGCTTGCCCTCGTCTTGTGTGCGATGACACTTGTGGCGCACATTTTCACGCTTTCCAGACTTCGTCCCGAAGAGGGCGAGCGTATTCTCGTAGCGCATGCCTTTTGGGTGCCCGAGCGCTCCTCCGTCCGGTCCCTTTTCTGCATCTCTTTCCAGACGTTCGCCGGGCGCTTGTAATTCTCGTTGCGCTCATCCCGCGTGTTACAGGGGTCTTTGTGGTTGTTCTTCTCGTTGCATGTGTATTTGCCCTTTTTGGTAGAGTCCTTGTTCTCGATGACGCCGTGCCAGGCGCGGACTACGGGCTCGAAGGTAATGGGTTTGAGTCTCTTTACGAAAGTGTGCTCACGACCTTTTGGTGGGCCTTTGGTGATAATGGCCCTGAGCCAGGCGACCAGATCGGCCTTCCAGGCTACAAGGATGGACACTTTTGGGCATTTTACTGGGTCATCTTTACAATCCTTCAGACCTTTTACCTCATCCAGGTCGTGACTGCAGTTGTCTTTGACGAATTTGGGGAGATGGTGGAGATTGACAAGAAAAGGCGCGAGCAATTTATCCGCTCCCGCGCAAACGATCTATTGTCCATGCTGCAAGATGGAGGAGATCAAGCGTTACTGGGTGAGAGGATTGCTCGTCTGAACACCAGTATGCATGTTTTTCGCTTTGGCGGATTTCGACCCTTTCAGGTTTCCGAAACAAAGGAGTTTTCATCCGAAGAGCTTGCTCGCATGATCATGCAACACTATGCCGTGCAATCGCGAGACGTCCGGGCTCATCGCATCGTTGGCGCTTTGCGTTGGACTCTCGAGAACAGAGTCAGCGTTGGGTTCTTTCGTGTGGCTGCTGCCTTGAACGCCTTTTTGCTCCTCGGATCGCACGAGACGGTTGGAGAGAGCGAGTCTGGTCTTGTGGGCTCGACGTCTCCCGTAGCAGATTTGGCGCTTTTGGTGATCACGTTTGCATATCTGGCAGACCTACTCATGGCCTTGGTTGTCTATATGACTCCGCCTCGGCCCTTTTCATTGTGGCAGAGCGCTGTTCTGATGCGATACGTTCTCACGACTCTTGCAATAACGGTGACCTTTTTTCACGCTTGCTTTCGCGAAGAAGTGCGTCTCCGATCGCTACACTTTGAGTTTCATTCTTTGCTGCTGCTGCAGGCTTTGGACGCAATTCGCATTGTTCCTTCCATGGATCTTACATTTCGCATCATGGCGCAGGTAGCACCGGCCATGACGAATCTCGTGCTCGCCCTCTTTTGCGCAATGTATTCGTGGTCCGTGATCGGTGTTTCCATCCATCGTGGACGAATATTGACCTCAAATGAAGATCTGGCCGACGATTCCGTCGGGGCGCTCTTTACAATGAACTTTAACACCGTTTTTGGCGGCATGTACACGCTTTTTATGGCGCTCTACGGGAACAACGTGCAACAGTTCACCACGCAATTTTACATTGTCTCGGGGTGGGCTGGCCTTTTGCACTTTTTCCTCTTTTATTTGTGGGGTACGCTCATTGCTGCAAATGTTGTCATATCCGTGCTTCTAGATGTTCATCAAAGTGTCCAGAAACAGCGCATTTTATCGCGAAGCGCGGTAGCGGTCACGCCCGAGCCTGATAGCAAGTCGAGCGATTCAATCGCTGCAGACCCAATTAAACCATCAGAAGCTGCGATGGCAAGTCTTGATGACAACAACAAAGACGCCGTCTTCGAGAAAAGTAGTGAGACAAAGTTGATGCCACCAACTGAGGTCGCAAAGGTTGTTGATGAGTAGTAAGCTAGATTTTGTTCGTAATTTTCTAAATATTCTCTCCTGAACAAATACCAGTACATTGGTCCTCCTTTGAAGCCAAGAAGTATCATGCTTGCAAGGATTGATCGCATTTTATGACCTTGTACTGTTGAGCTTCTTGCTGTGACTTTTGCAAAAAAGTACAGATCCCCTCCCTCCAAGAAAGAAAAGTCTTCCTGTTTGGTGTTAGTGTGTATACGTTATATTGGTTTCAGAAAGGGTCCTCGGCCTACCATTGTTTATCAACTTTTGGTCCCGATAACAAGACGAGTGTCGTCGAAACGCGGTGTTAGCTTGAGGTGAAAAGCGATGCGTCTTCTATATTGGAGACTTTGTCGGTGCAGTCGGCACAATGGAAGGCGGTGGTCGAGCAAACTGCGTAATCAACCTCTTCAGAGTGGAGTGTAAGGTCCGCAGACGAAATCTTGACAAGGCGCAAAGCTATCCTCGCGCTGGCAAAGGCCGGGACAGCTTTTGGGGCTGGTCAAATTTTGATGACGACTTGAAGAAAAGCAACGATGTTCATCGTCGAAATCCACCGCCGCCGCCGCCGCCGCCGCCATATCGCCCACCCTGCCTATCACGTCCGCCCTGTCGCCCGCCGTTCCTGCCGCCCCCGCCCCCGCCTCCGCCGCGCCGCCCAGGTGGTCCGGGATCTTGCTGCTGGTCTCGAGAAGCGCCTGGTGCAAGAAGGCCCGTGCGCTCCGTACCCGCACCCTGCGGAATGTACCTGCGCTTTGTAGTCTTGAACTTGAGCACGCGTTTGAACATGGGGCTATGAGCTAAAATGTCTGGCAAGATGATGAGCTTGATCATGCTGCCTCGCATGTACATGCGTTCAAGCTTGACCGTGTCGCCTTCGGAGTCCGTGCGGCGCACGTTCTTCATGTGCAGATTCATCATGTCATCCGTTTGATCTAAAAGGCCGCAGTACATGTCTCCCTGCACGCTTTCGACCGTGATCATCACGCCCTCCGCGTCGTAGAGTAGCGCCAACGGGATACCGATGGACGCGCCCTGGCCCGTCACCGCCATCTTGCGTCGCGCCGGTCGGCCGCTTCGCCAGTTTCGCTCCGAGGGCGGCCCACGCCACGCCTCGCGATCGGCCTCTTTCTGCGCCTACCCGCCCTCGCGGCGCGACGAAGGCTTTCCCAACACGCACGCACGCACGCACGTCGTGCCGCGCGCGTCGCGTCGCGTTGTAGCGACGCCACTAAACGAGAGGATTTGCGGCTCTCCCAACTTTCAAGTTGCAGCGGACAGTGCGGGTGAGATGACGAAAGGTGAGCAAAGCAGGACGCCTTTTGCGAGGAGAAGACAGCGTTGGTTGGGCGAAAAAGGTCCTTGTATGAACCTCCTCAACAAATGTCCACGTGCAATTTGCGCACTCTCAGCGAAAGGAAATGTATCATCGATTGGCGTGTTGCTTTGCAAATTCGTGGTGGTAGCTCGCGGGAAACCCGATAGAACCGATCTCGGTCTAGGTTGCTCGTCGCCGCGAGATTGCGGACCATCACTCGGAATGAGCTTTGGAGCAAAAAGTCATCCATCTATGTACTATTTTCTCGGATTACATCACTTGACTATACTCGATCTTATCGTGATCGTTAAAAAATCCGCCTTGCGCCAGCCATGCGAGTTGATTTTTACTTCGGAGTTTCTTGCTAGCAGATGATGCGATGCAAAAGTCGCGCAGCGGCATCCACGGCGGCAAGCTTGGAGATCGGGTCGTCTTGCGAATCTTGAGCTTGCTCTGGCATCAAGTCAGCGATTGCGTCCACATTCGCGACGAGATCGCCAAAGGCATCTGCCCACGCATGGAGAACAAGCGCCACCATGGAATCTTGCGTGGTTTGTGCGAGTGCGCGAAGTGCCAGCGAGACGTTGCGGTCTGTCTTACCAGCGCCCGGCAAAACACTCGAAGACTGAACGACATTTCGCAATCGATACAAGGAGGCCCAAAACCGAGACTCCATGTCCTGAAGCAAAGCCTCGATTGGCGAGGCAAAAAGAATGCTGGCAGGGACGATTTCCCCAGACATCTTTTCGAGACTTGCATCGTTCTCGGGGACAATATGCAGAAACGCCTCGGCGCCTTGGCGATCTCCCCAGGACCGAGAATCAAGACCCTCGAGGCGGGCTGATGTCACGGGCGCAGACGGTGCCCACATCAAGAGCTGCTCCAAGTCGCTAAAAATATGCGCAGTGAACATGCGCTCGAGACTTTCGATTTCGCGAATATGCGTATGCGCCAGCACCAGCAGATGCGGCGCGGCCTCAATACAAAGCGCTTCATCCGCGCCGCCCGTGCAAACGAGAAGACGAATGCCGGCATCTTGAAGAGCAGCAAGAATGGAAGCTCTTCGTGAAGCAAGCTCTGTGCTTCCGTCTCGAGCGCCAGAGTGAAGGACTTTGAGAGGGTCAAGCTGTGATGCCTGATGCGAGCCGAGTTCAGTAGCGCGTAGTGAAAAGCTGTTCTTCAAAAGTGCTACACGCAGCGTTGACATGGGCCCACGTGCGTGCTTCCAGGCGCGCAGGACCTTGAGCGACGTTGGTAGAATCAGCCCAGGAAAGACGCGCACGGAGCGCGCGTATCCTGTCTTGATGCGATGCAATAGGACTGCACCCATATCCCATTGATCGTGTCTGTGCGCGTCGAGTTTGCGAGCGACAAGTACGGCTGCATCGAAGACTTGGTCCTCTGGCGAACCTCGACGTAGTGCGCGCAGAGTCTGTGTGCTGTCAAGGGCATTGATGCAGGGTTGCACGAGCCCCTTGATGATGGCGGCGGTTTCTGCGGCTGCGCGAAGATTTGCACGAGCAATCTGATGTGGTGCGAGCTGATAGTTATGGCAGAGCGAGCCTAGATGTGCTGCCAACTCCCTTACGAGGGCAAGGAAGGACGTAGTTCCGCATCCGCACTGCCGACGATGATCGGAAGCGCTTCGAAGAAGTAAATTGCCCACGCGCGTGGACGCACAGGCAACGCTCAAGACCTCGATGGGGTCTGCAGAGAGGTTTGCTTCTTGTGTTTTCGGATCAACGACGGCCTTCCAGGAGCGTTGCGGTCCGTAAAAGTTACGACACGTTTCGCAAAAGGCGCGAAGTTGAAGCAAAGCAATCTCGGTGGAGACTTGGCTTGATGCCATGACAGATGTACAGATAGGGAAACAAAGGAACGGACGACCAAGCGTTTGCAACAACAACAACAACACGGAACGCTTGGTTTCTTTCCAGGCTGCTTTTCCTTTACTTACTCTCTGAACCAGCCTTGAACTGGTCCCACCACTGACGCGGTGGCGCGATCCTGCTTCTCCTTGGCCTTGCTGAGAGTCACCGCTGTGGTCTCAAGCTTTCGAGACAATTTGTCAATCCGAGCACGGACAGCGGCCAGCGACACGATCGCCGCCGATGCCTCTTCCGCCGTCAGCTGGACTGGAGCGCCCGTCTCCATGGCCCTGTCTGTGTCCACAACGGCTGGCCGCCGAGCGGGACCGCCTCGTATCGCTTTTCTCTTCTCTTCCGGTCTCGCCCTGTCTCGCCGCTCTTCCCTCGGGCCGGCCAATTTCTCGCTGCGCCGCCGTGAAGGCCCGCCGCGAGCGCACGCTTGCGCAGCGTGCGATGCACGTGCTCGCGCGACGCGTCCGGCGCAAGCTCGCGCGACCGCGCTCAGGCGGATGATCGTTTGCAAGCTCATTCATTGTGCCTGCCCACTCGGCACGAAACGGCCGTTCCCGTTGGAGGCGGTTTCGTCCTCAGCTGCGGTTTCAAGCAAGCAAGCGAGCGAGCAAAAGCTTGCCATGTGCTCGCTCGGGTTGCATATTGCTGCGAGCCAAACCCGCCTCGAGGACCGCGCGCGAGCGTGCGCTGCCGCATCGCGAGGCGCGTGCCCGGCGCTAGACTGGGCCGATCCGAACGCGGCGGCTTGCGCTCTCGAACGCGGTCGGCGAGGCCGCTGAGGGCCCTGGGCGAGGCTGGCAAGTGCAAATGGATTCCAAGAGCGAGCTCGCAAGACACACGGCGCGTGTTCGTGAGCTCGTGGCGCGCGGCGGAACACGCAAGCTGAGACCTGAGGAAAAGCTTGCCTTGGAGTCGCAGGGGAATTCATGCGGCCCTGAAGGCTGGGATCGATGTCTCGAAGTGCAAGAGGACTTCTCGCCGCGCAACGTGCGAGGGTGCGTCTTCCTCGGCCGAAATGTTGTAGGCAAGTTTGACGAGAGCGCCATGGTCGGCGCGCACGCGCTCCCAGCTGGACTTTATCACTCGACGCTGCGAGATTGCTATGTGGCAGACAATGCTCGTATTTCGCATTGCGAGCTAGTGCAAGAGACTTTTGTGGGCAAGAGCGCCATGATCGCGCATTGCGGCATGGTGACGCGGGAGCGCCGCGCAGCAGCATCTACAAAGGAAGTTGCTGGGTCAACTTTTGGCAATGGGGTGGTGCTCCCCGTTGTGATTGGAACGGGCGGTCGCGACGTTGCCATATATGCAGAAATGGATATTGAAGAGGCGTGCGCGGTGGCGTGCAAGCGCGAGGACGCAACGTTACAGACGCAGCACGCGCAAATCGTTTCGCAGTACGTGGACGCGATCCGTCTCGCATGGAACGTCGTTGACGACAATGCTAGTGTGGATTCTTGCGCGTTCATTGCGGATGTTTTCGTAGGGGCCTTTGCTCAGGTGAGTGGCTCACACGTGGTAAATGCGACGATTCTCTCGAGCGAAGAAGAGCCGACGAGCGTGCGTGCTGGCGCTGATGTACGCGACTCCATCCTACAATGGAGTGTGTCTGTGGACAGTCAGAGCGTGGTACACAAGGCCTTTATGTGCGTTAACAGTCATGCGGAGAGACATGGCAAGTTGCTCGAGTCGATTTTGGGTCCGTTTTCAGGAGTCGCCGAAGGCGAGATTTCAGAGAGCCTTGTGGGACCCTTTGTCGGCTTTCATCATCAAGCGCTTCTCATCGCCAGCTACTGGCCTTCGGGCAAGGGCAATGTAGGGTACGGCGCGAATGTAGGAAGCAACCACACGGGCAAGGCCCCAGACCAGGAGCTGTGGCACGGAGAGGGGGTCTTTTATGGACTTGGGTGTTGCATCAAGTTTCCCTCTGACTTTTCGCATGCGCCCTACACGCTCGTAGCCACGGGAGTAACGACCTTGCCCCAGCGCCTGACCATGCCATTTTCATTGATTAGTAGTCCACAAGGCGCAGGTCATGGTCTAAGTCCAGCCATCAATCAGGTTTTCCCCGGGTGGGCACTTTCCCAGAACATGTACGCAATCATGCGCAACGAGTTCAAGTACGAAGACCGCGCGAAGAGGGCGAAGCGCGTGCGCATCCGCTATCGCGTCTTGCGGCCTCAAATCATCGCCATGATGCGCGCAGCGCGCGATGAATTGCGGGCTGCAGGCGGCAAAAACATTTACACGGACCGTGATATTGCTGGTCTGGGTAAGAATTACATGACGGAGTCCGCGCGTCGGGAGGCAATTGAGGCGTATACACATTTCATGTGTTTCTTTGCAGCTCGCGAGGTGTTTGAGCGCGCCTGTCAATCCGGAGTATCGCTTGATGACATTGAAGCCTCTTTGACGCAGAGCGCGGAGGGCAGCTACGCGGAGGTGGAACCGACAATGGACTATGTGGATACAGGGACGCGTTTGGAAGCGTTGTCGGACCCGAGCCGCGCGCAAGAGGTTTGGAAGCTCGCGGCCACGGTGCTCCAAGTCGAGGGGTCTGACGTTGGACTTGATGCGGATAAGATTCAGAGTGTCCTGGGATGGTATCGCGAAGCGCTGTGCGAGCTCTCGGAAAAGGTGGCAACTTCGAAGCAAAAGGATGAGCAGCGCGGTAAGCGCATTATTCCGGGTTATATGGCTGCGCATGGGAGCGTTGATGTGGACGATAAGGTCGTGAGGCGCCTTCGCGAGATGGTGGCTCACGATTGTCGTCTGATCGATGACCTTGTCGCAGCCTTGCCAAAGCTCTAATGTGTGTCAAGGAAGGGGAACAGGATTTGATGGTTGATTGGATGGATGGATAGATCGATCGATCAATTGAGACCGATAGGGATAGAGAAAATAATAAAATGATGTCAAGCTGTTTGTCTCTTTTTATTTCCCTCAATTGCTGGACGTCCAGGTCCTGACTGCCGTCACTTTTCCAACTAAGAAGCCAAAAAAGGGGAAAATGGAGGGCAACAGGGAGGTGTAAAAGGGAATTTTAACCGCGCAAGCTCGTTGCCGTGTTGCAAATCGCTGTCCGACGAACGTCAAGAAACACATAAAATGCCTCGTCTGACCAGTTCAAGCATGAGCATCAGGTCAAAAAGAAGAATCGAAGAAGAAGAAGAAGAAGAAGAAGAAGAAGAAGAAGAAGAAGAAGAAAAAGAAAAATCCAACATTGAACGAACAGAAAAGATAATGTACAAACGGTCACATCCGGCGGACCCTTTTCGCTAAATCTAAAAGTAGCCCGAGGAGCGTCGGCGAAAGGATGAACGTTTCCTGCGACCGGTTGTCTCAATCTCCTCACCGTCCAGCGTGAGTCCGAGCTTCTTGGCGGACTTGTGCGTGAGCGAGCGGCGCTCCGTGGCGGTCAGTCGCGCCGTGCGGCCCTTGTGCGACTTTCCAGAGGCATGTGCTCTGGGCGTGCTCTCGAAATCGTCCGTCTCCTCGTCGGAACCGTGGTCGTCGTCGGTCTCCACGTGCTGGTGCTCGACGCCCTCGAGGCCCGAATCCCGCTGCGCGCGCTTGGACGACGAGAAGAACGAGAATGAACGTGCCTGCTTGAGCTTGGCCTGCAGAAACTTGCCAGACGCAGGGCGCGACCAGGCGCTGTTGCTGCTGCTGCCGCTGCCGCGCTTTCCCTCCTCGATTTCCGAATACTCCTCGTCGCCCTCGGAGTCCAGGTACGCGTCGACGTGGCCCTCGCGAGGGCTTCCCACCGCCAGCGCCGCACCCGCGCCAGAATTCGCGAACCCGCTCATCCTCCCTCCGCCGCTGCTACCGCTGCTCCTGCCTTTCCTCTCCTCCCCCCTTCTCCCCCCGGCACGCCCTCGCGCGCCGTATACGCGTCCTCCTCCGCGCTCTTCGCGCTCTTCAAGCTAGCCTCGCTCTTCCCACGCGCGGCACGCGCCGCTCCTGCGACGCGGCAGGAGCGCGGCGGCTGCGCTGGGCTGCGCTGCGCTGCGACCTCGCTGCGCGGGGCGGGCGGGGCGGCGCGGCGCGGCGCGGCGGGGGCGGCGCGGGCGCTCGTTCCGGGTCTGCGGGCGGCGCTGCGCGTGCGAGCGCGCTCCGATCGTGCGTGCGTCCCGCATCTGCATTCATCATCATCCACTCTTCGACAGAGGCGCCCGCGCGTGCACAACTCCTGCTCCGCAGCGCACCCCCTGTCCTGCACGCTCCGCGCCCTGCAGCGGCGAGGCGGGCGGGGAGGCGAGGAGCGAGGAGGGGAGGAGAGGGAGGAAGCCTCGGGCTGGCCTGGGCCCGGCCGCGGGCTGGCCGCGCGCGGGCGTCGGGTCGGCCGAGCGGGAGGGTCGAGGGGCGGCGCGGGCTCGAGGGAGCCCGGCCTGGAGCGGGGGCGAGAGAGAGGGGGTTATGGCGCGGCCTCCGATTCGCCGGGAGTTGCAGCGTGCCCCACAGGGGCGCGTGCCATTGCGGGTTGGTGGTGTTCACAGGTTTCGGAAGAGGGGGGTATGGGGGGAGGGAGGGCGGGACGACGGTTGATCTGGGGTTTCTCCGGTAGGCAGGATGCCCGTCCGCAGAAGTTGATTCATGGCTGCCACTTTGTCAATCGGCGACTGCGATGGACGGCGACTGCGATGACGAATACCGTCCTTCGTTCCTTCATTCCTTCCTTCCTTCTTTCCTTCTTTTTCCTTTCTCTCGTAGGATCGACACGCGACGCGCACACGTCCGCAGTCGCTGCTGCAGCTGCTGCTGACGGAGACGGTGACTGCGATGAGCAGTAGGCCTATGCAAGAGTGGCATTTTTTATGGGGTGACACGTGCCAAGCGTGTGTATTGATGACGTCCGTCGCGGTCGCAAACGTTCGTCACCTGCGGCAGGTCTCGATTGCTCCATCGGTCGAGGTTGGTTGCCGTTGCCGACATAAGCAATCTATCTGATCGCTGATTTGGACAGCGCTCATGCGTCGCGGAGGTCCGTAGACTTGTAGTGTGGTGCAAGGGCTGCACTACTGCAGCTAACTCATGGGAAATGAAGTCTTGAGTGTCGGCGAAGATCGTCCGAAATTGCTGACCAGGGTATTTCAATACGACAAAAGTTGTAGTTCTGCCAGGCCTTTCGATTCATGAGAAGTAGGACCATGCCTCGGCCCACAAGTCTCAGCAGCAGCAGCAGCAGCAGGAGGAGGAGCAGCAGTGGCTGCTGCGTCGTGTACGCGTCGCGTGGCGATTCCACGAGAGACAGAAGCGCATGGGTGGAAGGAAAGATGGAAAGAAGAAGGGGAGTCACAATTGCGATCGCGTAGCAGCACATGGTCGGTGGTGCTTACATGCTGCGACATGTGATGTATACTATACCACTGCCCCGAGGGTTCGCGATCTGTACGAGCACATTTTTCGCGAGACATGCCGGCCCCAAGTTGGAGAGCTTGAAGAGCAAGCGCGAGATTGCTAAAACATACATTCATAGATCCAACCCGTCTTTGTGGACACCGTTTGGTCCTTTTTGCGATTCGTGCATGTTCGGTCGGAGCGTTTTGAATCCTTTTTCAACAGAACGGCCTTGTGCTGTTCAACAACATGACTCTCACGCTTCGAATCGCATCGTCTTTACCGCTTTCATGAACATCATTTTTACTTGAGTACATTACGAGTGGATCAGCTGCAGCTACCACTACGGGAAACCTAGCCAGATGTCAACGTCGCTGCGCTGCAAGGTAAAAATGGGCTCATTCCAAGAAAGAAGACAAAGTTGCCTTGCATTCACCACACATACGTGAGACGTCATTGGCCGCTGTTCCTTTCTTTCTTTCTTCCTTTCTTTCTTTCTTTCTTTCTTTCTTTCTTTCTTTCTTTCTTTCTTTCTTTCTTTCTTTCTTTCGCCTCTGCCTCTCCGTATACTACTTTCTTGGCCCACCACAACGCCTCGTTATGCGGTGCTTCACCCTGCAAAACTGGGCGTCTACCGGACACCTTGCTCGCGCCCTCGCTCTTCCGCTCCGGAGAGAACCCCGCGCTCCACCTCTCGGACCCGCGGCGACCTCCGGCGGTCGCCGCTCCCCTCCTCCTCCCCCTCCGCCGCGCTCCCGCGCGCGAAGAGCTCGCCGCCCTCGGCGGGGTGGGTGGGTCGCGGCGGCCGTGCGCCATCGGGGCCGCACCATCGCCTTCGCTCCCCTCCATCCATCGCCTCGCCCGCGCAAGAACTC